>JAJPUD010000832.1:363456-558174 GCA_023553655.1 Myrmecobius fasciatus
GGAAGGAAGGAAGGAAGGAAGGAAGGAAGGAAGGAAGGAAGGAAGGAGATAGCTTAGGTATGTAATATTTGCTGGCTTCTAATATATAAATCCTCACATGAAAATTTGGGCTTTCAATAGGCATTAGCTTTTAGAGCCAAACTTTTTTTAAGCTGACAACATTCATTTTTTAGAGCCAAACTTTTAGAAAAAGCAGATTATACTAATTTCACCCATAAATTTACCTTTCATTCAACTCTTTGTATCCAGTTTACAAAATCATCCCTCGATATCATCCTAGAAACATTTGCTGATAGAAAGATCTCTTTATTGCAAAATCTGATGGCTTTTGCAGGATCTTCTTTTTTGTTTGTTTGTTTACCTCTGTGCAGTTTTGTGTTTCTACTCTTTCCCTTCCTTGCTATATTTTACTCTCTGATTTTCTATGAAATTCTTTTCTCTTAATTTCTTTCCTCTATGCTCAAAAAGTCATCAAACTGTGCATACTTTTTGGCCCAGTAGTGTGTCTATTGGGTTTATATCCCAAAAGATCTTAAAGGAGGGAAAGGGCCCCACATGTGCAAGAATGTTTGTGGCAGCCCTTTTTGAGTGGCTAAAAACTGGAAACTGAATTGATGCTTAGAGAATAGCTGAATAAATTGTGGTATATGAACGTTATGGAATAGCCAGTCATAAGAAACTATCAGCAGGATGATTTCATAGAGGCCTGGAGAGACGTACATGAATTGATGCTAAGTGAAATGAGCAGAACCAGGAGATCATTATACACAACAACAATAAGATTATACAATGATCAGTTCTGATGGACATGGTTCTGTTCAAAAATGAGATGATTAAAACCAGTTCTAATTGTTCAGTGATGAAGAGAGCCATCTACACCCAGAGAAGGCCTGTGTGAACTGAGTGTGGATCACAACATAGCATTTTCATGCTTTCTGTTGATGTTTGCTTGCATTTTGTTTTCCTTCTCAGGTTTTTTTTTTCTTTCTAGATCTTATTTTTCTTGTGCAGCAAGATAACTGTATAAATTTGAATACATATATTGGATTTATCATATATATTTTGATATATGTAACATGTATTGGACTACCTGCCATCTAGGGAAGGAGGTGGAGAGAAGGAGGGAAAAAATTGGAACAGAAAATTTTGTAAGGGTCAATATTGAAAAATTACCCATGCATATGTATTGTAAATTGAAAAACTTTAATTAAAAAAAAAAAAGAAAAAGAAATTTCTTCCTACCTGTCTTCTGGCTACTTCTTAATCTCCTCTACTGAACTGTTATCTTTGTTGCTAAATCCTCTTCTCTCTCTACAGCTTTCAGAGATTTCATTAGCTCAAAGATTCAATTTTCATCTCAATGCATGAGTGGCAAACCTTTTCTCTTGAGTGGCAATCCTATAGCAAATATATATTGGACATTTCCAACTCCGATTCTCCTGACTCCAGGGCCAGTGCTCTGGCTAACAGAGGAAACTCAAACTCAAAATGTTCAAAACAGAACTTATTTTTCTCTCTAAAACTAATCCCTCATTAGCAATCTTCTGAACATCTGACTGTAACAAAGGATTGCCTCTTCTCAGAAGCATAAAACAGGGAGGAGAATAAATTATTATTATATATAATAATATATTAGAAGGTTTTACTATCTCTGGATCTTATCTTCCTAGACCTATATTACCCACATTTTCCTCTTTCCCCTGGTAATAACTGACCTACCTGATGTTACACTTTGTCTTCCTGAAATTTCAGTACATGTGTGTATGTTTGTAGATATACAGACACATTGTCTCTGTCCACATGGCTCCTGCTTAGCTAAATTCCTAGTTTTGACACCCCTAGTTTGGTAAAAGAATCAGATTTAGACAAGTATATATGCTCAACAGATATGATTGTAATTATAGCTTTATAGCCCTTTCTGAAATGGCAAGGAACTGGAAATTAAGTGGATGCCCAGCAATTGGGGAATGAGCAGGCTGATTTCAGAAAAGCCTGCAAAGACTTACATGAACTGATGTTGAGTGAAGCAAGCAGAACTAAGAGAACTCTGTACACAGTAACAACAAGATTATATGATGATCAACTGTGATGGATTTGGTTCTTATGCACAATGCAGTGATTTAAGGCAATTCCAGTAGATTTGGAATGGAAAATGCCATAGCATCCACTGAGAAAACTATGGAGACTCAATGTGAATTAAAGCATAATATTTTCATTTTTTGTTTGTTTTTTTTTCTCATAGGTTTTTTTCCCCTTCTGTTCTGATTTTTCTTGTATAACATGACAAACATGGAAATATGTTTAAAAGAATTGCACGTATTTAGCTTATATCAGAACATTTAGCTTATATCAGGACAAGGAGGTAAGGGAGGAAAAGAGAAAAAGTTAGAACACAAAGTTTTATAAAAATGGATGTTAAAAGCTGTCTTTGCATGCATTTGGAAAATAAAATACTATTTAAATTTTTTAAAAGAATTATAGCTTTAGAGATTAAAAACAATTTTTTTTTTGGCTTTTTGCTGAGGCAATTGGGCAATGACTTGCCCAGGGTCTCACACAGCTAGGAAAGTGTCTGAGACCAAATTTGAACTCGGGTCTTCCTGACTTCAGGGCTGGTGCTCTATCCACTGCGCCACCTAGCTGCCCCAATTAAAAACAATTTTAGAGATTACCCAATTTGGGGCAGCTAGGTGGTGCAGTGGATAGAGCATCAGCCCTGAAGTCAGGAGGACCTAAGTTCAAATCTGGACTCAGACACTTCCTAGCTGTGTAACCTTGGGCAAGTCACTTAACCCCAATTGCAGCAACAACAACAAAAAGAGATTAGTCAACTTTTCAATTTTACAGAAGAAACTGTTTTGCTAAAAAAGGAAGCGACTTGGCTATGGTTGCATTGTAAAGAATCAGATTTGAAATTTGAAACCTGGTCCCTAAAATCTCCAAACACACTTTCTCTAGGTAACACAGATTATAAAATGTACAGCATTTTCAAGCATGCAGTAAGTACCAAGTGAAATAGGATGTGTTACTAATATGTATTTTAAAATCTGTCCAGTCATTTTTTCTGTTATGTCTGACATAATTCCATTTAGGGTTTTCTTGACAAAAACACTGGAGTAGTTTGCCATTTCCTTCTCCAGTTCATTTTTCAGATGAGAAAACTGAGGTACCTGGGTTAAGTGACTTGCCCAGAATCACATGGTTAGCAATATTTGAAGCCAGATTTTAACTTGGGAAGATAAGTCTTCTTAACTTCAGGTCCAGTACTTTATACATTGCACCACCTAACTATATATTAAACACTGTATACTCATGTTACATGTCATAAAATTATAGATCTAAAGATAGAAGGGAACTTTTCTCCTTTTGGTCCAATCTTCTCATCTAATAGATGAAGAAGCTGATATCTAGACAGCTAAAGTAATTTGACCTCAAGACAGACATTAAGTGGCTAAGCTAGAATTTTTTTTGGGGGGGAGGGAGGGGGAAATAGGGGAGGGCAAGGCAATCGGATTAAATGACTTGCCCAGGATCACACAGCTAGTAAGTGTATCTGATGCCAAATTTGAACTCAGATCCTCCTGACTCCAGGGCTGGTTCTCGATCCACCATGCATTTAACTAGAAGACTTCTAGTATAGACATGGTGACTGATTATTGTCATCTGAAAATTATCTTCACTAAATATGAAAGCTACAGGGTTATGAATTATTTGAACTCAGGTACTAAGACCCCATATTTAGCATCATTTATGGTGTATCATGTTGCCTTCTCCTAACTCTGAGAAGTGGTTTTTGAGGTGGCCTTCCATCAATTATGTGATTTTTGTCTGGCCTTCCACGAAAAGAAAAAAGTAACCTGTGGCCTTCTCCTCCTTTGTTTTCTTTACTCATCTGGTTAACAAAGCAAAGCTCTTTGTCTAAGCTTGTAAAACAGGAAGTATAAAAGGAAATTCCTATCCATGAGCTTCCAGGTGTTTTAAAAGATTGTATATTCTGTATGTTAAAGCACTAGCTCTGAGTTTGTTTGTATGTGAAGGTGTGTGCATGAAGGAATTAATCTCATTGCTAAAACAGGAATTCCCCAAATAACTAAAATGCTGCATTTTCAATATAAAAACTATTTATGGATTCAAAATAAATCTATTTATGGATTTTTATCTGAAAAAATCATCCACCTTGAACATAAATAATACTACTCTTGGTGCAAATGACAATTGTGTTACAAACTTTACAAGAGCCAACTTGCTCACAGATTTATAATAAAGCATATTTGGAAATATGAATTATTTTTTAAAATACCTTGTTCTGCATATGTAGTCATTTCCTAAATCTTTAAATATGGCATTTACATATATGAACTAATGTTATCTAAGCAGATGACCTTAGGTTACCTATCCATAAAATACAGAATTGTTCTCTCTAAAATCTTTTTTAGTCATCAGGCCTCTGAGCATCTCTAGTGATGAGAAATTCAGTGCCCTGAAACAAGGCAAGCAAGGATGTTTTTGAAGAGCTCTAGTTGTTAGAAAATTCTTCCTTATTTTGAGAAATATCTGCTCTCTGGAAATGCCACTAAGTGATCCAAATTTTGCTCTCTCCAGTCACAAACACCAAGTCTTTTCTCTTCTCTGTTGATGGAAGAAAGGGGACAGAAAGAGATATGTGGTAAAATACATAATTGAACACAAAAAGTTATGCTCAGAACACACATAACTAGTTATAAAATATTTCTTAATATTCTACCATTGACTAGAAACTTTAGATTTCACAAAAGTGGATTTTATACCTTTCATTTCTTTTATATATTTTCTCTGATGGGAAGGAGGATAGTATTCCACATAATGAAGGATGGAAAAAGTACAAGATAGAAAGTACAATTTCCTTGTAATATCAGTGAAAATAATATCAAAGAAAAGACAATATCTACTCTGTCACTGCATTCTAAGGAATTCTTCCTTATTGATAGGTAAAACCTTCTATAAATATTGTCTCCTCTATTAGAATGTGAGCTCTCTAAGGGAAAGACTTGTCATGATCTTCTATTTTTATCTCTGGCATTTAGCATAGTACCTCATAGACTGTAAGCACTTCATAAATGTTTTACTCAATTATTCACTCAATCAAAGAGCTTATGATCTGACTGAACACAGCACACACATAAAATAGTATGTGCTATACAGCCAAAGACAGAATCTCAGTGATATTATAGGAAACTGAAACAGTGAAAAGCCACTAAATTTGGAATATTCAGAGCTAGGTTTGAATCCCGACTCTGCAACTAATTTTTATCTTGAGTGAACCTGATATTTGGCTTATCACTTTAAATCAGTTTCCTCCTCTATAAAATGGGGGAATTAGAATAGATGACCTCTAACCCTGCCTTGAGGTACCGGGTGGGACAGTAGATATAGCATTGGACCTGGAGTTAGGAAAACATGTTATTGTTGATGTTTATCCTTTGTTCTTCAAAACAACCATCAGAACACGGCTCTCTTCAGCAATGAGATGATTCAAACCAGGTCCAATTGTTCAGTGATGAAGAAAGCCATCTACACTCAGAGAGAGGCCTGTGGGAACTGAGTGTGGACCACAACATAGCATTTTCACTCTTTTTGTTGTTATTTGCTTGCATTTTATTTTGCTTCTCCTTTTTTCTCGTGTGGCATGATAATTGTATAAATATGCATACATATATTGGATTTAACATATTTCTACCATGTTTAACATATATTGGACTTCTTGCCATCTATGGGAGGGCATGGGAGAATGAGGGCAGGATTAGAACACAAGGTTTTGCAAGGGCTAATGTTGAAGAATTTTCCACACATATGTTATGAAAGATAAAAAGCTTTGATAAAAAAGAAAAGAAAAGAAAACAACCATCAGAGAAATAATGTCATGACATGAAAGGGAACTGGATTTGAATGAGTGAGGACTGTGCAAGGTCACTAGTCTCACTTTCTCCTCTGGACCCATCTATGTCCAGTAGGCAGATACAGATTAGCATGACTGGAGATGGCCCTGAATGCTATGGGAGGTCACAAGTTCAAGTTCAGCCTCAACCACTTACTAGTGACTGGGCAAGTGAATTAACTTCTGTTTGCCTCAGTTTCCTCAGCTGTGAAAATGATAGTACCTATTTTCAGAATTGTTGTAAGGTCAAATAAGACAATGTTTATGGAAGTGTTTAACACAATGCATATAGAAGGTGCCATATAAATGCTTATTCTTTTTTCCCCATTCCAGCCTGGTGCTAAGCTTATAAACCAGCATAACTTGTAGTTATACAGGAATGTCATCCATAACATCACTGACACTTGGTCACCCAGCTTCTAATTGAAGACTTCCAGGTAGGGGACCACTCTTTAGCCTGTTCTAAGTATTAAAAAGCTATTATTCCTTCTTTCAAACAGTTATCATTATCTCTGTCAAATGTAGAATACAGATTGTTCCAGGTCAGACAAATATGAAAAAAGATTTATTTCCTAATTTTTCAGAACCATGATAATAATAGCATGAGTAAACTAGAATTAACAGCTGCCAAACTTACAAAAATATTTCTGGAACAAATAATGCCACACTAAATGTGATAACAGATATACATTTAGTGGACTTTTCAAATGTAGCTGACGCTGGTTTGCCCATAGACTGAGCCTATGAAATGGCAAAAATTCAAAAGTGGAACTGTGGGTAGCCCCCACACGAACTCAAACCAATGATATGTTGACAAAGAAATAACAAACAAAAGGCTGTGTCACAAAGATTTCTATCTAAAACTGGAGATGTTCATCATAGCAATACAAAACCAAGTGAAGGTTATCAGAAATTACAGAGAAGTTATCCTTGGGGAGCCTAGATTTGTTGACTCGTGCAAATTTTTCAAAAAATATTACAAACTGGGAATATTAGTCCTGAAAAATACAAACTATATGAAAGGAAAAGCTCAAAATATAGCGTAGAAATGGTGAAAGAAATCACAACTATCTGAGAACAGCATGAAATAGATATCTTCTTTATCACTCTGACTGCAATGGGAACAAGTCCCTCCCTGCTATAATTTTTAATGTTTATTCTTTGGTAGCCTCTTGGGCAGATAGAAAAATGATTGTTTTTGGTGGTTGTGAATGATCCAACCATTCTGGAGAACAATTTGGAATTATGCCCAAAGGACTATGATCCAGCAGTGTCACTAATAGGTCTGGATCCCAAAGAAATCATAAAATAAGGGAAAGCATCCACATGTGTAAAAATGTTTTATCAACTGTTTTTGTGGTGGCAAGGAATTGGAAAATGAGTGGATTAACTGGAAAATTGCTTAATAAATTATGATATATGAATGTAATGGAATATTACTATTCTATAAAAAAATGATGAGCAGGCTGATTTCAAAAAAACCTAGAAAGACTTACATGAACTAATGTTGAGTGAAGTAAGCAGAACCAGAGAACACTGTACCCAATAATAGCAAAATTATGCAATGATCAACTATGATAGATTTATCTCTTCTCAGCAATACACTGATCCAAGATAATTCCAAAAGACTTGGGATAAAAAATGCCATCAGCATCCAGAGAGATAATCATGGAAAGTAAATGTAGACATACTATTTTCACCTCTCTTTTGTTGTTGTTTGCTTTTTCTTTCTTGTGATTTTTTTCCTTTTGTTCTAATTTTGCTTTTACAGCATAACTAATATGGAAATATTTTAAATAACTACCTATATCAGATTGCTTGCTGTCTTGGGGAGGGAGAAGGTAAATGAGGGAGGGAGAAAAAAATTGAAATTCAAAATCTTACAAAAATGAATGTGGAAAACAATCTTTACATATAATTAGAAAAATAAAATACAATTGAATTTTTAAAAACAGAAAAATGATTGCTTTTTGTAATTCAATTAAAATGTTGGGATATAACATTATTGGAACAATTTCTTGGTCACTTCAGTTTCATCACCTATAAAATAAGGAAGTTCATTTTATAGATAAAATTATCTCTAAAGTTTCTTAGAGCCCCAGAATCTGTGAATTCATAAAAGTATTCTCATACAATGCTTTAAAAAGGAAATTCTATAGCCCTTCTTTGGAGAAGAGAGGACGCTAAGAACCATGGCAACTCCACCTAATATAAACTAAGAAGAATGAGGATAATAATGAAGAAAATCAAGGTAACATAATGAATATAGGGCCATCCAAAGAGTCAGGAAGAGTCACGTTCTAATCTGTAATTTGATACATATTGGTTCTATGACTGAACAAGTCATTTGGTCCCTCAGTGTACCGATCAATCTATTGATGAGTTGCTGAACTTCATAGGTAGATTTCCTATACCAGCCCTTCCTCACACTAATGAAATCAGAGATCCAAATTTAAAAAAAAATAGATATCACTTGAAATTTCTATAATGCTTTAAGAGTTGTGTGATCTTAGAAAAGTCACTTATACTTGTGTGGATTTATGAAGAATGAAGTAAGCTGAACCTGAAGAACAATTTATACAACAACTTTGTAAAGACAAATCATTTTGAAAGACATAACCCTGAACAACACAACAATCAATCATGATTCCAGAGGACTGATGACAAAACATGACTACTCACTTTTTATCAGAGAGAAGACAGGAGAAATATACTTTTTTTTGAATATGGATAATGTTGGAATTTGTTGTGCTTGACTATGAATATTTGTTATAAGGGATTTATTTTCCTTTTTTTAACTTCATATTTGAAGTGATTAGAAAGGTAGAAATAATTGAGTCTTTTTTTCTGAAGCAATTGGGGTTAAGTGACTTGCCAGGGTCACATAGCTAGAAAGTGTTAAGTGTCTTTTGAACTCAGGTCCTCCTGATTTCAAGGCTGGTGCTCTATCCACTGCATCACCTAGCTGCCCCCAAAAATTGATTCTTAACTGAAAAAAATTTTAGAGTTTTAAAGTCAGTTCACTTCTTGAAACTTCAGTTTCATCACCTCTTGAAAAGAGAAAGTTGTATCAGATGTTCTCTAAGGTTTCTTAGAGCCCCGGATTTTATGATTCTGTGATTTCATGAAAGCATTCTGATTACAGTGTCTTAAAAGGAAAGTCCCACATACCTGTTTCAGGAAATAGAAGAAGCTATGAACTCACAGTATGAGTCTTAAGTCACTAAAAAAACCATAATACCAGCTAGTGGTATCATGTCCTTTTTTTCCTATAAATTGCTTTTCCAAATCACTATCCAGAAATCACTATCAAAGCAGTCCCAAAAGATAAAGGCTCTAAAAAGTTGACACTTATTACTATCTTCTAGGGATGGTCTCAGATGGCACAATGGATAGTACACCAGGCTTAGAGTTATGAAGACCCTAATACAAATCCAGTTCTTGGACACTTACTAGCTGTGTTACCCTATGTAAGTCTCTTAGCTCTGTTTGCCTCAGTTTCATCATTTGTGAAATGAGCTGAGCAAAGTACAAATCACTCTAGTATCATTGTCAAGAAAACCCCAAATGAGCTCATACAACAACAACAACAACAACAATATAAAGCAATGGTCCAAATGTATCAGAATATTATACTTACTTTCAGGGGGTGGAGGAGGAAATTCCTCTGGATCCATATTATTCTCTCCAACTCTAAGCTAATTCTTTAATTGAATGAAGTGCCTGAAAAATATACAAAAAAATTAGGATGAGTTCTGACTTCAGATAACTTTATGATCATCATGATTTTACCAAAGGGCAAGAAAAAGGATAGTTAGCTTTTATATCACACTTAAAAAGTTTAAAAAGTGTTTTACAAATATTAAATTATCCTCACAACAGGCCTGTGAATAAGGTGCTATTATTGTCCCTGTTTTGCAGATGAGGGAACTGAGGTAGATGGAGATTCAGTGCTTGCCTGGGATACCCACCCAGTAAGTTTCAGATTCTGAATTTAAAGAGAGGTTTATTTGACTCCAGATCTAGGATTCTATACTACATGACACCTAGTGCCCCTTATCCTTGTCAGGTATAGCAGGAAAGAAAATTATATTTGTTATCAAGAGACTTCAGTTCAAACCTCTGCTATTCTCCTTTGTTGGAACAATTTTCCTAATCCCTCAGAGCTTCAGTTCATCTGAGAAGTGAAGAGATTAGACTGAATTGTATTTAGAATTCTTTCCACCTCACAATTTTATTAGCCAAAGATCCTATTTGCTATTTATGTTAGCTTGCACAAGCTTTTTAATCCTTCTAGGATGCTATATTCTACTCAGTATATTGTGGTCCTTTTTACTTCTGTATCTTCTATAAGCCTGTCTTCTATGAATCTGAAAGATGAAGAAGAGGTATACTTTTCTCTAACAGGGGAAAATTAATTTTTTTTATTTTAAAAGTTTAATTCTAAAAATTAAAAATTTTTGCAAATTTTTTGCAAGGGGAGAAAACTAGTTAAATTTATATAAGTGAATTCAGATAGCATACTATGTTCAGTTTTTTGATGTTTTTTTTTCTTTTGTTTCTTCTTTTACAACGTGATTAATGTGTAAATATATTTTATATGATTGCATATGTATAACATATCAGATTTCTTGCCATGTTAGGGAGATAGGAGATGACAGAGGAAAAAAAATTTGAAACTCAGATTTTTGTCAAAATGAATGTCAAAAATTGTCTTTACATGTAATTGGGGAAAAAAATAAATAAACATAAATGCCCTTTCTTTTGTATCCCATTAAACCACTAAGAGTTTTTAAATGGTATTGTCTTTTTTATCCTCTCTCCCTTCATCTAAATCTTGCCTTCCAACATCTTATAAGATCTTACTTCTTGCAAACATTAAAGCTATTTATTATTGTTCTATTCTCAGGCCAGACTCATTAATAGTCTCCAACAGATCAAATCCTTCATAATCAAGTGTAGACCCAAAATTGTTCATTCTGGAAGGCACAGAGACCCATTTCTCTCTCACTAACATTTAGAATCCCCATGCCCTATTAGAAAATTAAATTTGAGAACGAATGGGATAGTTGGTATAACACGTAGTTATTACTTTCTTCAGATGAGAACCTTTTGAAAATGTATTCCATTCTTGCTTCTATACTTAACAATAGCTCAATATTACTGGCCGAGGTTCTGTCAATAGAAAGCCAAAGCAATCAATTGAAAAGGTTTTTTCCAAGAGAAATAAGTAATTTATTGCTTATTTTGTATAGGCCATGTCCCAGATCCTTGTTGACACTCAATTGTGATCAAGCCAATATTCCCTAAGCCTAGAAGCAGATATCACTTTAATTCTATTTACATTTTAGAATCTTGAGATAAAAGGCAGCAAAAACATAATTGTGTGTGAGAGAGCAGGGACAGAGATTGAAATGACGACAGTTTTAACTAGTTTGACCTTCAGCCAGAAGAAGCCCAGCCAACCTCTAGTCATCCAGGGCCAGAATAATGATTTTTTTTTCATGCCTTCCATCACTCATACTAACCAGATTGCAAATAATAGGTCCAGATTTTGGTTAAGCAACAATATAGACACTGGCAGCAACATATATAAGGTACCAGACTACCCTCTTGAGTGCTTTTTCACGCTCAAATTAACTTTACTATATTAAAAACAACAACAAAACAAAAATAATGAAATTGTTTAGTTCACTTAGAACTTGTCAAACACAGCTTTGTTTTATAGTTTATGGTGATCTACAAATCTAAGAGGTTTAATTGTTATAAGAGCTCAAATTTATGTAGAATTTTATAGGTTATAAAGTGTTTTGCAGATGTTCTTTTTTTTAAATCCTCACAACAACCCACTGAGGTAAGTAATACAAATATCTCCATTTGACAGATGGGATAACTGATGATCAAAAAATTTAAGTGATTTTCCAAAGTTACAGAGCCAGGACTCAAAATGAAGGGGTCCAATGACTTCCAGTGAAGTCCTTTTTTCCATTGCACTTACCTCTTAAGCATCCATATTTGTGCCTAAACTCCTTCTATGTAAAATTTCCCTGCCCTCAATTTAAATGTACTCGATTGAATCTGATCTTAATTTTATTCAAATCCACTGTTTCAGCTAAACTCATCATTCTTCCAACACATTTTTAGACGTATGAGTTAAAATGTCTTTACTCACATTTTCTTGTCTAGAAAATCCTTCTTCTTTCCCCCTATAAAAACACATGTTGGTACATGTGTTTACACAGGGCAGGTGTCCTAAAAAGCCTAGTCATTAGTTAGTTGTTCCCAATTAAAAAGCTCCTTAATTTCTATGAAGTCTAGCTTTTTTCTTCTAAGATGTGAGAAAGCAACAGTATCATCTTATTTATAAATAGTTAATATAGTCACAATTCATCTTCTTAACTAAAGGGGAAACAGAAAACAACAGACTTGTACTCAGCAGAGACCCTGTTACAATCTTAAATGCTACAGAAACATGAACCAGTCATTTAACCACACAGCTCTATTTCATCTTTAAAACTGGGATAAAAATGAGGATAACATTCACTCTCAGAGTTGCTGGAGGATGAGGTAACATATGTGAAGTATTCTGCAAACCTTAAATAACTTTGTCATTATTGTTATCTTCTTAGACCAAACATACAATTGAAATAGTGAGCAAAAGAAAAACAGTTAATTTCCACAACTGGCAGAAAGCAGAGACTCATATTGGATTTTCCTTATAGAAAACAGACTTGGTTAAAACCAATTTTTTCTTATTTGGTCACATATGCAAAAGTATATACTGTATGGGGATGTGGTGGGGGTAGGGTAACTTTAGAGGCAAATACTTGACAAGTTTCTATAATCAAATAAGTAATATTTAGGGGAATCTCTCCCATTCTAATCCAAGAAAATTGAATGCCACATTTGAATACTAATGTACCTATAGTATAGCTATGATAATAGATGCTGCTGCTCTTAGTTGCTAAACTTTAAATTCGTTATTTCTGTGGCTTTCTAATTTAAGCATTTTAATTCATGATTTAAATGTGCATGTGGCCTGTGGTTTTAAGAAAAACAAAAAGAAGCATAATTTTTCAATTTAGTAAACACACTAAAACCAAGATGACATATTCAACCAAAGAAGGAATTCAGTGACTCTGAGGGATGATTTCACTACATGTATATTTAAACATCTTTTTATTCATACAGAAGAATTAAGATTATAATTGATCCAAAGGGCAATGGAAAGACAGATGGTGGGTGTAAGTACAGGCTGCACATATTTCCCATAATGCCTTGTGAATAAGAAATCATATAACAGACATTAGCAAAGACATGTATTACTAAAAAAGGAGATTGTTTGGTCACATAAAAAAGTGAGGCTTAATAGATGAGTGCTTTAAATTCTAAAATCTGTGAATTACTAAACTAAGGGAAGACTTTCAGGGAATTGGGCCAGTCCTCTAAAAAGGACTTATAGAAAGACATGAGAAAGAATTACACAGAAGGAGAAGGCATGGAAGAATGGTCATCTGTACCATTTGAAAGAAGAACTATAGTTCTTCTTTATAATAGTTATTATTCATAAATGTACATCTAATATATACATGTAGTGAAATCATCCCTCAAAGTCACTGAGGGGAAGAGGTACAAGATACAAGAATACTTTGTCTAAACCATAATATCTTTCTGTTACCAGATCATGTATCCCATTCCCTCCATCATACCTCTCCCAAATCTTTCCCCTCCCAGTTTTCCCTCTATTGAACTGGGAATAGTAATCAAATCAAATCAAATCAATGGAATTCTTGGAATGAGCACAACAGAAAAGGAGGGGGCAGCTTTCAGAAATTGGGTGTACAGCACCACTTTTATTCATTCTGGGCCAGAACACTCACAAACATCAAGGCTGGTCTGATGAAAATAATGGGGAAATTCAGAAACTGCTAAATAAATAATGAAAAATCCACAAAATTTACCAGCAAGATAGTTCAACTATCTCTAAGAAGGCAATGTTTAACTCTTTCAAAAGTAAAATGTAAGCCAAGCTCAGAGAGAAACAGGATTCCTAGATCATTAAAAAGGCAGATAAATTTCAGTTTTACCTTGAGAGTAATAAACCAGAGTGCTTTTATGATGCCCTGAAGGCTATTTATGAACCAAAGATCTATGGTTCATCTGATTAGTGATAAAGACATGACATTGGAGAGATGGGCTGAACCCTTTCATAGCATTCTCAAAAGATCATGATCAAAACATATTGAAGTCGGGGCAGCTAGATAGAGCGCAGTGGATAGAGCACCAGCCCTGAAGTCAGGAGGACCTGAGTTCAAATCTGATCTCAGACACTTAACATCCCCCAGCTGTGTGACCCTGAGCAAGTCATAACCTCAACTGCCTCAGCAAAAAAAAAAAAAAAAACAAAAAACATATTGAAGTCAATATACCTCATATACCTCTGATTAAAGTCAATGTTTCTCTAGCCCAACTTCCAACTGAAGAAGAGGTTTTCAATGCCATTAAGCTCCTCTAATGTGGCAAAATTCTATTGCACTTGATATTTACAAAGCAGGGGTCCACTGCTCATGCAAAAGCTGACTGAAATTTTCCAGGTTATATAGCAAGAGGAGATCATCCCCCAGGAATTCAAAAATACCTCTATTTCCTATCTCTATAAAGGAAAAAGAAAGAGTTTAACCTATAAGAATCACATTGAGGTCCTTCTCTTAGTCATTGATAGCAAAATTCTTGTCAAAATCTTCCTTAATATTTCTTGATTGACTATTGCCTAGGCACAGCTGCCCTATATGTAGTATGTCTATCATAATACAATCTCTCTGAGGGAGGAAATTCACTTTTGAATTTGTACTCTCAAAGTCTAGCACAGTTACTGACATATAGTATCACTATATGTTTTTCCATTTATCCCCTTATTTTATGTTGCATCATTGCCAAGGAGCATGTTCAGTTTCTATTCCTGGGTCTAAACAACCATGAAGAAAATTAGGAGTGGACATGGAGCCAAGATGGCTGAGAAAAGCCAGGAAGTTGCCTGATATCTCTTTTCCTTGGAAAAACAATGTTGTTTCCTTGGAAACAACATTGAATCAAGCCTCTAAATGAATTCCAGAGTGACAGATCCCACCAAAAAACATTGAAAAACAATTTTCCAGCCTAAGGTAACTTAGAAGGTCTTTAAGAGAAGTCTGTCTCACTTGTGGGAGGTTCTTAAACATAGCACAGTTCAGCAACCCAGGTCCTGAAGTCCTGGCTCAACAGGCAATGGTATAGCAGGCCAGCTGTGAGGCCTCCAGTCCCAGCACAGGCAAACTGCCAGCTCTAGAACCCTAGAGAAAACAGGCATAAGTAGGCCAGGTCACCCTAATGCAGTGAGCAAGCCACCAGCTCCAGCACAGAAAGCCAGTAACCAGATCCCTGGTCTCCAGTCCAAGAAGCTTGGGACAGTTGCCCCCATACCCTGGAAGGGTAACAACTTTAAAATTCATGGAATTGTCTAGAAAATGAACAAAAAGCAAGCGCCCTGACCACAGAAAACTACTATTGTAATAGGGTAGATCAAAACATAAACTCAGAAGAGGACAACAATGTTAAAATATCTGAATGTGAAGAAGTCTGAAAGAGGTCCATAAATTGGTCTTGAGTCCAAAAAAGGTTCTCTTAGAAAAGGTCAAAAAAGAACTTTAAAAATCAAATAAGAGAGGTAAAAGAGGGAAATTTGGAAAATAAATGAAAGATATGCAAGAAAACTGTGAATTTAAAACAGTCAACAGTTTGAAAAAAGAAGCACAAAAATTGACTAAAGAAAAAAACTCCTTAAAAAGTAAAATTGGCCAAATGGAAAAGGAGATACAAAAGCTAGCTGAAGAAAATAATTCCTTAAGAATTAGAATTAAATGGAATTATGCACATAGAACGATCCAACTGTGCATACCCTTTAATCCAGCAGTATCTCTACTGGGTCTTTATCCCAAAGAGATCATTAAAAAGGGAAAAGCACTCCTATGTGCAAAAATGTTTGTAGCATCCCTTTTTGTAGTGGTAAGGAACTGGAAACTTAGTGGATGTCCATCAATTGGAGAATGGTAGAATAAGTTATAGGATATGAATGTTATAGAATATTATTGTTCTATAAGAAACAATCAGCAGGATTATTTCAGAAAGACTTGGAGAGACTTGCATGAACTGATAATAAGTAAAGGGAACAGACCCAAAGAATATTGTACCCAGAAACAACAAGGTTATATGATGATCAATTCTGATGGATGTGGCCCTTTTCAACAATGAAGTGATTAAAGCCTCAGGACAGTTCCAATGGTCTTGTGATGGAGAGAGTCATCTGCACCTGGAGACAGGACTGTGGGAACAGTATGGATCACAACATAGTGTTTTCATTTTGTTACTCTTGTTGTTTGCTTGCATTTTATTTTCTTTCTTATTTTTTTTTCCTTTTTGATCTGATTTTTCTTGTGCAGCATGATAATTGTGGAAATATTTATAGAAGAACTGCATATGTTGAGCACATATTAGGTTACTTGCCATCTAGAGGAGGGGATAGGGGGAAGAGAGGGAGAAAGAAATTTGAAACACAAGGTTTTACAGGGGTGATTGTTGAAAACTATTCATGCATGTGTTTTGAAAATGTAAAGCTTTACAGGACGATTTCAGAGAGGCCTGGAAAGACTTGCATGGACTGATGCTGAGTGAAGTGAGCAGAACCAGGAGATCATTATTCACGGCAACAACAATACTATATGAGGATCAGTTCTAATGGACATGACTCTCTTCAACAATGAAAAGCTTCAAACCAGTTCCAATTGTTTGGTGAAGAGAGCCATATACATCCAGAGAGAGGGATGTGAAATGTGGATCACAACATAACGTTTTCATGTTCTCTATTGATGTTTGCTTGCATTGTATTTCCTTTATCGGATTATTCTTTCTTATAGATACAATTTCTCCTGCACAAAAATGATGTGTGGAAATAAGTATACATATATTCGATTTCTTAAGTATTCTAACATAATTAACATGTAGTGGATATCCTGCCATCTAGGGGAAGGGTGGGGAGTAGGGGGGGAAAATTTTGTAACAGAAAGCTTTGTAAGGGTTAATGTTGAGGAATTACCCATACATATGTTTTGCAAATAAAAAGTATTAATAAAATTTTTTTTAAAAAATTAAAAAAAGAAAATGAAAAGCTTTATTAAAAAAAATTAAAATTGAGCAAGTGGAAGGTAATTACACCATGAGATACTAAGAAATGAGACAAAAATCAAAAGATTGCAAAAAATAACATGAAAAATATTTCAGTGGAACAAGAAATGACCTAGAAAATAGCTCCAAGGGAGATAATTTAAGAATTTAATTAGAATTAATTAAGAAATTAAGAAGTCATGATCAAAAAAAGAACCTTGACAGCTTCTTTCAAAGAATTATAAAGGAAAACTACCCTAATATCCTAGAACCGGAAGATCAAATCATCACTGAAAGAATTCACTAATCACCTCCTGAAAGTGATCCCAAAATGAAAATTTCAAAGAACATTGTAGCCAAATTCTAGAACTATCAGCAAGGAGAAAATACTGAAAGCAATTTGAAAGAAACAATTCAAATATCAAAGAGCCACAGGACTTATCAGCTTCTATAGTAAAGGGGTTTGTAATATGATATTCTGGAAGGCAAAGGAGTTTATCTTACAACCAGGAAAAAACTACCCAGAAAAACAGAATATAATCTTTTGGAGGTAGAGGGGAATTTGGGAATGGATATTCAATGAAATAAAGAACTTTCAAACTTTCCAGATAAAAACACCAGAACTGAACAGAAAATTCAGTCTTTAAATACAAGACTCAAAAGAAGCATAAAAAGATAAACAGCAAAAAACAAACGAATAAAAACCCAATTTTATTTAAAAAATAAACTGTTTATATCACTATATAGGAAGACAATAATTATAGCTCTTATGAACTTTATTAGGACAGTTACAAGAATTATACATAGACATAGATATATGTTGACTTTGATGTGACCATATTAAAAAATTTAAGGGATTAAAAAAGGATTGTACTGGGAGAAGGGGAAAGGAGGAGGCAGAATGGGATAAATTATATCATATGAAAAGACATGAAAGACCTATTAAAGTACAGAGATAGAAGAGAGGGGGGAGAGCATTGAGAGATAAGGACGCATCAATTCTACAGCTGAAATAGCTGAAGTAAGCAATCATGCTATTATCACTGCATGAAAACGAGAACAGAGTGGAGGTTGGACACCAAACTTCTTTTGAAACTATATAACTTCGGGGCAGCTAGGTGGCACAGTGGATAGAGCATCAGCCCTGAAGTCAAGAGGACCTGAGTTCAAATCTGGTCTCAGACACTCAACATTGTGTGACCCTGGGCAAGTCACTTAACCCCAATTGCCTCAGGAAAAAAAAATAGAAAAGAAACTATATAACTTCATTTGAGCCTTGAACCCTTAATTATAGTATAATTTATCACACATCCAAACCTTTTAAGCAAAGTTTTGGGAATAATGTCTCTTTTTTTTTTTTAATTATTGAAGCTTTTTATTTGTATAACATATGCATGGGTAGTTCCCCAGCATTGATCTTTACAAAGCTTTCCATTACAAATTTTACCCCCAGTCCCCTCCCCTCCCCCAGATGGCAGGAAGTCCACTACATGTTAATAATGTTGAAATATTTGACAAGTTGTGCAAGAAAAATCCTATCTACAAGAAAAAAAATAAAGAAAATCAGAGAAAGGAAACACAATGCAAGCAAACATCAATAGAGAGCATGAAAATGTTATGTTGTGGTCCATATTTCATATCCCTCTCTCTGGGTGGATATGGTTTTCTTCAGTGAACAATTGGAACTGGTTTGAGACAATTCTTTGTTGCAGAGAGCCATGTCCATCAGAATTGATCATCATGTAATATTATTGTTGCTGTGTATAATGATCTCCTTGCTCTGCTCGTTTCACTCAGCATCAGTTCATGCAAGTCCCTCCAGGCCTCTCTGAAATCGTCCTGCTGGTCGTTTCTTACAGAACAATAATATACCATAACATTCATATACCATAATTTATTCAGCCATTCTCCAATTGATGGGCATCCATTCAGTTTCCAGTTTCTAGCCACTACAAAAAGGGCTGCCACAAACATTCTTGCACATGTGGGTCCCTTTCCCTCCTCTAAGATCTCTTTGGGATATAGGCCCAATAAGAAACACTGCTGAGTCAAAGGGTATGCACAGTTTGATAACTTTTTGAGCATAGTTCCAAATTGCTCTCCAGAATGGCTGTATCCATTCACAGCTCCACCAACAATGCATCAGTGTCCCAGCCTTCCCACATCCCCTCCAACATTCATCATCAACTTTTCCTGACATTTTAGCCAATCTGACAGGTGTGTAGTGGTACCTCAGAGCTGTCTTAATTTGCATTTCTCTTATCAATAGTGATTTGGAGCAACTTTTCATATGACTAGAGATGGTTTTAATTTCATCATCTGAAAATTGTCTGTTCATATCCCTTGACCACTTATCTATTGAAGAGTGGCTTGAATTCTTGTATATATGAGACAATTCTCTATATATTTTAGAAATGAGGCCTTTATCAGAACCATTAAATGTAAAGATGATTTCCCAATTTGATGCTTCCCTCCTAATCTTGTCTGCATTAGTTTTATTTGTACAGAAACTTTTTAACTTAATATAATCAAAATTATCTATCTGGTGTTCAATTAGGAGTTCCAGATCTTCTTTGGACATGAATAATGTCTCTTTCACAGAACAATCAAAAGGGATCCAATTCTACTTTCTCTCTCCAATTCCTGCATAAATGTATGCATCTTATCTCAAAGTCACAATCATTTTCAAAAAGGTCAGTGACCAGTGACGTGACAGAATTCCAAAGCTGGAATGGAACTCTTTGGGCTGTCTAGTCTAACCTGAACCTGAACAGAAATCACATCTCTGTGATTTTTACCAAGTGGTTATTTAATCTATGCTATTTGACCAGAAAACCTACAAAGGATTTTTTAAAAATTCTGATTCCCTAGAGCATTTCAACAAAATACAGAAGTTGTTTTTAGTGTGGTAGTGAGATTTTCCCTTTTTACCCTGATTTTTTTTTATTTTTTTAAATTTTATTTTATAATTATTTTGATTGGATTTTTAAGTCTGTCCTTCTCAGTCAAGACAAGGTGAGAATCACAGGATCTTAGAGTTATAAAGAACAGTCCAAACACATCCCAAATAGGGGAAAAGCTCTTAAAGCTATATAATCTCAAAAAGATGCTCTGACTTCTTCCTGACGACTTTCAATGAAAGGAAATATACTAAATTCCAAAACTATCTCTTCCACGTTTAGACATTTAATTGTTAGAACATTTTATTTTACATCCAATCTACTTTGTCACTTCCACTGATTGCTCCTAATACAGCCAACAGAACAAGGTTAATCACTATTCACATGACAGTGATTTTTTTTGTTATATTGTTGTTGATATCTTTTCAAAACCATAATATACTATGTGACATTACATGACATTACAATTTTAAAAAATTATTTACAACCTAAAGTTATTTAAATCTATCAAAAAATTTTGATGACCCCAAATTTTAGCAAATTCAAGTAACAAAAGTTTAAAAAGAAACTCACTAAAGTAAGAGATATACTAGGAAAAATAAAAGTAAAGGGAGAAATAAAGGGAGCAAGTGGCTGCAAGTATGTGAGGGCTGTGATTCAACAACTCAACAATGTTAATTATTTGGCAAGTGCTGCATAAAGGTTGTATTGGGAGTGACTTCCTAGGCAATTAAACATATAACCTTAGGATATGTCAGTTTCTATTTTCTTTAAGTAGCAACTTTTTAGTTCCTTAGATCACGTATTAATAACTATCATTAATTAATGTGTGGTTGTTTTTTGGGGGGTGTAAAGAATAGAATAAGAAAGTACTGACATTTTCCCACTGGGATTAACAAGGAAATACATTTTAAATACAAACTTTTTCATTTTCTTGCTGCTTTTCAAAGTAAGAACTCTAAAAGCCCTAGTCCATAGTTAGACAACCAGCAAATATTTATTAAGTACCTACCATATGCCAGGCACTGTGGTAGCAAGGGAGATACAAATATGAAAAAGAAATATAGTTCTGCCCTCGAGGAGCCCATAATCTAACGGGAGAAGACAAAACCCTCAAAAGAAACCTAAAATTTGGGAAAGGGAGCATGTTGGAAAACATCAAAGGAGTACAGCTGGCTGGAAAAGGAAAGAATTGGCTGGCCTAGACATCTTCCTTGGATAAAAGTTCTGAGAAGAGCTCTCTTCCCTCAATTCAGAAGACTACCAGAGCCAAAGACATGAATACCAAAACTGAAGTCAGCTCTTAGGATAGTAAGATTCCTGATGCCATAATGGAAATATCCAACTGGAAATTCTGAAAGGACTTCTCATTCTCCTTTCAGATATCTATAGCCACATGATGGGAACTATATGTAAGTAAAATGAAAACAAGTCAAGGAAGTGGATGTTTATTCTTTTGTTGTATCATTATTATTTTTCACTCTAATTCATTTATCACGAAAGACCATGTAATGTGATTTTCCATGTATGTGCCATATATATATAGCACAGGTTCCAAAAGACTGTGAGATCCAGGAAGGCAGGAACTATTCCTAAATATTTTTCATCTCTACTGTGTAGCCTGAGGCTCTACAAACAGCAGGTCTTTTAAAAAAAAAATGTGTTGAATTGATGTTGTTGTTGAATAGTTCAGGTGGAAACTTCTGGAGCTGGGTGAGTGGGTAAAACTAATTGATGGGCTGGACTATCCATGTGTGCTGCTAGCCTAAAGCAATACTTGTCTCAACAATCTCCAGATTTAATAGGATGCATTCTCTGACAGAGGTTCCTCCACCCCAAGGTTATACTAAAAGAATTTTCTCTGCCCTAAATGAGCACCACAACATTTAATAGAGATTTGTTCAAGAAATAATGCTACAAATAGGATACTATATCAAAATAATTGCAATTATAGCAACAACCTATTTCCAACATGAGAGGATACAGAAAACAATAACAAGTTTCTTATTTACAAATCTCTTTAAGGTTTGCTAATCTCTAAACAAAACAGCTCTTGATAGGACCAGCCTTATGTGTGATTGGTCCCCTAAAGAGAATAATCGAAAGGTTGCAGTCAAGTTCCTCTGCCCAAAATAACCTCCCTCCTTAGATATCTCAATTAATAATATTAGCATTATTTATTTGTGGTCATTAAGGTTGTAACTTTTTATCTATTATCTCATTTGAGTCTCACAACAACTATGTATGATAAGTATGGTTAGTAACCCCTTTTTGTTATTGTTTAATCATTTTTCAGTCATGTCTAATCCTTCATGATTCCTAAATGGGGGTAAAGATACTGGATTGGTTTGCCATTTCCTTCTCCAATCATTTTACAGATGAAGAAACTGAGGTTACATGATTTGCCCAGGATCTCATAACTAATAAGTGTCTTAAGCCAGATTTGAACTCAAGAAGACAAATTTTTCTAAGTTGAGGCCCAGCACTCTATCCACTGTGCCACATAGAGATATTTATTTGTCCAGAGTAGGTGGATGTCAGAATAGATGCAACCTACACCCTTACTAAAAATCTAGAGCTCTTTCCAAAATATTAAACTGATGTATTCTTTTCTATACCATATTGCTTCAAATGCAAATACTCAAAAGGGACATATTAAACACATTAATTAATTGGAACAATTTTCATTCCATTAAAGGGATCCAGTGAGACTTCTTTCTTAATTGTGGGAGCAATGAAATGTGAAAATAAACTTTTTTAAATGCTCAATTTTGCCTGAGACCACTTTGGGTCCTTTTCACTTGAATGGTATGGAGTAATGGATGGAGTGCTATTGTAGACTACTAGATATAAGACCACAGGCAAATCATTAAATATCTCAGAATTTCAGCTTTTCTTTTATAAAACAGGAATGGTAACACTTGTGCTACCTGCTGCACAGGGAAATACTGCTTTTTAAAAGTATCATATAAATGTAAATTATTGTTATGTTTTATTTACCATATGATTCAGAACATTTGTCAATCTGCTGTGATAAGTGGGGATCTCTCACCAAGTTCCCTAAGTCAAAGAAATCACATTTGGACCCCCAAAAAAGTGTGTGTGTGTGTGTGTGTGTGTGTGTGTGTGTGTGTTTGCACATAATGCAAACTAAAGTGTTTTGGTTATGAAATCCTAGTAGATGATCCAAGGAGTTAATTTAATTAAAAATTTAAAATTAGATATAAGTGAATATATTAAAATGTCCTATTTACCATTTTCACCAAAATACTAGTGCATAAAAGCCAGTATATATATATATATATATATATATATATATATATAGTGCTAAAGACTCACAAAAATCCTATACATACTGTTTGCTTTCATATTCACGATAATTCTGTAGGGAAGATATTATTATTATCATCCCCATTTTATAGATGGGGAAAACTGAGACTGAAAAAAGTTGTGAACTGTCCAGTCACACAGATAGTAAGTGAATGAGGTAGGATTTAACTCCAAACTTCCTGATGCCTAGTCATTGTGGCACCTAGCTGTGTCTTGACTACAGAGACTAAAAAAAAAACAAAAACAAGATTTAAGAAAGATACAGAGGGAAATCATAATGCCTCTGTTTGTTTTGTTCTGATACAGGGGCAATGTGGTGGTATAATGTATAGAATACCAGGTTAAGAGTCAAGAAGACATGAATTCAAATCTGATCTTAAAAATTAGCCATGTGAGTTACTTCATCTCTTTTTTGCCTTGATTTCCTCATCTATAGAATGAGGATAAAAACAACACCTATCTGAATAGGGATGTTGTAAGAATCAAGTAATATAATCTTAAAGTGTTTAGCACAATGCCTGAGGCCATTATAATAATTATTATTATTGTTTAACAAGAATATTCACAAGGACCACATACAGGGTAAGGGATGAATGCCAATCTCCCACCTAAGGAGAAATAGGAATCCACTTCTTATAAGTAGCATAAACTTAATAAAAATCACATCCTTTTTACCTTTTTCTTCTTTTATTATTATTCATCACTTTAGATTGAAGCCAAATCTCCATAGACCAAAAAGTTAGGAAAATAAATAGTTGAATACAGTCAAACAATTACTAAATTGCCAGTTATATGGGTATTTCCCCCACCCAAATAACCAGAAATTAAGCCACCTTCAATGATATGAGAACCTCCCCCAATGTTCCCCCAAAAGTTAAGTATACAAACACAACCTTAAAAGAAACAATTTTTAAGAACATCAAAATGTCTCTCAGAACCATTAAGCTAGAAATCAATTCTGAGAAAGATATTAGATACTAGCTTTGTTGGAAAGAAAAAAAAAAAGAAAATGGCATGTAAATTTTAAACACAAAGGTTCTGCTTCTAGATTAGGATATAAAGACAGATCTACATGTATGTGCTAAAATTTCAGGAATGAGAACATATTAATGTATAGAGTAAAGCAGTTTTCCAAAGTACTTTTAAATATATTATTAGAGCCACTGAAAAACACAACTGATTATTTCTTCATATGACACGAGAATTTTGTTACATTTAAACATAGATTTTCCTATCTATGAATATGCCTAATGAGTTTCTGTCTTGGAGAAATAGTGCACTTTAATAAATGATTCTGAAAAAAAATACAATTTTAATATAAGAGATCAAAATCTGAAGAATTTTGCAAATGGCTGTTTGTATTTTTACCCTACATTTTTGCTATCAATAAAAATATAAAATATCACTAATAAATTATACAATAAATTAGTTTATCTTTTGGGCTTAAAAGGTAATCTCTAGTCTACTGGCTAGATTTGGTCAGAGCCTGTGATTAATCAAGCTAGAGAACTCCCAATACGGAAATTCTATCCACTAATGCAGACTGGGTCACTCCTTTAGTAATTTAATAATTAAAGAGCTGCCTTTGTTTCTGAAAGATTAAGTCATTTGTCTATAATCATATAGCCATTTCTTGTCAGAAGCAGAAGTTGAATCCAGCTCTTCCTAATTTCAAGGCCAGCTCTCTATCCACTGAACCACACAATCTTTTACTCAGGACAGAACTGTAAATTTGGTGTATTATAGATGGATATAATATTATTATCCTCATCACCTCATTTTTTTAATTTGACACTTTTAAGCTTGTAAAGCACTTTTCTCAGAACAAAATCATATGGGCTAGGTAATACAATCTCTATAACCATTTTATATATGAGAAAACAGAAACCCAGAGACTTCCTCAGGATCATGGCACTAATAAGTATTAGAAACAGAAATCAAACCCCTCTAGACTCCAAATTTCTACAATTCTTAACACATTTTAAAAAATGAAGCATCTGAAATAACCATGCTTTTTTCTTTTCTTCATTCTCTATGATAAAAATCCACAAATAAAACTATAAGAAATTCTGAAGTAAAATTCAAGAAATAGTAAAGCAGAGGACTCTTCTTAACTTCATAACCTCTTATCCAAACCTCTTCTAAGAAAAAAGAAAAAAAAAAAAAAGCTGATTTTATTAGGTAGAAATGAGAGAAGTCACACTTAGTGACCACAGTAGCAGAATCCTATATGCCCCAGAGACAGCAGATTATAGTTATAGTGAGCTGATGTACCTGGCTCACAGAAGTTGCCCTACTGAAAAAACACTCACCATGTCCATGAAGTAGAACTCAAATTTCTCAAAACTAATGGGAAGATTATTCTGATCTATATAAGATTGTAAGATTAAAAAAAAAATAAAAACACTAAATAATATATATAGCAACTCTGGCACTATTTATAGATAGAAAGTAAGGCTAGAGAGATAATCTAAAACAATGCTGGACCTCAATTCCTAGCATGTTGCTTTAGTGTGAGAGTTGTGTTTGAGGAAATTGAAATCAAAAGTATTGTAGGGTCTAGGCTAGAGATCTGAGCTAACTTATATGGATAGAATCCTTGATTGTCTGCTTTGGGGTAGACTGGAGGTTATAGCTAACAGTAACAGCAACCAAGAGAAAAGAAAGCTTCTATGGCAAAGCAGGGAATGAGATGACATCTATTTTCTCTCTTTTCTTCCTCCAATCTTCCTCTCTTCCTTCCAACATTCATTGTTCAAATTCTCTTTCCTCTCTCAGTGCTATCTTTTTTTATTTCACTTGATGAATTTTCTGTTTTTTAAAAGTTTATTTTTAATTTTATTTTTAATTTATGGAATTAAAGAAGCATTTTTATAACACAATGTGAGATAAAATTCTCATATCTACTTTATCAACTCTCTTAGAATACAGGTCATTCTTCATTTGTATCTAATGATAGTCATCTGTAGAGTGAGGTATGAAGGGGAAGGAAGAAAAAAAGAAATTTATATGATATTTTTGTTGTATATTTGAAATAAGTAGCTTATTATGCATAGGACATTTGCAATTCTATCAGAACCCTCAGTTGATTTCCATTCCCCTTCATCGGGCAAAATATGGAAATGAAATATGGTTTTTATCATAATAATTGAATCTTGTTGGAAGGGATTCTTTTATGATATATTTTACTCTATTGAGTAAAATGTGGTTTTTTTTTTTTTTTTGCTTTTGGCTGAGGCAATTGGGATTAAGTGACTTGCCCAAGGTCACACAGCTGGGACATGTTAAGTGTCTGAGACCACATTTGAACTCAGGTCCTCCTGACTTCAGGGCTGGTGCTCTATCCACTGAGCCACCTAGCTGCCCCAAGTAAAATGTTTTTAATAATCAATTTTAACAATCAATTAATAAAAATAAAAGTGTAAGCTCTCAGTCTCTACACTGAAAATGTAATTTGGTATAGAAAATTAATTACAAAGGTCTGCCTATTTCCTTCTTGTATTTTCATCAAGTTGATGCTTGATGTGTGTGTATCATCAAAGATTTTATAGATGATTAAGTAAGTCAATACCTATTGTTGCTCTCTAAATTATCTTTTTAAAAAGGACACCATTTGTGATTTGTCCAGACTAATATATACATATACATGCATATATATGTATACGAAGTATACCTATAGAACAATAAGGTGTGATATACATATATAGTACATAGGCAAAAGAGGCATTCCAAATAGGCAATAAGTTGTTGCCAACAATTCCAAGCCATATCCTAATTCAAAAATGTCTATATTTTAACACCAATACTAGAGATACTACAGCATGACTTTGAATCATAATGCCTTTGCTTTTTTTCCTATGGTTAAAATGTAATCTTTGCTTCTCTTACAAAGTACTTCTCTTACATCTAAACCACAGCTCAGGCATCATTCTTCTGCAGGAAGCCTCTCTTGATTTCCCCTAACAGCTAATGTCCTCCCTCCCAAACATTTCATTACTCTCCACACATTTGGATTTAATCATTTTATACTTACACTGTAGATGTTTATACATGTAATGGTTTGTCTCTCCCATTAGAATGCAAGCTCCTTCTAAGAATGGATAATTCTTATACCTCCAAGGCTTAGCTCCAGCCTGGCATGTAGTATTTACTTAATAAATATATACTGATTGGTTAATATGCAAATTATATTGCTTGGATCTACTTTAATCTAAGCAGACTCCATTATATTATAAACAATAATCTGTGCACCAAGGAAATGTGTGATCAGAAAAGGAAATGAGTAGGCTGATCATATAGTGAGAGTAGGCAATAGGTTGGTCCATAGTATGATGTCATCTCTGTAGCCCAGAAGATCTAGGGGTAGGTCTCCAGTACATTGTACAGATCTTCTATGAAGAATTTTTGGAAGACCAGGAACTTGAATCAGAGAAGATCAGAGGGCTTACAGATCACAAATGAACTACCATTAGTGAAAGTATCTACATTGATGAGATTATAAATCCATTAAAATAGATTTACTAAATCAAATTGTGGATTCATTGTTAATTTGAAATGTAGTTCTAGAGCAATGATTTACATGCAACAGAAATATAATAATTTCTTGTTAAGTGAAGAACAATTTATATTTCTTTCTTAAAGAATAAAAAGAATATTTGCTTACTTATAGATTGTTTTTTTACCTCAGTATGAACTTTAAATATATTTATCCTGAGAGTCACAAAATGCTTAAGAGACCAACTCCCCTATTCCACAGATAAGGAAAATAAGGCTCCAAAAGAGATGAAAATGATTTGTCCTTAGTCATACATGAGTCGGTACAAAGTCCAGATTTGAACTCAAGTCTATTGATTCCAAAATCAGTGGTCTGTTCATTGTTTTTGTTTCTTAGAGTCTTTAATGGGGGAAGTTTCTCACCTTGGTACAAATATTATTCCCTAAGAATCATCTGGGGGTACATCTTCATTCTTTCAAAACAATGTTATATTCTCTGAACATTAAATGTTTTTTTGAAAATCAAAAAGGAAGCAAGATACTATGGGAAGTATCAAATTGTATTTGATACCCCACTGAGGAAAAGATACCTATACTTGGGGAACCCAGCTAGCAATTATTCAATACTCAAATCTCATTAAAACAAATGCTCTGTTGACATTTTTGAAAGATCAACTTCATCAGATAAGAACCCACAGAAAACAACGCAGGCCTTATTAACTGATGCTTCAAAATAGAATAAAACATTTTCTAGAAACCTAATTTGTTTCCAGGTTTCGTCCAAATTTACAAATAAACCTAACTCTTCAACAAGCACTCTTATCTCTGAAATTCTGATGTTACCCAAACTGAGATTAATTTCAATCAGCATTCCAAAACTATAAAGCCAAATTGCAACTTTTCATTTTTTTTTACTATTGAAAAGACCTTACTTACCACTAAATATAGCATATATCTGAAAGAGTCCTCACTATGATATAACCAGCTAGTAACAATCCAGATTTTGAAAACTTCCAATAAGAGGAAAACCATTATCTGCTAAGCTAGCCCACTTCCCAATCAGCCTGTTCCATTCTTACACACTTGTAATTACTAGAATTTTTGTCATTTTATCAAGCCTGAATTTGCTTCACTGCAATGTAAACACAACTACAATCTTTAAATATAAACATCTCTGAGATTTTTTCATAAAAGTATATATTTATACTTCATAAGACTGTCATGCCAAAAAACCCTACTATTCAATTATTCAACTTCATCCATTTTCAAAATTTTTCTCTAGAATTCAATTCTATAATAATAATGCATGTCTTCCACCTCTTGGTAGAGAGATAGTAAACAACAGGCAAAATAGGAAATACATTTTCAGATATGTCAAGGTATTATTGTTTTGTTTAACTGTATTTATGTGCTACAAAATATACAAAGTATCCTATGAGGAGAGAAGGAATCTCTGGGAAGTAATGGTTAGATGACTTGCCCAGGGTAACAGAGCAAACATATGAAGCAGAATTTGACCCTTAGTGTTCTAGTCTCCAAATCAAATGCCTTATTCACTACTTCAAACTGCTCACAAAAAACATGTTTAGATGCCAGTGAGTATCAACATAACATATTAATTGTATTTCTTATAAAGGCAACTGCGACTTTTTCCATCCTTGATAAGGATGCTAATCTTCCTTCCTTTAGTAAAGTATTTTTTAAAAGCATTGATAAGCTGGTGAGTGACCAAAGAAGGCAAGATTCTGAGGAAACTAAAGTTCATGCTCAGCAGTCCACTTTAACCTGGAAGAGATTTGGAGGGAAAGAATAATGACAAATATTGGTAGAAGGAAATAAAATAAATAGATAAATAAATAGATAAATTAACAAATATATGAATGAATTGATAAATAAATAAATGATCCAATGAACAAATAAATGAATAAATAAATAAGGAATGGCCTTATTCAGCTTAGTTCCAGAAAGCAGGACTCATAACAAGGGATAAAAAAAAGTAGAAATTTCTGAAATAAACATTTAGATTTAAAGTCAGGAAAGTCTTCTTAGCTTTTCTAAAATGAAATGGACTACCCCCAGAGGCAGGTAGGGAGTCCTTAATGAAGACTTACAAGCAGAGACTAGATAAGCAATTAGTGGTTAGGATCTAAAAGGGACCTTCTTTGGGTTTGAATTGGATCAGATCATTTACTGAGATCCCTTCCAAATCTAAAATTCTGGGATTGTGAGAATTCTGTGAATTACATGCTTTTTTTTCAGGTCTGATTTGGCTCAGATTGTTTGCTAAGATTCCTTTTAAATCTGAAATTCTAGGATTCTGAGAAAAGGGCCGGGACAGACCCTTAGAGAATACTTAAGGATCCAGGAAAAGGTTGAAAAATAAGTGAAGGGCAGTAACAGAAATATTGTACAATAATCAACTGCGAGTGACTTAATTCTTTTCAGCAATACAATGATCCAAGACAGTTCTGAAGACTTCCAGTAAAAAAGGTGATGAAGTTTGAATGAAGATCAAAACATCCTTTAATTTTTTTTTCTTTTTTTCTTTTGTTCTGTATTTTCTTTTGAAACATGGCTACTCACATTTAATCTAAATCAAAATGCTTGCCTTCTCAAAGAGGGGAAGAGAAGGAAGGGAGGGAGAGAATTTGGAACTTAATTTTTTTAAATGTTAATTGTTTTTATGTGTAAATAGAAAAATTAAATATAATTTTTAAAAATAAGAACAGAAAGAGAGAGAAATTTAAAAGTCAGATAGAATATGGAAAGTGTTAAATCTCTGATCTATTCCTGATCCTTCTTTTCTCCTTTGGTACTTTTCCACCTCATCACTCCTCTCTCTCCCAACCTGGCACAAATCTTTATTATTGATTACTTCTCTGCTTCCAACTAACAAAACCAGTTTTTCCCCAAACCTTAAGAAAATGTTTACTTGACTCTACTATCATACCCTTAAGCTCACGTCACTCCTTTTGAACAGCCAAATTCTTTTTTAAAAATGTGGTTACATTCATCCATCTTTACTTTCTCTCACCTCACTGAATGAAGTCTGAGTTGTGACTTCATCACTCAAAAGAAACTGTTCTCTGAAGTAACCAAGAATATCTCAATTTGTAAATCACCTGGTCTTTCCATCACTTCTGAATAGTCTTTCCTTCTTGGGTTTCCTGACACTATGCCCTCCTACTTTTCTTAACATTCTTCTCTTAAGAATATGATTCACTTCTTCCCACAAATAAACACAGCATCCATAGGAGAAGAAGGCTGAGATTTAGATCATAACAATAACAAGAAATACATGTGACAAGGTTCAACTCAAATAACCTGCTAGAAATCCACATAAATCATCAGCATTTTTATACATCACCAACAAAATGCAACAGCAAGAGATACAAAGAGAAATTCCATTCAAAATAACTATCGATAGTATAAAATATTTGGGAATATATCTGCCAAGGGAAAGTCAGGATCTATATGAGCAAAACTACAAAACACTCTCCACACAAATAAAGTCAGATCTAAACAATTGGAAAAACATCAAGTGCTCTTGGATAGGTCGAGTGAATATAATAAAGATGGCAATACTACCTAAACTAATCTATCTATTTAGTGCCATACCAATCAAACTCCCAAGAGATTATTTAACTGAACTAGAAAAAATAACAACAAAATTCATCTGGAAAAACAAAAGGTCAAGAATTTCAAGGGAATTAATGAAAAAAATGCAAATGAGGGTGGCCTAGCTGCACCATATCTAAAACTATATTATAAAGCAGTGGTCATCAAAACCATTTGGTACTGGATAAGAAATAGAGTAGTGGATCAGTGGAATAGGTTAGATTCACAGAACAAAATACTCAATGACAATTGTAATCTAGTGTTCGATAAACCCAAAGACCCCAGTTTTTGGGATAAAAACTCACTATTTGACAAAAACTGCTGGGATAATTGGAAACTAGTCTGGAAGAAATTAGGCATTGACCCATACCTAACACCATATACCAAGATAAGGTCAAAATGGATTTATGATCTAGGCATAAAGAATGATATTATAAACAAATTAGAACAATGTAGGATGGTTTACCTCTCAGACCTGTGGAGGGGGAAGGAATTTGTGACCAAAGAAGAACTAGAGGTCATCATTAATCACAAAATAGATAAGTTTGACTATATCAAGTTGAAAAATTTTTGTACAAACAAAATGAATGCAGACAAGATTAGAAGGGTAGCAGTAAACTGGGAAAATATTTTTACATCCAAAGGTTCTGATAAAGGCCTCATTTCTAAAATATATAGAGAATTGACTCAAATATATAAGAATTCAAGCCGTTCTCCAATTGACAAATGGTCAAAAGATATGAACAGACAATTTTCAGACGAAGAAATTGAAACTATTTCCGGTCACATGAAAAGGTGCTCCAAGTCACTATTGATTAGAGAAATGCAAATTAAGACAACTCTGAGATACCACTACACACCTGTCAGATTGGCTAAAATGACAGGAAATGATAATGATAGCTGTTGGAGGGGATGTGGGAAAACTGGGACACTGATACATTGTTGGTGGAACTGTGAACGGATCCAACCATTCTGGAGAGCAATTTGGAGCTATGCTCAAAAAGTTATCAAACAGTGCATACCCTTTGACCCAGCAGTGTTTCTACTGGGCCTATATCCCAAAGAGATTTTAAAGGAGGGAAAGGGACCCACATGTGCAAAAATGTTTGTGGCAGCCCTTTTTGTAGTGGCAAGAAACTGGAAACTGAATGGATGCCCATCAATTGGAGAATGGCTGAATAAATTATGGTATATGAATGTTATGGAATATTATTGTTCTGTAAGAAATGACCAACAGGAGGATTTCAGAGAGGATTGGAGGGACTTGCATGAACTGATGCTGAGTGAAATCAGCAGAACCAGGAGAACATTATACACAGCAACAAGACTATACGATGATCAATTTTGATGGACATGGTTCTCTTCAACAATGATGTGATTCAAACCAGTTGTGCTGCGATGAAGATAGTCATATACATCCAGAGAGAGGCCTGTGGGAACTGAGAGTGAACCACAACACAGCATTTTAACGCTTTCTGTGAATATTTCCATGCATTTTGTTTTCCTTCTTAGGTTGTTTTTTCCTTCTTCTCTTTCTAGATCTGATGTTTCTTGTGCAGTAAGATAACTGTATAGATATGTATACATGTATTTTATTTGTCATATAATTTATCCTATCTAGCATGTATTAGATTACCTGTCATCTAGGGGTGTGGGGGGGAAGGAAGGGAAAAGCTTGGGGAAAAAAAGTTTTTGCAGAGGTCAATGTAGAAAAATCACTCATATGTTTTGTAAATAAAAAGCTTTTAATAATAAAAAAAAAAGAAAGACAAATAACCTGCTAGAACAAATTACTTTTTGTCCTGCTTAGTTTTCGTTTTTGATTTCTTGAACTATAGCTCTGAAAAATAGGCTTTTAAAGAGTAGGACGTTTAACTGGAGCTAAAGAACTATTCTTTAAACCCAAATCATTCCGCTTTTCATTGAATGGCCAAAAATTGAGTCAGTCCAAACCAGTCCAAACTTTTGACAAGCTCAGGATTAGGTTTTGATGTCTTAGAATAAGTGTAAATAGTAACTGTTTTCTGTTTTGGCCAGAAACTCTAAGGGCTTCCTTCCCAGATAGATATCTTTGCAAAGATAAACCAGGTCATTTTTGTCTCAATTCTTATTGAGTCCTTTGTCATTGAATGGATGGTGTCTCAAATAAACTGATTCCAAAGAATAAATTTTAATTTAGAAAAGCCAAGGTCATGCACTGTATCTTGACCACCAGCAGCAGTGTTGACCTTTGTCATGCCACTAGTCTCTAGGAGAGAGAGACTGACAACTTTGTGCAATTCTGCCTCGCTCCAATCCAATTCACATACAAGTCAAGACATGATGTCATTAGTCCTTTTGGAAAATAAAAGACAGAGTGATTCTCAGTCTCCTTTGATAGCTCATTATTTCCCATCTGTGAGTATCTGCAAGGCTCATCCCTGAGTTCTCTATTTAAGCTTCCTTCTCAGTGATCTATCAATTTCCATACTCTAATCAATTGCCCATTTGCCTTTTCCATATGTATATCCTACAGCTATTTCAAATTAAATTTGTCCAAAAGGGAATTCATTTCTCCCCCTTTTATAAACATATCCAACCTCTGAACTGTTTTACTTTTTCTAAGGATATTATAATGCTTCCAATCACAACTTTGGAATTATTTTTATTACCCTTATACTATTTATATGAAAACGGTTCATTTTTTTATTCCTAGCACCATGATTTGCAAGTAGTAAGTACTTTATAAATACTTATTGTATCAATAGATGAAGATGCATGAAAAAGGGGACAAGCGATGAAACAGGGTTTTAGAAAAGGCAGGAAGGAATAGACTAAGGGCACAAATAAAGGTATTAGCAGTGATGACAGTGGGAAAATTTTTCTCTGGGTGACTGGGAATGGAGAGTAATAAAAAAAAGAAACTGATATTACTAAGAAGGCTTGATGAAGAGATGAGGCATTAAGTCAATTCACATTTGATTATCTCATTCTTTTTTAGTATAAGAGTAGGAATCAAGAGTACCTATTCTGAAAAATGCTACCTTCCTACCTGATGAACTCTGAGAACAGACTAAAGCATACTTTTTTTTAACTTTTTTAAAGTTTTCTTGTTTGTATAAGTGTGTTTTCTTTTGTAATATGGCTAATATGGAAATATGTTTTGCAAGACTTCACATATATAATCAATATCATTTTGCTTGCCTTCCTAAAGGGGCAGCTGGAGAGGGACAGATTTTGAAACTCAAAATTTAAAAAAAAGTAATGTCAAAAGAATTTGTACATGTAATTGCAAAATATTTAAAGAAAGAAAAAATTAAAATATCCATTCTAGGTATAAGAGATGGGGATGTGAACAGAAGCAAGAAGAAAAAAGTTTTATAATAGTTAATGTAGGAAATGAATTAATAAGGGTAAAGGAAAAGAATTCTAAAGTAGTTGTAAGGACCTAGATGAGGTAATGTAAAATGAATTTTTAGTAAGTGAATTGTTTATTTTTGCAATTGTTCTCCAGTGAAATTCAACAACTCTAGCAGAGAGGTAGAGAAACCAAATTGTGGCAGTTATTCAGGTATAAAGATTCACAGGTTAGAAATGATGAGAGATTAAATGGCAATAAATTCTAGGATAGCCAATAAAACAATATGGCAAACTACGGGAACAATATGGGCTACAATAAAAGAAGTTGTGAATAAAGAACACAAGACTGAGAGAATATAAATGAGCCAAGGGACTATCAGATTAAGAATTTGCTAAATAACTGTGTGATCAACAGAGGCTGTGATTCATTTAAAACCTTATATTAGGTCAAAATACCTATAATAAGCAATATTGTTATAAAATCTTTAGATTTATTTAATTGATTTTCTTATCACTACGAAGAAATAGCAGGTCATGGGAGAACGGTTTGGAATGTAAAAAATTCACAACAGATGTTATCATGGTCAAAGGGTGTCCTTTTTGATGTGAAAAGGCTCATGGGTAATATCAAATATGATTTTAGCAGCAAGCTATGAGTAAAGGGGGCTTTTTAAAGTATAGAGAGTGAGGGGAAGTAAAGGGGGAATTCATAGAGTTAGGGAACATTTTGGGTGGGTCCTAATCCAGAACAAACTCACATGAGCATTATGTCTATATGACTAACTGCAAGATGGAACAAGAGGAGTGGAGTATGCCTTAAATATACTAGAAATTCCACCTCCTTCTGTGTGTGACAATGAGAATGGGATGGGCTCCAAGAAAGTTCTACATCATTCCTGACAATGGTTATAAGATGGACAGGTAATGTTCCTGCACCACATCAACTACATGTTTTCAATTTTAATTTTTTAAATTAACCATTCTTTAATGTTTAATTTTAAGATATTTAGAGGCTAAAAAACATATGGAGGACATTTTCCTAAAGAAAATAATTAAGGCTCAAAATGCTTTTCTAGTAACAATACAACCTCTATTAGGATGCAAGACCCTCTGAAGTATACTTTCCCCAAGAGAGAAATACATTTGAATGATGCCAATTCACTTTCCAAAAGACTAATATGACAAAAATAAATTTTTATGGCAAGAGCTACATTAAGGGTGACATAACTTTTAGATATAAGGTGATGGTCCTACTATGGTCTGAAGAACCACATCAAGAGAACTGTATGGCCATCACTGTTTAGAAAGACCACTTATAAGCTGGAAAGCATCAGGAGCATAACCACGGGGATGGTAAAAGGCCCCAGTTTCAAGCCACATATAAATATCAATTAAAGGAACTGGAAATTTGTAGTCTGGAAAAGAGAAGGCAAAAGGGAACATCATATCTATGTTCAAGAATATGAAGTAATATTACTTGGAAGCATTAGACTGATTCTGTTTGGTCTCAGAGGAATGAAAAGCAAGAAGCAAATTTTGGCTTGATGACTAGTTAAATCCCAGGTGGATTGGGACCCCACATAGGGTCATATACTGGATGTGGAGGTCACGAACTTATGATTTATTATCAATAAATGTTTGATTTGTATATCTATTTTATATATCTGGGATCACATAATAATTTCTTGGGTGAAGAGGGGTTGCAAGTGGAAAAAATTTAAGAAGTCTTGCTCTAATATATATCTTTCCCAATAACTCTTAATGCTAGTGCCTTCCCTCTGTTGATTATGCCCAATGTGTCTTGTGTGTAATTTGATTGATAGTGTAATGGATAGAGAACTGATCCTGGAGTCAGAAAAACCCAAGTTCAAACACAATCTCAGATATTTACTATATGTATGACCCTGGACAACTCATTTAAGCTCTTTTTAACTCAGTTTCCTCTTCTGTGAGATGGGGTTAATAACATGTTTCCCAGGATTGTTGTGAGGTTCAAATGAGATACTATTTGTCAGAATTTTAGCATAGTATCTGGCACATAATAGGTTCCACATAAATATTAGCTATTATTATTATTATATTGCACATAATGATTTTCATGTTATCTCCCTCATTAGACTAAGAGTTCCTTGACAGTGAGTTCTGTTTCATTTTATTTTCTACCCCCAGTGCTTAGCACAGTTCCTGCCATACAATAGCCTTTTAATAGTTGCTTACTGATCAACTAAATGATTAAATTACAACTGTAACAAATGAAATGGACTGCTTTAGGAAACAGAATATTCCTACCACCCACTATCACCACTGGAAGTCTTCAAGTGATCATCCAAAGGCTGAAATATCTACTTATTAGGTATGGTCTAGAGAGAGGCGATTCTTTCTTAGATCAGAATCAATCTACATAGTTGCTGAGGTTTAAAATTCTGTGGCTCTGTGAAATACCCTTCCATGCAACCTATTAACCATAATCAGGTGAGCCCTCCACTCTATAAGAGAAATTTAGATTAAAGAATCACAGAATTATAACTTGAAGGAAACTTCAATATCATTGACAATAAAATTATTACAAAGGACAATAAAATTATTACAAAGGACCTATAAAGGAAGCTACTATCTGCATCTAGAGAAGGAATTTATATAGATAAGTATGTATAAAATGATGTGTGTATGTGTCCGTGTAGATGTCTAATGGTAGCTATTTGGGGGGAGGGGGAAAAGGGGGGGAAAGAAAGTTACATGATAACTTTATTATATATTTAAAAGGAATAAGTTATACATAGTAGATTTGCAGTTTCATTGCAATCATCTTTTTTTTCATTCTGCTATATTATGGAAATGTTTGTTTTATTCTTTATGTTCAGAATAAAATAATTTTTTTAAAAAAGAATAAAATGACTACAGAGATTACCTATATCTAAAATAGCAATATTTGTCCTTTTTTCATGGTTCAATATCTAATTATGAAGTTACCAAAATATAATCTTGATCCTTGACACAACCTATGATTAATCACCAAATTAAACTGTATTACTTAATTAAAATGCAGCACCATGTATAACTGCTCATTTAATCATCAAATAAAATAACTGTCAAAACACCATTCAAGTCGCTGATAAGCAATACAGAATAGGCTGTTTCAGGAACTAATGAGTTCCCTTTTTGCTGCATGTCTACCAGTAAGGTCTGGATAATCACTTGTCAAGAATGGTGAAGAATGTAGTGAAGTATGACTTGGACTAATTGGGCTGTGAGGACTGAAATTCTATGGTCTTCTGTGGATTATATAACCTGTAATCCCAGAAAAGTATTAGTTTACTCTTTGTTTCATTTTCTTTACAAATTCTTTAACTATATTTTTAATTCATAAAGTAGGATATTTGCTTTTTTGCTCAACATAAATCTTAACTTAAAAGCTAAATACATGCCTTCATTATTTAGTACCAAAAGAAAAAAATATATATACTTCGCTACTCAGACTCATATTTTGAAGAAAGGAATCTATTTTCCCACTCCTTTTTAAGAAGTATGTCTTCTGATTTGGTTCATTGATTGTCTGTGCAAATGATATCAGGCTTTGTTCTTTTTAATGGTGCTGTCAATGTGCTGGACATAAATCAATGACCTGCAATTATGCATTATTTCCCATAGATCTACTGACTCAAGTATTTGAGAAAATGAGTTATTTTTTATGTAGCATTTGCAAAATAGATGATCCGAATAAGGTTCTTTCTGTCGTTGTAGAATTTAAAAAAATCTATCTGAACAACACATAGCTCTAACTCTCAGTGCTAATCTCATTTACATCAATATAATCAACTTAAACCTAATGAGTGTTTAAAACAAGACCCTGAAACAAATGTTTAGCATGATGCCTGGAGCTATTGATTGATTGATACTACAGATACAATACTGGAATAAATGACAGTAGTCTATCTTCAGAGAACTGGGGTGGAGAGGAAGGAGAAAAGATATACATATATATACAGAGAGAGAGAGAGAAAGAGAGAGAGAGAGAGAGAGAGAGAGAGAGAGAGAGAGAGAGAGAGAGAGAGAGCAATATAATATATGGTAGGAACAGAGGAGAATTACAGGCAAAGCACTCCAAGAAAATGTAATGAAAGTAATCACTTCCAGCTCAGAGGAGGGAGTGGCACCCAAACTTGGCCTGGAAGAAAGAGGATTTCAAGAAATAAATATGAGAAGACAGTATGTTCCCAGTATGAGGAATGTCTTTCGAACACACTTTAGCCCACACAACCATTCAGATATAAAAAACATAAGTTATCAAAAAAAAAGTTTGGATTTCAATGTTCTTCCCATAATAGGCAAATACTTCTTATACAATGGCATGCTATGAAATAATGAAATTTTGCATGCCATCTTTGATGCAACTATTTCTAAGTATGGAAATTCACATAGCACCAACTCACTTAAAAGAAAACAAACTGTTGATCAAAATAGGAAAGTAATGAATATATAAATTTTAAGTTATTTTTTGAGGGATTTGAAATTTCCCAACTAAATACTACATTATTATTTGGGGCTCATAAATACATTTTTACTTTTGGTTATCTTTGTGGGAAAATCTAAATCATAAAGGATAACTAAAAAAACAAATAGGAATACTTCAACTATCTTCATGTTAGTTTTCTTTTGATTATTTGGACTAGTGGAAGAAAGCAGAGGCAAGATGATGCTAAAATAATTCATAATGATTTATAATGTATTGCTGATATTTATATTTGATGTGGATGTTCACAGGGCTTCATAATACAAATAATGAAACCAAACTATAAAAAGCTGACTCAAAAACAACTAGAAAAGAGTTTAGCTTCCCACTTGTAATCTGCTCTGTACTCAGAATAAACATTATTTTCCAGACAAATACAAAATACCTCTATGAAGCATTTCCCTTTTCAAGAAGAATCCTCCCTTAGAGCTGAGTAATTATACATTTGGATTTGAAAGGGTTTCTCTGCAGGACTGAAGGGTACCTACTGAGAATATGATCCAGAAAGAAAGTAATTAAGGAAAGTGGGTACTATCTCTGGAGTCTCAGGATCTCTCCTCTGAAAATAAACTACCTGTGTGTCTGGATAAAACATTTAGCCTTACTGAGCCTCAATGTCTACATCCATAAGGTGAGGAAATAGACCAGTTGGCCTCTGTGGTCCTTTCCAAGTCTGGATTTTTGGTTCTATATTTCTCCTATGCACTTTGATGCAAAAATAAATAAATAAATAAAACAAAACAAAACAAAACAAAAAGCCAAACAGCTGACTACACATTTTGCTTCCACAATGTTAAACACACTATTAATGAACATGCATTTTTCATATTAATTTGCTCAGAACTTAGTAATTTTTCTACTCTATACCCCACTATCATTAAAAAAGGAAATGGGACTTTTAAAGTTATATCAATGTAGCAATGTAGATTTAAAATAAAAAGATTGGAAGTTGATCTTTTTCTCGAGTGAATATTTAATGTCACAAGTAGTTTTCACTTGCAGAATTAGGGTTTTTAGGAGGTTCCAGAATAAAACTTCACAACACTATCCCCACCCATATGAATAAGCAATAAAAAGCAACACCCAGTCAAATCAATCCAGCATAACTTTCAGTCAAACTGCTAATTTGGGATCACTAATCTACATCTCAAATAATGCTTCCTAAAGATAGGGAAGCAACGAAGTTAGCCTTAAAAGTCCATACCAAAAATTTGTCATTTTAAGTTCACCACATATAAGAGTACATATAAGAGCTGGAAGAGACATTAAATATCATGTTGCTTAATCTCCTTGCTTTATAGAGAACAAAATGACCAAGTAAATGATTTTTCCCAAAGTCACAGATAACGAAAAACTAGAGCTATGATTTGAACACAAGTCCGGCTTATACTACATAATGCTCTCAGAAAGGGAGTTTGTTGCACATGAAATGAACAAACATTTTTTAATGTCTTCTATGAAGAAAGAATAAATAAATACATATCAATAACTTTTAATTTTATTTTAGCCCAAGGCTATGATTTCATTAGTATAATAATTTGCATTAATATAATGTTTTAAGACACTTTATATATATATATATATATAAAATCTCATTTGACCATCATAACAACTCCTGAGATAAATGCTATTATTATCCCCATTTTATGGATGAGGAAACTAAGACAGATAAAGTGATTTGCCTAAGAGATAAACTGACTTGCTCATACAACTAGTAAATGTCTGAGGCAGGTTTTAAAGTTCTAACTAAAAGTCTAACACTTGCTCCACTAATACTTGATGCACTATATCTATTCTCTAGAAGTAAACTTTCCCTATCAATGCAGAAAAATTTCCCCTTCTATAATGTAAATTCTAATTTATATTCCAATTAATAAACTCCTATAACTTAGAATATGATTTTGTGAATGAGAGGTCAAAACTTAGCTGCATGATACTTTCAAGAAGGAAGAAATTTAGCAATTCAAATCCATTCAACAAATATTTCCTTAAGAGCTAATATATACAAAATACTTGTACAAGGAACTGAAAACCCCCCCCCAAAAAAAAAATCTTCTTTCTCCAGGAACTTTGAGGAGCCAACATGTACACAGATAAATAAATACAAAATTCACAGAAAACAAATACAAAGTAATTTCAGGAGGGAACAAGCACTAACAACTTGGGGTAAGAAGAAAGGCCTGAAGTAGCACCTAAAATGGTTTCAAGGACTCCAGGAAATTTAAGCATCAGCATGAGAGAGAGAGCATTTCCAGGGACAGAGGATCACCTGTGCAAAGATATGGATGAAGGGGTGGAGTGTCAAGGTGGAGAAGAGCTAGTCGGCCAATATGACTACAATGAAGGGTGTATAAAAGGGAGTAACATGAAAAAACCTATATAGAGAGAAGAACATCAGATTGTGGGTGTGTTTAAATGTCAGGTTGAGAAGTCCGTATTTTATCCAGAAGCATCTAAGAGCCCTGAAAAGTTTGGATTAGGAGACTGACAAAGTCAGATCTTGTTTTAGGAATATCGATTTGACAATTATGTAGAATGGAGAAAGAGGTTGGACTAAAATTAGGAAGATCATTTTAGAAAGCTATAGCCTTGACAACGAAAACAGGAAGGATTGGAAAAGGATTCGTAATTATTTTTACTCATATATTTTCCATTTCTCTTATTCACCATTATAGTTTCCTATCAATAAATCAATAAACATTTATTAAGTATCTATTATATATTAGGCCTTGTGCTAAGTGATGAGAATAAAAGATAAAAAGGAAATAGTCCCTGACCTTTAGAAAATAACATCTTATTTGGAGAAGCAACATATACTCATAAATTTAGATAAACAGTCCCAAAAGTCTTAGTGCAGATTTAATTCTCAAAACTTTAACAGCTCTAAAACTGCTTATTTGATAATTTAAAACTGAAGTAGACTTTTGGAGCATCATGTGCAAGATAGTAATAAAGAATAATTTTAGAATCAATGTTCCATCAAAATCAATATCAAATCAAAAGAATAAAAAAATTGATTAAGTTATCAACATTGAAAATGAACAAAAATAAAGACACTGATTCTAACAATCACCATTTTTGTCTCGTTTATTTCTTAGGTTCTTCTTCCCATCCTAAATTCCAGAAACTCCTTCCCTATTTCCAAAGTCGCCTTTCTATTCCTCAGCTACATCATGTGTCTAACATTAGGACAAGCCAATGAGTCTGGTTCTCAGAGCATTGTCAAGGTAAGGAGGTGGGGTGGGATGGTGCTTTATTTTCTTATGAGCTACATGTAGTCCATAAAAAATACAGTAGATACTTTTGTATCTACTGTACCTATTTGTTTTTTCCTGATCTGTGACAGAGGAATATCAGAAATAAAATGACTAAGCTTTGACATTTTGAGTTTTGAAAGATTAGAAAAGACTCAAAGGACTATCAGCCATGCATGGAAAGTGTTCAACCCTGAGGAGGAACCTGCTTGACCCTACTAATACTGTACTGACTTAGCAGCTAAGATGTAGGATCTTACAAGCAATAGAGATTCATCAATCCAGCTGTACCTCATCCCAAATTGAACAGGGTGGTAGAATGAATGTTGGTGGTAGAATGAATGTTTGTGGTAGCCACTCTCTTCAGGAGCCTAAATAGTGCAGAAAATGTTCCTCTGGTGCCAAGTGGAAGGAGGGATATACTTGTAGTTCTGTTCTTGCTATATCTTCTCAGTATCTCTTTATAAAAACTACTTGATATTGATTGGTTATCAATTTTATTGAGAAAATGTGAATGAGGCATAAATCACTGGTGATAATCTGAAGGGTACAGACAAGGTGGAGGCTTTAATTGGTATCAGAAGAGGAACCCAAGAGGAAATATATCCAGTTAAGCTCTGGAACTTTAATCTGGTAGGGTAGGACAATAAGTTTAGAATTCCACTATGAGGATTTCATCATGAGAAGTCCACCAATGTAAAACAACTGATAAAATGAAGAGACCAAAAAGCCCCAATACTGCTTCTGTCAACAAATACTTGATCGTGCCAAACAATATCTCTCCTAGAAAAGTTTGCTAAAAACAATAATAATATGAAGTATAAACTCATTTGTCAAATATAGAGGATGACAAAAAATTAGGAAATATAACCTTGCAAAACAGTGAAAAACAGTTAAAGAAAAAAATTTGATGTGAGACTTCTCTATGGCAAATCACCCTGAAGACATTTATGCGTGAAGTCTAAAAAACTTGATTAAATACACAGCAAGGAAATTCATAAAGAAGAAAGCAAGTTATATCGCCATATATCAATGTTTAAGGTTTGAAAATAGAAGTTTACAAAAGAAAAGATAGTACAATGGTTAATTAAAAATAACCAATAAGACATCAGCAAATATTAAATATTATACCTATTTTTTCATTTCCATAAAAGCTTTATGAGAATGATCGATGCATGCATTAAGGTTGGAGGGAAGCAGGCAAGCTTTCATAGATGATTTTCTAGAACACGATACATCTCAGTCACAAAACTGATTCATATAAAAAATAATATCTCAATCTATTATTTGTTGATTAGAAAGAAAAAAATTTGATTAAGTGGACAAATTTCAGCTTTGAAATCTTTTCTCAAACAAGATGTCTCCCAAGCATGTTACATTTTTGCAGAAGTCCATTGATATAATTTCCTTTCCCCCCACTTAGTTTTCAAAATTTTGTAATCCAGCTTCCAATATCACTACTCATTTGAAACATAATGATCTCTCCAAAGTTACCAGGAGCCTCTTCATTCCTAATGGTCTTTTCTAAATTCTCATACTTCTTATATCTGTACATCTGTAATTTAGCACTTTGACAACGTTACCTTCCCTTTTCATTAGATACTTTCTCTTTCCTCAGATTTGGTGACATTGCTTTCTGATTTTTCTTCCACCTTCCTGAACACTCCTTTGGCACCTTTACTAGATTATTATTCATGTACTGCATCCTAACTATGCTTGTCCCCCAAGACTCTATCCTAGGTCTTCTCTCACTACACTTTCTCTCTAGGTGATTTCATCAAGCTCTCTTCTGCTTCATATCAGTAACTCCCATGTCTTTTAAGTATCTCAGTCAATAGAGTCCCAGGCCTGGAATCAATCAATCAATAAACATTTATTAAGCACCTAGTAAATTCCATGCTAACTGCTGGGAATATGAAAAGAGACAAAAGGCAGTTTCTGCCTTCAAGGAGCTTATAATCTAATGGCAGGAAGACCTGAATTCAAATTCAATCTCAGACATTCACTAGCTAAATGCTTCTGCCTCATTTTCTTCATCTGTATAATGGGAATAATAATGTCACCTACCTCCCAGAGTTGTTGTGTGAACCAAAAGAGATTTTTTAAAATGCAAAGTACATGAGACAGCCTGGCATGTAATAAGTACCACATAAAATTAGTTATTATTACCATTATTATTATCCGTCTATACCCTCTTTTGAACATCTGGTTTCACATCAGCAACTTTTGAGCTTCTCCAGAGAGATGTCTTATTATTGAACTCAATATGTCCAAACTGAAATTGACTAACTTTTAACCTAAATCTACTCTTTCTCCAACTTCTTATGTTTCCGCTGAGGATGTCTCCATCCTTCTGATCAACCAGATTCATAACTTCCAGGTTAGTTATATCAAATCATTTACCAACTCTTGTTGATTCTCCCTCTACAATTTTTCTATGTAATCCATCTCCTTTCAACTCACTGAATAACTATCCTAATTAAAATCCTCATTACCTATCCTATTTCACAACAGGCTCTAAATAAGATTCCTGGTTTTTGATCTCTCCCTTTAATTCATCTTCCACAAAACTACTAAAATCATCTTCCAAAAGAGCAAATATGACCGTGTCAGTAAAATCATATCAGCCTCTCAGACTAGAATATAATAATAATCTTAATTTTTGCTCCAGCCATTTTTTATCTTTTCAGGAGCTCTGAATTCTCTCCCCCACTTTAGTGACTTTTCACAGTATCTTACCAATGCCCAGAACATACTCTTTGCTCATTTCGGTAAACCATGCCCTATCAGTGAAACCATGGATCCAATGTAGTTTTGATGCATCTTAATGTATGTACAGTACAGATCTGTTCCTAATATTTTAACTCTGCTTTGTACAATTGATAGAGCAATATCACACTAACAGGGACTTCCTATTTTGATTATGATAGTAGTACTTTCTAGCAGTAGAATCCTATGCTTGCTTTACCAGGTCTAATCATGAAATGATTATTAGTACCTTTTCTTTTTGTTTCAGTTATTAACTCCAATAGAATCAAATAGAGCATTTTTTCTCCCATAAAGAAACTTACTTAGAATTATCTAAAATATGAAAGAGATCTAAAAGTTTATTTTATTCTGGAATCTTAAAATCATCAAGTAGTCTTAAAATCAAAAATTTCTTTTGATTATAAATAAAAAAATTTTAGCGGAATTGTATTTCAAGATATTAGAGAGATATCACTATAATAAAACTTATAAGTTAAGTTCTAAAAGCTGGCAATAGTTTTCCATAATTTTTGTAATTTTTACTTTTCTACTGATTTTCATAAGCTTTAATTTTAAAATAGCCACTATAAATTTCTTACAGAGAAATAAGCATTTAAATATAATTCAATTGAAGTTTCCATGAATGAGCACATCTTCCTTATTAAAAAGAGTTAGTCTTCATTTTTTTTTTTTTTTTGCTGAGGCAATAGAGGTTAAGTGACTTGCCCAGGGTCACACAGTTAGGGAATATTAAGTGTCTGAGACCAGATTTGAACTCAGGTCCTCCTGACTTCAGGGCTGGTGCTCTATCCACTGTGCCACCTAGCTGCCCCATTCATTTTGTTTTAAAAAACAAGTATATATCCAACTACAAATATTGAGCTATCACTGAAGTGTATTATGAAAAGTCAAACAGAAGATCTTTATTAGATAAAAACATACAAATTAATTTCACAGTTCATCTTTTTAAAAAACTACGATGATTTAAATGTTACTTTATGACAACTGAAGAAAACAATAAAATCAGATTGTGTATATTCTAGAAAGTAATATTAAATAGGAAATTTTGCCTCATAATAAAAAATAATCAATGACTGAAAGTGACATTAAATTTTTGGTCATATTGTTCTGCTTTTTTTCCCTCCAAATGTTGGGGGGGGGGGATTTTGCCATGGAAATACCTATTAATCATGAATTTACATTAGCTTATGAGCATGGCAAAGAGGACATGATAATGGGTGTCTAATTGAGGGGAGTAGGAAAAAAGGCACCTGTTAGTCAAACAGATTATAGGAGCTTTCAGTTCCTTAGCTTTGATGGGTTCTGAGATGTGAAGAAAAGATAAAAAGTACTTTTTCTCCAATAAAAAAGTAAATATCAATGATCATTCCTCCAGAAGTGGAACAAATTGTTTTATAGGTGAAATATATATATATCCCTACAGCCAATATAGCTTTACCTTCTTCTTCCTTGCTATGCAGCTTGAGATCCACAATTTTTAAAAAATACATTAAAAATATCACTTGATAAGTGGTGATATATGCATAAATAAACAAAAGAAATTTGCTAGGACACAATTCCCTGATGGGAGTTGCTGATGAGAACAATAGCAAAGGGCTAAGAGTTCCCAGTCACAGTGCTTTTCTAAGGGACAACATGACCCATCCCAGAGAAACACAATTCTCTGATCTAGTAGATCTGGATGTTATGTGGTAGGAGGGAAAAGAGGGATGCAGAGACAGAAATAAACAGAGAGACAAAGATAAGAGGAGAAAGATCAGGAGAGAACAGGAGAGGAGAGAACAGGAGAGGAAAAGACAGCAGAGGAGAGAACAGGAGAGGAGAGGACAGGAGAGGAGAGGACAGGAGAGGAAAAGACAGGAGAGGAAAAGACAGGAGAGGAGAGGAATAGGAGAGGAGAGAACAGGAGAGGAGAGGAGAGGACAGGAAAGGAGAGGACAGGAAAGAAGAGGAGAGAAGAGGATGGGAGAGGACAGAACATGAGAGGACAGGACAGGAGAGGACAAGGTAGGAGAAGAGAGGAGAGAAAAGGAAAGGAGAAGAGAGGACAGGAGAGGACAGGAGAAAGAAGAGGAAAGGAGAAGAGAGGACAGGAGAGAAGAAGACAGGAGAGGACAGAAGACAGGAGAGGGCAGGACAGGAGAGGAGGAAAAAATTCTTTTCCCTACCCCACCCAGTGAAATCGACATTATGGATAATGGGGTTTTTCCTCAAAAAGAAGAAAATAAAATGCATCTCCTCCCAACATATGCTGCCCAAAGTAAATTGGACACGTCACTAGAGCGTTCCCCCTCACTCCCCACCCCCTACTGCACTTTCTTCTAGGCAAGGAAACTCCACCAGTTATGACGCCTCAGGGAGGGAGACCTAACTTGGCTTGAGTGGCAACACTCACCATGAGAGATCGGATCCCCGCTGCACAAATGCCGCCAGTTTCTTAGGAGAATGACTTCTGCCAGCCAGGGTTCCCCTCCGGCTTCTTCTGTCTTTCTTCACTCCTGTATCGCTGTGATTGCCTTAGCCTTAGTAATCTGCTGTTCCTGGAGTGTGTGTCTGTGTGTGTGTGTTTGTTGAATATGTATTCTATGTCCCACTAGTCCAGCTCAAATTACTTACAACGGAGATCAACTGAGCCTACTGAGTAGCATTTTTTTCTTTTTTTTTTTTTTCCTTTTCTTTTTTTCCCCCTTACTTGAGCACTCTGTGATTGGCGGGTCTAGGGAACCTCTCCGAGAAGCTATTGGTCGCTCTTTCTGCCTATTTCCTTGCAGCTGGCTGCAGAGGGTAGGTCACTGGGCTGGGGAGCCAGTTCACTCGCCTCCCCCTCCACCCATACACATCGACCACATTCCTGAAAAGCCATGTGATCCACCTCATTGACTCCTTTTTGCACAGCTGTGGGAGGCAAGAGCGGGTTAGCTACGGCTCCACCTTCCCAGGGCAGATCCCCCAGATGTGGCCTGGTTTCCCCACATTATAAGTTTTACTCCAGGTGATGTATAATTTAAGATTGAGAGTCTGGTTATTGTCCTTTTCCGAGGTGAACTGCTGACTGCTGTACTGGCTTAATAATGAAACCTTCCCCACTGGAAACTGCAGTCATCAACAGACCTGGCAAATCCTCAGGCATTTGGAAAACGGGACAATGACTTCACACGCATTTTGGACTTAATTCTAAAACAAATAAAACAGAATTTAAGATTGCTGGATCCCTTTCCCTAGTCTCCCAGGCAAATTCATTTTGTGACCTTATTTGCTACTGTTATTATGATTATAATTATTATTATAAGTAAGAATATTTTTAATCACAGATTTAGAGCTAGAAAGGGTCTTATGGGTCAACTAATCCAACATCATTTTAAAAGAAATTGTGGCTTAGATAATCATATCTCTTGATTTAAAATTAGGCCTCTGTAATCCTCTCTTTTTGAAGATATAAAACTGAGATCCTGAAAATTGTTAAAGATATAATAAAAACATTCTATCTTTAAGTCCTGAATGCCCTAAATGAGTGAACAAAAAGCTGGAAATACTTGGTTATCTGTGTCACAAATAAATTAAAAGAAAACAATTTCTAGAAAAGTATATCAAACCTGTTTTGTTTATTTGATTTATTTATTTTTGCAGCAAATCTTAGTGGAGTATTTCATACTATAAATGTGTGAACTGAAACTTATCTATTGTTTAATAGATTCTAGAGAATTTTCTCCATGACAGAGAGGTTAACTGACTTGGCCAGAATTCCATAAAAGGTATGTATCAGAGGTGGAGTTTGAAAGCCAGAGCTTTCTGATTCCAGGCCCAGCACTCTATCTCCTACATCAACTATTTCTTTTTTAAAATTTTAGATTCACTTATTAGATTGGCATTTATTTATTGCCTGATAATCTCTAGAAGTCAAATCAAGCAATTATTAAACATTTACAATGTACCAGGCATAAAAGCCATATCCTAAAGGAGCTCTCATTCTAATGGAGAAAAAAAGAAAAAAAACTTACTTTCAAGATATATACTGAGAACTGAATTTTGCAGGGAACATTTGGGGAATAGCTGAAGAAGTTGTGCTATATGATTGTTATGGAATGCTACTGTGCTATAAGAAATGATGAGCTCAATAATCTTAGAAAAACATGGAAAGGCTTGCATGAAGTAATGAAGAGCAAAATGAGCAGAACTGAGAGCATTGTAGACAGTAACAGTAATATTGTTTTAAGAAAAACTTTGAGTGAATAAGTCAGACTTTTATGAATATCCAAATTAAATATAAAGAACCTATGAAGAGGGGCAGCTAGGTGATGCAGTGGATAGAGGACCAGCCCTGAATTCAGGAGGACCTGAGTCAAAATCTGACCTCAGACACTTAATACTTCCTAGCTGTGTGACCCTGGGCAAGTCACTTAACCCCAATTGCCTCAGGAAAAAAAAAAAAGAACCTATGAAGAAAGATGCTATCTGCATCCAGAGAAAGAACTGATAAATAGACGTATGCAAAGAATAATTTTTCATACATGTGTCTATACACATATAAATCTATTGGTGTCTAATGATAGTCATCTATAGGGGAAGGAGAGCAGAGGAAAAAAAGAAATTTACATGGAAACTTTATTATATATTTTAAAAAGAATCGCAAGTTGCATATAAGGTTTTATGTGCAATCATCTTTTTTATTATGCTGTTACAGAAATGCTTGTTTTATTCTATAAGTTAAAAATAAGATAAATAAATGTAAAAAATATGCAAAGTAAAAGGATGGTAATCTCAAAATTGTGGGGTGAAGGAGGAGAGAAGACATTAACAGCTAGGAAGGCAATCCTACCAAAGAGGATACTTAATTTGATTTAAAGTAAGTCAGGAAAATAAGAGGTGGAAGTTGAGGAACGAGAACAGTTCAAAAATGGGGAAGGACTCATTGAATTAGAAGACAGAGTGTGTTATGTTTGAGCACTGGTGGTTAGGCCAGTATAACTTAAATATAAAATGTATGGAAGGGAGTAAGTCTAAGAAGACTGGAGAGTTAGAAAGAAGACAGGAAAGGAAAGGCTCATTTGAATACCAAACAAAGGACTTTTATTTTTGATACTAAGGGTAATAGGAAGCCATTGGGATTTTTTAAAATCAGGGTGGGGTAAGTAGAGGTGACACAGGTAGATCTGTACTTTAGGAAAATAACTGACATCCAACTAGAGGATGGTTTGGAATAGGGAGAAACTTAAGGCCCCAAAGACCCATTATAAGGCTATTCCAATAGTGTAGGCAAGAGGTGTTAGAACATGCATCAAGATAGTGGTTGTATGAGTGGGAAGAAAATACAAGACATGCTGTGAAAGGGGCATGGACAAGATTTGGAATGAGAGCAGAGTTTAGGAAAACCTCAAGTTTAAACCTAGATGGCAGGAAATATTGTATTATCCTCTACAGTAAGTTCAGAAATTTTTAAAAGGGGGTCTTATAAGGAAAGAGGAATTCAATTTGGGGCATGTTGAATTTAAGATGCTGATAGGACAAAGATGTACAAAAATCACAATTGATTCTGCAGGACCAGAGCTATGGTTATATGATTATATATGATTATATAGATATGGGAATCATTTGCAAAAAAAGGTGATAATTGAGCTTATGTGATTGTATAAGATAACATAAAAGAAAAAAAGAGAAAATGTCCCAGGACAGAACCTTGAAGGAAAATCAGTTAGTGAGCAAAGGACATTGAGGTGGAATTGAACAGATAGGAAGCAAACATGAGATAGTGTCATGAAAATCTAATGAGGAAAGAAAGCATGATTTCACATGCACAATTGATAAATTCCTTCTCAATAGGAGGGGGAAGGGTTGGAAGGAAATTGTAATTTGAAATTTTTTTTCAAAGGATGTTAAAAATTCCATTCAACTTTATGAAAGGCAAAATAATTGTTTCCCCTGCAACTGGAGGAATCATTTCCATAGTATTTGAGAACCAGTGTCTTGCCAAGAGTTGATTTCAGGTCCCAAGAAAGCTCTAAATAATTATCTTTTCCATTTCATTCCATTCCTCTCTCTCCAAACTTCTCCATCTCCCTGCTAGCAGCCTTCTTACCCTGGAGATGGCCACCCTGGAGCCTTCTTTTCTAACTGGTGTGAATGCCTGGCCCTGTTCATCCTTTTGTGAAATATCCAACTCATGCTCACGTCACTTGAGTCTCCACTGTGGGCTTAACTGCAATTTTGCCCTTCTATGTGTATTTTCCTCTTACCTTTCACCCCTTCACCATTGTTCTTTATGAGTTATCTTCCTTGTTTATAATGCAAGCTCCTTGATAAAAAAAAATATATATATATATTCTTTTTACCTTTGTTTTTATTTGCAACATTTATTTTGCACAGTGCCTACCACATAATAAAGCACTGAACAAAAATGGCTCATCTCTCTATCTACTATATATCTATCTTCTATTATCTGTCTATCCATGTTATTTAATTCTTTGGACCTTATTTTCATCAATATAAAATGAGGAATTTGAAGTAAATGACTTCTGGAATCCCTTTTAACATCCCATGATTGTAGAAAAAGAAAACATTTGCCCAGGATAAGACCCTACTTTTGGTCCTTACTTGTTTTACATAATTCTTTTATATTGTAGACATCCTCCTCCAGATTGCATCCTTTAACAGAATGTATTCCTGTCCTGGAGTTCTCTTTTCTTTTTCTTCTGTACTACTTCCCTTTATAATCTCATCAGATCAGATTAATTACTCTCTTTATGCTGATCAGTTTCAAATCTACCTTTTCTGCTGCAGTCTCTATTGATCTCCAGTTCTCACATTCCCAATTGTCTTTCAGACATCTCAAAATAGGTGTCCAAAAGACATCTAAACTCAATACATCCAACATAAAACTCATTTTCTTTTCCCCTGAATACTCTCTCCCTCCCACACTCGCTGTTATTTTAAAGGACAACAGGCTAGCACAACCTAAGAATCACCCTAGATCCTTACTATGTCCTTGACCCCCATCCAAGTTGTTGCCTTTGATGGTTTGACCTTTGCAGCATCTCTTGAATATGATTTCTTCTCTCTGACCCTGCTGGTGTCGAACAGGATTGATTAAAGTTATTAAAGTTCCAGTCCCATATCACTGTCATCACTCTAGTGCAGGTCCCTATCTTTTCTTTGATTACTACAATAACTTGCTGATGGGTCTGCCTGCTTCTAATTTCTCTTCACTCCAATTAATTTTCCATCCAGTCAATAAAGTGATTTTTCTAAAACGCAGGTTTGAACTGGTCATCCCTCAACTCAATAAACTCCAGTGACTTCCTATTGCCTCCAAGATTAAAAAAAAAAATGCTCTGTTTGGCATTCAAAGCCCTTTATAAATTTGCTCCCCTCTGACCTTTCTGATAATCTTACACCTTACTCCCTGAAGCACACTCTTCAATTCTGTGACTCTGGCTTCCTAGCTGTTTCCAAGAACAAGATACTCCATCTCTGGCAGGAAATAATGAATTAATTATTTTAACTCTGAATGTGAATGGGATGAACTCTCCCATAAAATGAAGTGGATAGCAGACTCGATTAAAAGCCAGAATCCTACAATATGTTGTTTACAAGAAACACATTTAAAGCATAGTGATACATACAGAGTGAAGGTAAAGGGCTGGAGCAGAATCTATTATGCTTCAGGTGAAACAAAAAAAGCAGAGATAGCAATCCTGATTTCAGATCATGTAAAAGCAAAAATAAATCTAATTAAAAGAGATAAGGAAGGAAACTATATTTTACTAAAGGATACCATAGATAATGAAGCAATATTAATACTAAACATATATGTACCAAGTAGTATGGCATCCAAATTCCTAGAGGAGAAGTTAAGAAAGATGCAAGAAGAAATAGTAAAAACTATACTAGTGGGGATCTCAACTTTGCTCTCTCAGAACTAGATAAATCGAATTACAAAATAAATAAGAAAGAAGTTAAGGAGATAAACAGAATACTAGAAAAGTTAGACAAAATTGAATGGAGACAGAAAGGAGATTACTTTTTTTTCAGCAGTTCATGGAACTCATACTAAAATTGACCATGTATAAAAAATCTCAAAATCAAATGCAGAAAGGCAGAAATAGTAAATGCTTTTTTTTTTCAGATCATAATGCAATAAAAATCACATGCAATATAAGGCCAGGAGAAAATAGACCAAAAATTAATTGGAAATTAAATAATCTAATCCTAAAGAATGAATGGGTGAAACAATAAATCATAGACACAATCAACAAACAACAACATAGACACAATTCATCCAAGAGAATGACAATAATGAGACAACATACCAAAATTTGCAGGATACAGCCAAAGTGGTTATAAGGGGAAGTTTTATATCTCTAGATGCTTAGTTGCATAACATAGAGAAAGAGAAGATCAATAAATTGGGCTTACTACTAAAAAAGCTAGAAAAAGAACAAATTAAAAACCCTCAATTAAATACCAAATTTGAAATTCTGAAAATATAAGGGGAGATTAATAAAACTGAAAATAGAAAACTATTGAATTAATAAATAAAACTAAAAAAATTAATAAATAAATAAAAAAGGGTTGGTTTTATGAAAAAAAAATCAGCAAAATAGATAAACCTTTACTTAATTTGATTAAAAAAAGGAAAGAAGAAAATCAAATTGTTAGTCTCAAAAATGAAATAGGAGAACTTTCCACCAATGAAGAGGAAATTAGAGTAATAATTAGGAGTTATTTTGCCCAATGATATGCCAATAAATTTCATGATCCATTTCATTATGGAGGAATATCTACAAAAATATAGATTACCCAGGTTAACAGAAGAGGAAATACATTATTTAAATAGTCCCATTTTAGAAAAAGAAATAGAACAAGCTATTAATCAACTCCCCTAAGAAAAAATCTCCAGGGCCAGATGGATTTACATGTGAATTGTAACAAACATTCAAAAAACAATTCCAATACTATATAAACTATTTTAAAACATAGGGAAAGAAGGAGTCCTACCAAATTCCTTTTATGACACAGATATGGCACTGATAACTAAACCAGATAGGGTGAAAACAGAGAAAGAAAATTATAGACCAATTTCCCTAATGAATATTAGTGCAAAAATCTTAAATAAAATATTAGCAACGAGATTACAAAGAGTCATCCCCAGGATAATACACTATGACCAAGTAGGATTTATACCAAAAATGCAGAGCTGGTTCAATATTAGTAAAACTATTAGCATAATCAACTATATCAATAACCAAACTAACAAAAATCACAGGATTATCTCAACAGATGCAGAAAAAGCATTTGATAAAATTTAACACCCATTCCTATGAAAAACACTAACGAGTTTAGGAATAAATGGACTTTTCCTTAAAATGATCATTAGCATCTATTTAAAACCATCAGCAAGTATAATATGTAATGGGGACAAATTAGAACCATCCCCAATAAGATCAGGAATGAAACAAAGCTGCCCACTATCACCATTACTATTCAATATTATATTAGAAATGCTAGCTTTGGCAGTAAGAGAAGAAAAAGAGATCAAAGGAATTAGAGTGGGCCACGAGGAAACCAAATTATTGCTCTTTGTACATGATATGATGGTATACTAAAAATCTACTGGAAACAATTCACAACTTTAGCAAAGTTGCAGGATACAAAATGAATCCACAGAAATCATCATCATTTTTATGTATTACCAACAAAGTCCAGCAGCAAGAGATACAAAAAGAAATTCCATTCAAAATAACTGTCGATAGTATAAAATATTTGGGAATCTACCTGCCAAGGGAAAGTCAGGAACTATATGAACACAACTACAAAACACTTTCCACACATAAAGTCAGATCTAATCAGTTGGAAAAATATCAAGTGCTCATGGGTAGGCAGAGCTAATATAATAAAAATGACAGTCTTACCCAAAGTAATCTACTTATTTAGTGCCATACCAATTAAACTCCCAAGAAATTATTTTACAGATCTAGAAAAAGTAATAATAAAGTTCATCTGGAAAAACAAAAGATCAAGAATTTCAAGGGAATTAATGGGGAAAAAATGCTGATGAAGGTGGCCTTGCTGTATCAGATCTAAAACTATATTATAAAGCAGTGGACATCAAAACCATTTGGTACTGACTAAGAAATTGACTAGTCAATTAGTGGAATAGGTTAGAATCACAGGACAAAATAGTCAATAACTATAGCAATCTAGTGTTTGACAAACCCATAGACCCCAGCTTTTGGGATAAGAACTCACTATTTGACAAAAAATGCTGGGGAAATTAGAAACTAATATGGAAAGAATTAGGGCTTGACCCACACCTAACACCACATACTAAAATAAGATCTAAATAAGTTCATGATTTAGACATAAAGAGTGATATTATAAGCAAATTAGAAGAATATAGGATAGTTTAACTCTCAGATCTGTGGAGAAGGAAGGAATTTAGGTCCAAAGAAGAACTGGAAATCATAACTATACACCAGATAGATAATTTTGATTATATTAAGTTAAAAAGTTTTTGTACAAACAAAACTAATGCAGACAAGATCAGAAAGGAAGCAATAAATTGGGAAATCATTTTTACATTTAAGGATTCTGATAAAGGCCTCATTTCTAAAATATATAGAGAATTGACTCAAATTTATAAGAATTCAAGTCATTCTCCAATTGATAAATGGTCAAAGGATATGGACAATTTTCAGATGAAAAAACCATTAATTAATTCATTAAATTAATTAAAACCATTTGTAATCATAACAGAAAGTGCTCTAAATCACTATTGATCAAAGAAATGCAAATTAAGACAACTCTGAGATATCACTACACTCCTCTCAGATTGGCTAAGATGATAGGAAAAGATAATGACAAATGTTGGAGGGCATATGGGTAAACTGGGACACTAATACATTGTTGGTGGAACTGTGAATGGATCCAGACATTCTGGAAAGCAATTTAGAACTATGCTCAAAGGGCTATCAAACTGTGCATACCCTTTGATCCAGCAGAGTTTTTGTTGGGCCTATATCCCAAAGAGATCTTAAAGGACAGAGAGGGACCCACATTTGCAAAAATGTTTGTGGCAGCCCTTTTCATAGTGGCAGGAAACTGACAACTGAGTAGATGCCCATCAGCTGGAGAATGGCTGAATTAGTTATGGTACATGAATGTTATGGAATATTATTGTTCTATAAGAAATGATCAGGAAGATGATTTTAGAAAGATCTGGAGAGACTTACATGAACTGATGCAAAGTGAAATGAGCAGAACCAGGCGATCATTATACACGGCAACATCAATGTTATATGACAATCAATTCTGATGTACGGGACTCTTTCCCACAATAAGATGATTGATGCCAATTCCAATAATCTTATGATGAAGAGCGCCATCTACACCCAGAGAGAGTCCTGTGGGAACTGAATGTGGATCACAAAATAACATTCTCACTTTTTGGTGTTGTTCACTTGCATCTTGTTTTCTTACTCATTTACTTTCTTTTTTTTTTATCTGATTTTTCTTGTGTAGGAAGAGAATTGTATAAATATGTTTATACATATCAAATTTAACATACATTTTAACATGTTCAGCATATATTGGATTGCTTGCCATCTAGGGGAAGGGATGGAAGAAAGGAGGGGGAGGAAAGGAGAAAATCTGAAACAGAAGGCCATGCAAGGGTCAGTGTTGTTAAATTAGGGCAGCTAGGTGGCATAGTGGTTAGAGCACCAGCCCTGAAGTCAGGAGGACCTAAGTTCAAATCTGGTCTCAGTCACTTAACACTTCCTAGCTGTGTGACCCTGGGCAAGTCACTTAACCTCAATTGCCTCAGCAAAAAACAAGAACAACAACAAAATGCTGTCAAATTATCCATGCCTATGATTTGAAAATTAAAAGCTTTAAAAATAAAAGTAAAAATAGATATTCCATCTCTTGGATCTAACATTCCCTCTGGCTGTCCCCTGGGCCTGGGACACTCTCTCTTTTTCATTCTTACTCCTGACATTTTTGGTTTAAGTCCCAATTAAAATCCCACCTTCTATAGGAAGGCTTCTCTAGCTCCTCTTAATTCCAGTTCTTTCCCTTTTTTGATTTTTTTTAAATCTAATATATGGCTTGCTTGGTATATATTTGTTTGTAAGAAGGCTCCTCCATTACATTGTAAACACTTTCAGGGCAGGGACTGCCTTTTGCCTTTTTTTTTTTTTTTTTTTTGTGTCCTTTTAATTAAGCATAGTGTCTGGCACATCATACTAGGTATACTTAATAAATTTATATTGAGTTGAATAGACATTGATCCTCCAGCCAATAGATACTTCTTGGCAACTCACATTAGACTTGTTACCAAGTAACAGAAAGAATACTATACCTGAAATCTGGGAATGTAGATTCCATATCTCATTCAAGCAAAGTGTGTAATTTAGATAAATTACTTAAGATTAAGATGATCAGGAAGCCTAGAAGTAGTCTTTGAAAAGGGGGGTTAGATTTAGATAAGGGGGGAAGGCTCTTCAGGAAAATAATATCTGTACAGACATTGTACAGACATTGGAACACTGAGAAGATTAAGTGGAAGATAAAGTGGAAGAGGTATATAAAGCCCTACTATAGAAGATCTTGAGAGGAAGTTTGGTATATTGGAGAGAATAGGTTAAAGGATTTGCTTTCACAACCTTCCTCTTTGCATACTACCTGTGTGACCTTGACAACATCTCTTTAATTCTTAGGTTCTCAGTTTCCTCATTTGTAAAATAAGGGGATTGATTTAGATAATCTTTAATGTCGCTCCTAGCTATAAAATTCTATAAGCCAGAATAATTTAACTGAATTTGGTATTACATTTGTAGAGGGCAGCCCAGGAGAAGTCTGTTGGAAATTAATTTATTATTAACAAAGTTGAAGGATAAGACCTTTGTTATGGCATTAAAGTTGTATCTATGAAAAAGAAATAAACATTCACAATGACAATTCATGTGGAATTTTATTCTGACATTGATGACACTTCCTTAAGGGGATATAAATTCTTTCTGCTGGTACTAAGAATGATTGATTTATGACTATTTTCAAAGTGCTCTGCCATCTAGAATGAGTCGTAGACAGACTGAAAAACAAATAGAAAAAAACACAATAAGAGAAAATGGTGTACACATGATAATCCCAATTTGCTTTAGATAAGGGTAGATGGGTCTAACTCCAGGTAAACATATGCCTCTGAGAATCACAATGCTCCAAGAGAGAAGAAAATCATGTAGCACAAGGCAGTAGTAAAATAGCAAAGAGTTTCTGGGCCAAACAAAAACTGGTTGCAATGGAAGGACAGAGAAGTTTCTGGAACAGTAGAATTCTGAGATCAAGCCTACTAGACATAGCAAAAGAGGGCAGTAGAGAAGTGGAACAAATCTGGACCTTTCCAATTGTTGTTCCTGAGAATCACTAGTATACGGAACTCAGAAGTCCAAGAAAGAAAATATGTCGTTTCAATAGATGCTCAATGCTTTCTCTCTCAATGCCCCACAAACATATGAGAGATTGTTCTTGGGACAATTAGGGCTCACCATAGAGATGGGTTACTTGATCAAAAGCAGCCCAATTCTTTCCCCTTGCCTGGGTGAACAGTCATTCATGAGGTCAGGAGGCTCCCTGGAGAGGGAAGAATTGTTTTTATTTATGATGTCTTTTCTATTGGGTCAAATAGAAGTTATTCTACATTTGATGTATTGTCAGATGTACTTTGCATGCTATCTGAGGTCCTCTTTTTTTGGGTGAGAGTAGGGGCTCCCCAGACACAAGTCAAATTCTGATTTTCCAAGAAGAGACCTTTGAGGCAAAAATTAATTTGTGAGATTCAATTAAGCATTTATTAAGCACCTATTCTGTGAAAGGCACTGGGGGTATAGAAAAAAAAAGTGAAAGTCTCTGTTATATTCAGTCAGGGGATACAATATGTGTGTATAGATATATATATATGCATACACAAAACAATAAAAAATAAATACAAGATATTTGGGAAAAGCCTCCCAAATTTAACTCATTTTACATTAATCTAGAGTTTTCTGTTCTGGATCATGAATTACATATGCAGATCAAGTATTTTATAGAATCTTACAAAGTTCAATAGCTATCTATCTTCTACCTTCTACATTCCTTCTATCAATCACTTACTCCTATCTCTCCCTACCATATACTTTTTAGGTATATAAAGCAGTTCCCTTCTAAAAAGTTTGTTAAACTTAACAAAGAAAAACAGAAAGTGTTGGCAACTAGGAATATGATGGGGATAATTCTGAAGGATTCCAGAAGAGAATTTTTTCTGCTGAAAATATGAACCCATGACTGTAAAAAGAAAAACAGAGTGAAAAAACTATGATCTCAATCTAATGGTATTATGAACTCTCAGCCATTCATTTGTTTATAATGAGCAGCCCTATTCTAACCAGCCACTAGATGTGATAGGCAAATGAGTCCATTGAGAGACACTCTTGGAAACATCTGATGCAGATAATATTAATAATATAGAGTCTGGGTTATCTTTTTCCCATTTTTCCAGATCCCTGCAGTAAGTTGAGATCTCTTCCGCTCTGCCTACAGCTAGACCCAAGGATAACTAATAAAATGTCCTAATCTGGAACAATCCAATGACAAATATAGAGAGGAGTGAAACACAGTATAATGTATTTTTTAAATTATATTTCTCTATAGTGTCAAGACAAAATGGGTAATATGTTCCATTATCCTTTCATACACAAAGATAATAGAAATGTTTACCATATCCTCAGAGTTTTATGAAGCTTCAGAGATGTAGTAGTACAGAGGAAGGAAGGAAGGAAGAATAGTGTTGTATTTAGCTGTGCAACCTTTGATTAGTCATTTTCTATTTCAGGACCTTAATTTCTACTTCAAAGAATGAAGGAATAGGATTAAATTCTCTCTGGAATCCCTTTCAGTTTTAATACTCTATAATGCTTTGTAATTATAGCAATCTCTCACTATTTCTTATTGCCCTGGATTCTCATTGCCTCCAATGACTGATAAGCACTTCATTCTAGCTGTAATGATGTCTCCTTGCATAAGATGTAAAAGCACTTATTGCCATTCCCTGATTAGAATTTTTTTAGTACAGTTTATCTCTCTTGACTAGTCCTGGGTTACCTTATTCATAACACATGGAAGGTAATTCATTGAGCAGGTTTCTTCCATAGTCCAGTCAATCTTCTTACTGTTTTTTGTTTACTTTGCAATGGCCTATGGCATTGTTTGCACATATTACATCATAGTTTTCTTCTCATTCATTTCTGGATATTTCCTCCCCTGAGGTGAGAATAATGCACAGTTCTCAAAAGATTAGATAAACTGAGAAATACCAGAAACCAGGAAAACAGTAAGGAAAGTTCTCAGCTTTTGTTGCTGTTCAAAGTTGCATAAAACTAAAGATTTCTTCCATAAATCACCACTTATCAGACAATTTAAGGCCTCCAGAACTCTAGATTCAATAAGACAATACAAATATTGTAGAGAAAGCACTAAGTTTAAAGTCAGAGGAGCTGGTTTTGAGTTCTAGTTTTGGCATTTAGTATCTGTATGATTCTAGACAAGTTACTTCATCTCTAGATGTGGGAAGGGGTGAGAACACCCAGGGAGTGGGAAGCCACAAGACTAGTTGTTCTCTGATGTTCCTTCCAGCTCCACCTCCTATAATTTCCATTGACATTTGAATTATGAAAAATAGGAGATCTGAATAAGGCTTTTACAGAACCAAGGAAAGTGTGCCCTTTAAAAAAAAAAAAAAAGACTTTTTTATTTTTTCACACAGCAAGCCAATTGAATTGGAATTTCTGTGCCCAGATGGAAGTACCATCATTCAGGATCCTAAGGCACAGTGGGTGAGTGCTGTGTTGAAATGACAAAAAATTTGAGAGGCAAAGTAATATTTTCTAACACTGATCTTATTTTCCTGGAATATTTATCTTTGATTTTTTTTTCCTTTGGGGAAAAAAGGGAGAAAGTAAGAAAAGATAAGACTAGTTTCAAGTGTTCTCTCTCTATTCCCTAAAGATAATTAGAGGCAAGTGGGGGAGGAAAGAACATTGTTCCAAGAGGAAACAGAGCCTTTTTGTTTCCAGCACAGGAATAACAATTCAGCCTTTTTTCTTCCTTTACCCAGTAAAATAGGGAGAGAGAGGAGGGGATTTTCAGTAGACCAAGCAACTCCCCAATAAGTGCAAATGGTAGCATGAGGACAGATAGGATGTTAAACATTTTTAAGGAAATTTGCATTTTAAGCTCATTTCCCACAGTGGGAAGAGAGTGGGATAACATAAAGGGCTGACATGCCAGTGTACATTTATGTAGGTGGGAAACAAAGGAGAATAGCTTCTCTGGTTCAGGGAAAAGGAGTATAGTGTAACAGAATGCACATAATTTGAAGTCAGAGAAACTGAGTTTGAATCCTACCTCTCAATTTACAATCTATGTGTTACTTTAGACAAGTCACTTCCCTTCTTTGAGATTATTTCTTTATCTATCATATAATGGAGATTCAATTCCATCATTTATGGAAGGGGCCAACTTTAAAATTCTACAATTCTCTAAGTGAATAAGAAAAGGTTTCTGTCTTTTGAAACTTCCTCAGCGCAAAGTAGAAACTCAATGTCTATATAGCCTCAAAAGGAATTAAATCTTGAGTTTCTTCCAACTGTTTAGCACTACAAAAGAGGCACTTCATGACTATATGTGAAAACTTTACAATTTCATTTTAGATTTGATACATTTATTATAAATGTCTTCTCCATGTGAACAACAGTGCTTCTGTTCTATACTGTATGCTATATTAGAAAGTCCATAGGCCTGGCAGTCAAGATATCTGAGTCCTAGTACCAAATGTTCTAACTCACTTGTAACCTTGAATAAATCACTCTCTTTATCAATATATATTTTGAGAAATAATTAAAATTAATAATTAAAAATCTTATAATAGAGTAGTTTATCAGATTAGCTTCAGTTATAGGTCATGATTAAAAGGAAATAAAAACAGAGCAATCTTTGAATGGATGTATAAGGGAAGAAAAAGGGGGAAAAATTTTTGTCAAGAAGAATAAATAGACCCAGTAGCTAAAGAATAACAATTAACAGTAATAAAGATAAAAGATACTAAATACCAAGGTTTTTAACAAAAACCTGGCCTATTTGACATATCAAAGACACTTAGCATGAACCATGGCCACTTATATATTTGAATGGGTTGATTGAACTTAGAATCAAGTTTCAGTGTCATTGAACAAGGATCAAGTAAGAGCTTAGTTAACAACCATGTAGGGGAGAAACAATGAAGAATAACCTCCCTCCTATCAGGGAATGGGAGTTTAGTGTATGTAGCAGAAAAGCACTGATTAGAGATCTATCAGAGTCATATCTTCTCTATTATATTTTTTTTGAAGTGCCAAAAGGCAAACTTATAAAGTAATCTGCTCACACCTATTATTTTGTTTAGTCATTTTCCGGTCATGCCCGGTCATTTACAAATGAAGAAACTGAGGCAAACAATGTTAAGTGACTTGCCCAGATTCACATAGCTAATAACTATCTGAAGCTGAACTTGAACTCAAGTCTTTTTGACTGCAGGCCCTGCACTCACTGCATCACCTAAATGCCCTGTGTACCTACTATAAGCCTCTTTACTCAGAGTGATCCTAATTTCTCTTGTTCAAGTCTATATATGAATGTTGCATGGCACAACCGTACACTACCACCAGAAGAATGTTAGTACTGAAAAGATTGGTCTGTGTTTCAGGGAGAAACTTGAGGTTATTAAAATAAAATCGAAATTACCCAAAGGTAATCCTGTCCATTCCCCTGTCCATTTGCAGTATCTGTCAGATAGATAGGTAGATAGATAGATAAATAGATAGATAGATAGATAGATAGATAGATAGATAGATAGATAGATAGATAGATAGGAAAGAGAGAGAGAGAGAGAGAGAGAGAGAGAGAGAGAGAAAGAGAGAGGTAGATATCTATAGAGAGATAGGAAGACCTATCTCTATATAAGCATTTATCTATCTATCTACTATCTATCTATCTGTCTATGGAAGAATTGTACAGGTTGTCCATTCAACTGCATATCATAATCTGACAATAAGCATTCTTCATATATTTGATTTCTTTGTGTGATAAAGCCAAACTTTTTCATATACTTTTGGATTTCACTCATCAGATTCTGAAATATTCTAGATCTTGGTAAAATCAGAATAATGCCATCTCTAATACTTCTATATTGTATTTTGTACTGTATCTCCTTCTTTATAGTGATGAATGCTTTTGGTGAGCATATACCTCCCTATTTTATGCCATTTTTGATATTAACAATCAGAGGATTGTCAATTGAGATCATATCTGTTGCCTCATCTTTCTAGGAATCTTTTATGATTCTAACATATGCTTGGGACATACCCAACGCACCATTTTTTTTTTGACTCAATGAAATAATTTCTTACAGTCAACAGACAATCAACACAGCGGGATCTTGTATTCTGTACTTTTACTCAATTATAAAATGGCAATGCTGTCATATACTGGGCAATAGTTTCTGTGAAGATCTGCCTATTCACTTGTATTGCCCTTATCAAGGATGATCTTAATTATTCTTATAAAAATGTACTTTTTTTATCCTATTGGTAAAGATATGAACTGATCAAAGCATTCTGGATATCAATTTGGAATTTGTTCACACTTTTTCATCTAGCAATCCACAACTGGACATTTAACTAAGAGATAAAAAAAAAAACCAGAAACAAAAATTCAATAAGTGCCAAAATATATGCATACAGCATTCTTTGTGGTAAAATTATTTAATGAAAAATAAATAATGCCCATAAATTGAACAGTGACTAAAAAAACTGTCATATGTGAAGACATATTACTGCACAATATAGAATATTAATAGAATGTTACTACACAATAAGAAATGATCAATATGAGGAATGCAGAAAAACCTGAAAAGGATCATATGAATTGATAAAGAGTAAAATAAGTAGAACTAAAGGAAAATACGCACAAACAATCTATTAGCACTTAGTAAGCTTTTACTAAGTATCAGGCATGGTACTAGGTGCTGGGCAAACAAAAGGCAAAGTAAAAGTTTGAAGTGAAAAAGCTTACAATTTTTCTGAGAGAAATTATTTGTATATGAAAAGGTTTATGCAAATAGAAATAAGATAATAAAGATGGGATGAATATAACACTGTTAGTTAAGGAGATTAAGAAAAGACTTCTAGAACATGGTGTTTGAATGGAGTCTTAAAGGACATTAAAGTTTCTTGGAGATGAGAAAGGAATGAATTACAGGCATCAGAGTTAGCAAAAGCATGAGAGATGAAATGCTATGCTATATATGACAAAGCATTAAGAAGACCCCATATGGGGTCAAATTACTGAATGTGGGAATTGCAAAATTATGATTTATTATCATTATATGTTTCATTTGTAAATCTATTTTACATACATGTATATTGAGAGTTGCATAAAAATTTCTGAAAAGGGGTCATGAGTGGCAAAATGTAAGAAGCCCTGGTTTATATAAAGGTACTTTTATGTAATAATACTAGAAAAGTAGAATATGACCAGGATGTGAAAGTTGTTAAATTTTTATATGTATGTTTGTGTGTGTACATACATGTGTATTACATATTACATGTGCATATATATGTGTGTGTATATATATGGATATATATACAATATTTTATGTGTATGGCACTGTAGCAAAACTGTGTAAATAATCCTGTGGGAAAACAAAATAAGAGTTATAAATAGTGGGTAACACATGTGCAAGAATGTTTCTGGCAGCCCTTTCTGTAGTGGCTGGAAACTGGAAAATGAATGGGTGCCCATCGATTGGAGAATGGCTGAACAAATTATGGTACATGAATGTCATGGATTATTATTGTTCTGTAAGAAACGACCAGCAGGATGATTTCAGAGAGGCCTGGAGAGACTTGCATGGACTGATGCTGAGTGAAATGAGCAGAACCAGGAGATCATTATACACAGCAATAACAAGACTATATGATGATCAATTCTGATGGACATGGCTCTCTTCAACATTGAAATGTTTCAAACCAGTTCCAATTGTTCAATGAAGAAAGCCATATACACCCAGAGAGAGGGATGTGAAATGTGGATCACAACATATCATTTCCATGATCTCTATCAATGTTTGCTTGCATTGGGTTTCCTTTCTCAGATTTTTTTTGTTCACGTAGATACGATTGTTCTTGCACAGCAAGATAAGTATGGAAATATGTATACATATATTCAACTTGTCAAGTATTTTAATATAATTACCATGTAGTGGACTTCCTGCCATCTAGGGGAGGGGAGGAGACTAGGGGGAAAATTTGTAAAGAAAAGCATTGTAAGGATCAATGTTGAGGAACTATCCATACATATGTTATGCAAATAAAAAGCTTTAATAAAAATAAATAAATAAAAATAAAAAATAAATAAATAGTGGGTAAAATTAGTCAGGGGAGGCTTTTGGGTAGGAAGGATTTAGGCCCAATTGTTGAAGGAAATGATGGAGAGGGACTCTCTTGTCTAATGTGTCTGCTCATTTGCCATTTTTCTTATGTTTGTAGCAAATTACCCATGCACCATTGCTTAATGCTGATTCAATTTGGAGCCTCAAAGTATGTCCACATTCCTGAGCAGTGTGTGAATCACCCACAGTTCATCATGGGATATTGTTTTATTTATCTTCAAGATATATATGAATTATTCTTTAGAAGGTAGACCTCATATTCTCCTATATGAAATTTCTGTGCTGCTGACATTTCAGAAGTGTCACTGTGTTATAAAAGGCATCTCTTGATCTATAATGAGTAGCAGAGCTTTGATGAACTAAAGCTCAACAAGTCAGAACCCTACATTATCTGAAATTTCTCACTGCCTTCAATTTTTTTGGCAGAAAAAGGACATCACAAATAAATTAACTAAGAAGATGTTATTTAAAAGTCCCAAGGAAAATTCTGAACTTAATCAACATTTAGCCCAATCAATGATCCCTCCTACATTAATTAATCAGACATCTATGTCCTACTGAAAATTCTCCTGTAATTGTACTAGTAAGCACTCTCTTTTTTAAATTTTTTTAAATTAAAATTTTTTTTATGAGGCAATTGAGGTTAACTGACTTGCCCAACCTCATACATTTAGTAAGACATGTCTGAGATCAGATTTGAGTTTGTATGTTCCTGACTCCAGCTCTGTTGCTCCAACCACCGTGCCATCTAGCTGCCCCATGAGCTCTTTTCTTTTACATAAAATCACAGAATCTCTGTATTAGAAGGAGTTTAAGAACCCTTCTAGTCCAACCTATTTCTGATCTAGAATACTTTCTACAATGTCATCCAGCTTCTGCTTAAAGACTTCCAGTAAAAGGGAATCCACTAAACCCCAAGGCAAGCCATTATACTTTCAAATATATCCAGTTATTAGGGCATTTTTCCTTATCTCAAGCCTAAATCATCAACTTTCACTCCCCAAATCTGACAAATATGTACTCTATAAGAACATAAGTTAACATTTTTTTTCTACATAACAACCCATTGAAGGAAGGGACTGGAAAAACAAAAAAGCCATTAAGGTCTTTATTAGCTTTAATTCTATGAAATATGATCTAATGATGCTGTGCTCTTCTGAAGGATCTTCATAGGTCTAGCTCATACTGTCTCTCAAGAGTTAATTGCTAAATTTTCAGTGTGTGCTTTTATACCTCAGAAACTGGTAAATACTATAAACTGGGACTTGAGTTATTGTTCTGTTGGTTGTCTAAACTTGAAGAAGTAATGGGAAAATATTATTAATGCAGATTAAAATTGAAAAAATGTCCTGAATTTTTGGATTGCTGATTGTTAAACATTTACCAATATTCTCTTAAGTATTCTTAAGTTACCTCTCTTTCAGGTTAAATATCCTTAATTTTCATACATTGGTTATATCTGCAATATGATATCTATAAATACATGTGGCAATACATTAGATATATATTAGATATGATGTATCATATGTACATGTGACAATGGCTACATATGGTAATATATTCAGTCCTCTTAATCTCTCAATTTCCTTCTTTAGAATATGTGCCAGCTTATCTCTATCTTTCTTAATATGCAGAAGTTCTGTTAATTGATCCAAATAGTCTAGAAATAACTTGAGGTTATAGGAGAAAACACAGTAAAGTTTTAATCTAGAGATTCTACTACTAGAAAAAAATATATAACATATGTAAAATCATATATAACAAAAATATTAATAGCAGCATTTCTTATGATAAGAAAAAAATTATATAATTCCATTCCTGTCTAAACTTAGGGAGGTTTTTCCTATGTCAGTCTTATAAAGAGGGAAACATAACTCAATTAGAGTGAGAAACTACTAATCCTGTGATGTTGTAGATCATTAATTGGTCAAGGGACTTCTTTAGTAATAGAAATTCCTGGGAGAAAGGAGGAGGGAGTTTTCAAGAAAGAAATAAGCTTGGACTTTTGCATGGCAGATGAGAGATCTCCAAAGAGCTGAAGGTGACAGGGGAAATTGGTTCCTAATCATAGATTTGCAGTATCTGCAATTCTAGAGACTGCTAAGAACAAATTCATCTTTATGAGAACATCCTTTCTCTTTAGGTAAGCTGAATTTTTAATCTTGCTCCCTAAGAGCTCATTTTCTCTTATATAATCATTCTTCTCTAATATGTATACATACTCCAATTTCTATTTACTGTTTACTCTGATAAAGAGATTTACTAATTATCCATGTCTGATATTTGTGTAACTAATATTTGATGACAAGGGACTAAGCTATTGAGAGCAAGCTAAATTACTCTCCCCTTGAGAGGTATGATGTATAACCAGGGCTCATTTGGGCTTGATGATAATGCCTACCATAGAAGTATCTTAAGAAGCCATTAAAGCATGTCTATGTTGCCTAAAATGGAGGCTTTTATGCCTTCTGTCATATAAGTGCAATTAGCCTTCTTTGATTGACCTCCTGCCTCTTTAAAATTGACAAGATTGAGATAATTAATTTCTTTCAGCCACTTTTTTTGCCTCATTGGTGATAATCAGAATTCAGCCATAGCAAAGGCATCATGAACTAAACCAGTAAAAGAACTTCCCTCTCTATTACCCTGGCTCCAAGAAATGAGGCCTGTTCTGTTTCTCAAAATCAAATTGCATCTTAGCTGCCTTAGGGACAGGTTTGCAGGAAGGATGTTACAACCAAAAAACCTGTAGGAAAGCCAATAGAAGGCAGGGTATGAGGATGGGTGTATGTGTGAAAAGATGAACTTGGAACTGGGCTGTACTCTATAAAAACCAAGTTAAACTATGAACCTAATTCCCTTCTCCTTTCCAAAGACTGAGGTGAGAGTTGGGGGATTGGGAGGAAGAAGAAACATTATGTCTCCTGAGTATTAGAGGAGCAGATTTGTATATTTGTAGTTATACCTTTCAAAGTAAATACTCCTTTGTAAAATCTCATTTAACTGTTAGTAGCTAAATGTTGCATGAGATTATCCCCTCCATTTGGAAGAATTCTACCAGTGGGGGACTGGAGCAATTTTCACTAAACCTAGACATACCTCAAAACCCTTAGATACTAGAGAATCTAGAAATTAGACTTCAGGTAGTGAGAACTAGAAAAGTAAGTGTTCCACAGAGAAAATAACTTTTATCCTGAAATTAAAAAATATATACCATTTAAACTACTTATATTTGGGATGGAGTAGATGTATATATCTAGCCATATATTCCTCCAGAAAATAGGAAAGCAAAGCAGTGATCAATTCTACCCTCCTACTTTCCACAAAGGTTGAAAATCATGATCTTCCTTGGAAAAAAGGAGGACCATATCCTTGATCAATTATTAATCTATCTATGGTACTTTCAGGACAAACCATTTTGTGGTAGATATATCTTTATCTATATCATTCATGGATCGGGTGAGTAAATTTAGAATATGACTACACTAGAAACAAAATGGATGCCCAGAAGTCAGGGAGCTGCCAAAGAAATTTTACCTGATAGATGTAATGGAATATTATAGTGCCATAAAAAGAAAGAAATATGGTATGTTCATAGAAACATAAGTAGAACTATATTACATGAAGCCATATAAAGTGAGTAGAATCAAGAGAACAATGTATACAATGATTACAACAATATAAATGAAAAGAACACCAAATGAAAGCTGAATACTTAGTGGGATGGTCCAATCTTGGTCTAGGAAAAGAGATGAGAAATTATTTCCTTTCTTGGACAGAGAAGAGTGAAATCACAGAAATAGAAATTGTAAGTGCTGTCAAACTTGGTTTTTATTAGTTGTTTTTCTTTGTGTTTAGAGAGGGTTCTTTAAGGCAGTAGAGGATAGATTTGTAAATGACAATATAATGATACAAAACCAAATGATCACTAACACTTTTTCTTTTTATATGACAGTCATTTAAGATGTAATCCCCTTCCATCAGGAACTTCTTTTTAACAAAGAAAAATCAAAATTGTGTTTCTTTAGGTATATACGTATGTTTATATTTATATATATGTATATACATACACATGCAGACATTCAATGTTTTACAGTAAATATGGTTTGACTGGATTAGGATATATAGAATTATTACCTCCTTTACTTTGGATGTAACCTATGTAGTTCTATGAAGCCTATGATTTAATATTAGATTTTTTGACTCCTAGACGACATTGTTGGATTTTATAGCAGGGCCCTTTATCAAATAATTTATTTTTTTAAGGCACAGTATCTATCATTAAAGGCAATAAATAGTCTAAGTTCAAAGGCAAGAGGAATATTCAAGATCAGAAAGAAAAAGTCAGTAATGTAGCAGCAGTGGAATTCAAAAAGACAAAAAGTCAGTTGGAACTCCAAGAAATTAGATATATAAAACAGAGTTGAGCTAATAAACGAGGTATACTTCTCATTTGACTCTCTCAACAGTATTTCTACAAATGTCATTTAAATAATAATAGCTAATGTTTATTTAGTACTTTAATATTTATAACTATAATAAAGAATATTTAAATAAAACTTTAATAAAAGTTTATGTTTAATAAAATTTTATGTTATCTCATTTGATCCTTAAAATAACCCTCTGAGCTAAGCACTATTTTTTCCATTTTACAGATGAAGAAATTCCAGAACCAATATTCAATCCACTTTGCTATCTATGTTAAGATTCTAGGTTTGCATTTCTAGTTATATGAAAAGGTGCTCCAAATCACTATTGATCAGAGAAATGCAAATTAAGACAACTCTGAGATACCACTACACACCTGTCAGATTGGCTAAAATGAGAGGAAAAGATAATGATGAATGTTGGAGGGGATGTAAGAAAACTGAGACACTGAGACATTGTTGGTGGAACTGTGAACGGATCCAACCATTCTGGAGAGCAATTTGGAACTATGCTCAAAAAGTTATCAAACTGTGCATACCCTTTGACCCAGCAGTATTTCTATTAGGCTTATATCCCAAAGAGATCTTAAAGGAAGGAAAGGGACCCGCATGTGCAAGAATGTTTGTGGCAGCCCTTTTTGTAGTGGCTAGAAACTGGAAACTGAATGGATGCCCATCAATTGGAGAGTGGCTGAATAAATTATGGTATATGAATGTTATGGAATATTATTCTTCTATAAGAAATGGCCAGCAGGATGATTTCAGAGAGGCCTGGAGAGACTTGCATGAACTAATGCTGAGTGAAATGAGCAGAACCAGGAGATCATTATGCACAGCAACAACAAGACTATATGATGATCAATTCTGATGGACATGGCTCTCTTCAACAATGAAATGTTTCAAACCAGTTCCAATTGTTCAGTGAAGAAAGACATATACACCCAGAGAGAGGGATATGAAATGTGGATCACAACATAATATTTTCATGCTCTCTATTGATGTTTGCATGTATTGTGTTTTCCTTTCTCAGATTTTTTTTTCTTGTAGATATGATTTTTCTTGCACAGCAAGATAAGTGTGGAAATATGTATACATATATTCCACTTGTCAAGTATTTTAACATAATTAACATATTCCTGCCATCTAGGGGAGGGGAGGGCACTGGGGGGGGGGGATTTGTAACGGAAAGCTTTGTAAGGGTCAATGTTGAAGAACTACCCATACATATGATTTGCAAATAAAAAGCTCTAATTAAAAAAAAAAAAAAAAAGATTCCAGGTTTGGTGGGATGAACATAATAAGACTTTAAAGCAAGATGAACAAAATTCAAACATTTTAGTGAAAGTAAATTGTAATTACAGTGTTTTGCACTGTGGGAAATATTGAAGTACACTAGACTGAGTATTGGACTTGAAGTTAGGAAGACTCCTCTAAAATTTAATAATTATCTGACCAAGGGCAAATCATTTAACTTCTTTCAGCTTCAGTTTCCTCCTCTACAAAATCAGGATGGTTCTTGTAATACTCTTTGTAATTACTTTGTAATATTTTTGCAATTCTCTTTGCTTCAAGGCTCAACCCCCATTATAGAGGAGAAAACTGAGGCCCTGAAAGATTTAGTAACTGGAACAGCTCATTAAAAACTAAGCCAGAACTAAAACCTTTAACTCACAATGGACCAATTTTAATCACACTGTGCTGCCTTCACAAATCCTTTAAATAGAAATTTTGTGAATTATTTTCAAAGAAATGATCAAGATAATGTCAAAAATAGTAGCAAGCTTCTTTTTTACAAACTGTCTATTAATTTTATCAATCTTTGAAAATCAGGAGTTCTGTTTAAATTTTGTCAAGGAAGGAAATAGGAAAAGGCATTTAAACAACATTGTGAATATCTAGTGAGTCATATCCTCTCCACGAAAATTTCAGTAATTTTGTCTAAGTGTGCCCCTGTGCTAGCCAAATCCTTAGAACTAAAAGAGGGCGGAGAGTCAGTCATTTGCTTCTTTTTTTCAGTTTTGTCAGATAAGTTTAAGGATAACTTTCAATCTGTCACTGCAGGAAAAAAAGGAAAAGGAAGAAAAATTTATTTTAGAATATCTTTTATTTTATCCTAATAAAATCAAAGTAAGCATGGAAAAAAGGAGAAAAAAACGGTCTTATAGAAACATACCTCAGAGATATTGCAAGATAAAGCAAATATTGCAAAAAAGTGAATCACCATTTCACAATGCATGTAGAAGTTATATCTACACTCTATTGTAGTCTATTAAGTATGCAATAGAATTATATTTTAAAATATGCATACATTAATTTGAAATATTTTATCGTTAAAAAAATGCTATCCATTATCTGAGCCTTCGGGGCCATAGTCTTACTGCTGGTAGAGAGTATTTCTTCAATGTTGATGGTTGCTGACTGATCAAAGTAGTTGTTGCTGAAGATTGGGGTGGCTGTGACAATTTTATAAAAAGAGAAACCAATGAAATTTGCAGTATCGATTCACTTTTACTTTCACTGGAACACTTTGTAGCTATTATATATATGTAGGTCATTAATTGGCCTAATTTCAATATTGTTATATTTCAGGGAATTTGGAGGCCCAAGAAAAGGGGAAGAGATGCGAATAGCTATTTAGTGGAACCATCAGAATACATGCAACATTTATCAATTACGTTTATCATATTACATGACAGAAGTTTTTGGTACCACCTCCAAAAAATTATAATAGTAACATAAAAGATCCCTGACCATACATAACTATAACAGATATAATAATAATGAAAAAGTTTGACATATTGTGAAAATTACCAGAATGTGACAGACAAAATGTGAGCACATGCTAGTGGAAAAATGATGCCTTAGACTTGTTTGATGCAGTGGCCACAAACTTTCACTTTGCAAAAAATTGCAAAGTCGGCAAAGCACAATAAAGAGAGCCAAAATACATTGAGATATGCCTGTATATTTTGTTGTATCAGCACTTTTGTGGTTGCAAAGGGCCTAAAACAAAATGAATGACAATTGACAAGAATGCTTAAGCAAATTGTAACATATAATTTACCAACATGCTGCTAATTCGAGCCTTAATTCACTCAGCCTTTTAGTCTCCTTTCCCTTGTGTTTGGAGACCAGGATGTCAGGATACCAAACTTCCCCCAATGTCTCCCTTTATAGAGGGCAAAAATTAGACTCAGATCACTCCACTTTGCATCTGCTATTTTTTACACAGTAATAGCAATATTGGTTTAAGAGTGACTAAGCAAGTAAGTCATTTTGATTATTATAAATACCCAAACTAATTATAAAAGCCATAGGATAGCATAAGCTAAGGCAGAGTGGATAGATAAATAAAATATTAATTAGTATTTATAGTATGTCGGTCACCGTGCTAAGCATCAGAGATACAAATACAAGCAAAATAGTCATCACCCTCAAGGAGATTACATTTTAATGGTGTAGGGGACAGCACTTAATTTTGCATTAATTCACAGCCATGCATTAGTAAGACCTTTTCTTCCTCCCTTCCTTTCTTTCTTCCTTCCTTCTTTCTTTTCTTCCTTCCTTTCTTCCTTCCTTCCTTCCTTTCTTTCTTCCTTCCTTCCTTCCTTCCTTCTTTCCTTCTTTTTTTCCTTCCTTCCTTCTTTTTTTCCTTCCTTCCTTCCTTCCTTCCTTCCTTCCTTCCTTCCTTCCTTCCTTCCTTCCTTTTTTCTTTCTTCCTTCCTTTTTTCTTCCTTCTTTCCTTCTTTTCTTCCTTCCTTCCTTCCTTCCTTCCTTCCTTTCTTCCTTCCTTTTTTTCTTCCTTCTTTCCTTCTTTTCTTCCTTCCTTCCTTCCTTCCTTCCTTTCTTCCTTCCTTTTTTCTTCCTTCTTTCCTTCTTTCCTTCTTTTCTTCCTTCCTTCCTTCCTTGCTTCCTTCCCTCCTTCCTTCCCTCCTTCCTTCCCTCCTTCCTTCCTTCCTTCCTTCCTTCCTTCCTTCCTTCCTTCCCTCCCTCCCTCCCTCCCTCCTTCCTTCCTTCCTTCCTTCCTTCCTTCCTTCCTTCCTTCCTTCCTTTCTTCCTTCCTTCCTTCCTTCCTTCCTTCCTTCCTTCCTTTCTTCCTTCCTTCCTTTCTTTCTGAAGCAATCAGGGTTAAGTTACTTGTCCAGGGTCACACAGCTATGTGTGAAGGCACATTTGAACTCAAATCCTCCTGACTCCAAGACTTGTGCTTGATTTACCACATCACCTAGCTGTCCAGAAACCTATGCTTTCTAAAAGAATTTGTGACAATTATGAAATATATGCCAATGTAAAAACTAAACTAAAGACAGATTAAATGGTTAGGTGCTTCAGATGCTTCTGTTTCTGGATAACTTTTTTCCAATTGCATTATGCTAAAGAATATCGCAGAGCACAGAAGTGCCATCTAACTATCTACACAAGAGAAAATAAGTAAATAAAAAATGTTTATTGACCAGGTGAGTTTGCAGTTGTATAGACAACCCATAAAACTGGTTCATCAATACATATGTAACTCCTGCCTGGAGTATCTAATATTAGTCTCTATCATGGAACATAGGTCATTCACTCACTCTGTCTTTGGAAAAAGAATGAACTTGCCCTTTGCTGGAAGATTGAGGTTACCAGAGAAGAACCACTGTTAAATGTCTATACTCAAACTCTCATGAACCAAGGATTAATGCTATTGAAGAGAAATATATCTCCTATATACCATATTAGCTCTCAAATCCTCACAACTGTGCTTCCATTTACACAATTAAATAAATTTACATTTAGAATGACAAAAATCTGGATATCAAACATAAACATTTAATTAATTATAAAGCAAAAGAAATAACATCACAAGTACCCTTTTATCAAAGCAAATGCAAGAATGTTAAATGTATAGTCACTTACTAGAGAATGATTAAAATATAATATGCAAATATAATGAAATAATGAAATAAAACAGTTTCAGTGAAAACCAGTAAAAATTGATATATAGTAAAGTAAATAGAAGTAGGAGAACAATTTATATAATAAAATAATAAAGAAAGATAACATTGAAAAACTTTAGAACTCATAAATATAATGATAAATCATGATTTCAGAGTACTGAGGGTGAAATATGCCTTCTTCCTCCAGCTAGAGAGATGATGGACTTAAAATGAAGAAAATATTCTTTCTCGGACATGGCCAATGACTAAATTTGTTTTGTTGGATTATGCATACTTCTCAAAAGACTTTCTTTTTCACTTCTTTAAAGTGTCCAATTCTTGGATTGGTGAGAGGGAGAGATAATAAATATTTATAAAACAAATATATAATTTTAAAGAATAATGAATACCTCACAATCCACATAAACCTGGGTCATTTTATCCTACTAATTCACTGATGGGAACAAACACACACTTAGAGAAACTTGGCAAGGAAGCACAAGAGGGAGGAAATCCATAACTCATAACATTGGACTGCAGGAGTTGATGTCCTTGATTTTTTTTTTTTTTCAGGAATATCTGCACTACACAAACCTACTTATCCTCCACTTTCCTGCTGATCCTCAGGGCTATCCAGATGGATAAATTTTATTATCATCTATTCCTGAGCTGATGAGACATTAACAAACTGGCTCTCAAACAAGCCCATTCAGCACTTCACTTACCAGGACTCACTTTCCTATCATTTGATTTCAGCATTTCTTTCTATATGGCAGAGTAGCTACAAACTCTGCTTTTACACTTTTCTATTTTTCATTTCAACAACATGCTGTTGTTGTTGTTTTTGTCTTTTATTCTTAAAAAAAAAGAATAATGATGTCATGAGGGTGATGTTTTGACTTGGCCCAGGATGCAATGGATGGTCTTAACCTTTCTGAATTAAGTTGTCTGAGGCAATGTCTATTCAATGACTATGGACTAGGTAAGAATCGAAATTTACCTATTTGGCCTAATATACAATCGCAAAAATATCAATCAGGAAGGGGAAAATTCTCAAAGTTTCTGGTTAGAACAGAAAGCAATTGCTATTAGTCCTTCTGCAAAGCTATATCCCAACCAAGTTGGGAATCAAAAGACAAGTACTTCTGAGCACTTCAATTCTCTCAAACTCCAGGGGAAAACAAAGAAATATCTGGAGTACTCTTCCAAAGAATTTCCTTCTTAAATCAGTCACTTTAATTCAGTTAGTCAACTAGCTAATGAAGCTTTCTTATCCAAAGTTGATTTCTTCACATAGACTTTGATAGCTGATTTTCTGCTCCTTGCTGAGAATCTCCTCACCTCCACACATTTACTCTTTAAAACAGATTTCTTCAACCTCCTCATTATGCACTCAATGGCTCAAATCAATGTCTTTTAATACTTTGTGACTCATCTTTTACTTAAAAAGTAAAAATTTACTTACTCTCCTTTCTACAATTGGAAGTCTTTATTTAATCATCCCATATACTCCAATTATAATTTTTTGTTTCATTTTTCCATCTTGAATCTTAAGATATTTACATGCAAGTGAGTTACAAAACTATACCTTGCCTTTTGTCAGTTCTTAAGGTTTCCCCAGTCTATCTTCAAAAACTGTTTCCTCACTTATCTTTGATTTTAAAAACTTTTTCTTCATACATATTTAATTTTTTTAAATAAAAAGTTCTTATTCTACCACTCTCAACAACCAAAATGCTCACATACAGCAGAGTTATTATCATCTTATATTTTATACAGGCTAATTTAAGTCCTTGTTATTTATTTCATAGTTCATTGTCTATCCCAAACTCCTCATGTCCCATCTGAAAACTGTTTTTTACACATAGATTTTCTCAATTTTTATTAAACCAAAGTTCTTCATTGCTGCTTTCAGGCATCACATTGTTCTCTTAAGAAAGCAGTAATAATTCAATCATTTAGTTCATAAGCATTTTACAAGCATCTGCTATGTGCCAAACACTATATTAAGTGCTGGGGATGTGAAGAATGGGAAAATGAAGTCCCTAACCTCAAGGAACTCTTAATGTAATGAGGAAGACCCAATGCAAATAAAATTGTACCCAAAAGCTATATATAAGATAAAAGGACATACTCAACAGAGAAGAGGCATTAGAATCAAGTGGGTTTGGGAAAAGCTTCCTATAGAAGATAAGTTTCTACCTAGAACTTGAAGAAAGCCAGGAATTCTAGGAGGCAGGGATGAGGAAAGACATGCCCATGTCCAGGCATGGGTAACAGTGGTAAAAATGCCTAGAGATTAAGAGTCTTATTTAAGGAACAACATGCAGGCCAATATCACTAGATTGCATAGTACAAGGTAGCATGAGGGAGGAGGTCTAAGAAAACAAGACAGGTTGGTTATGAAGGGTTTTAAACACTAAGTGGAGAATTTTACATTTTATCTTGAAGATAATAAGGAGTCACAATTTATTACTGAATGAGAGATGGCATTGTCAGACCTGGGCTTTTGGAAAATCACTTTGGCAACTGAGAAGTAGATGGAATAAAGTGGAAGAGAAATGTGGCTGATGGACTAACCAGCAAGCTATTGCAATTATCCAGGATTGAGAAAATGATGGCCTCTACCACTGTGATGACAGTGTCAGAAGAAAGATATTACAAGGATGAAATCAACAGGCTTTAGCAATATATGGGGTGTAAGAGACTGAGGATTCTAGAATGACAACTAGATTCCAAGCTTGAAGACTTAGGAGGATAGTGGTTCCCAGTTTTAGGAAAGTTTAGAATGTAAAGAGATATGGTGGAAAAAATAATTTGTTCAGTTGAGATACATTGAGTTTAAGATGCCTATAGGATATCTAGTTTGAAATGTCTAATAGGCAATTGCAGAAGGCTGAATTTGAGAATCATCAACACAAAAAATATTAATTGAATTCTTGGAAATTGGTGAGATCACCAAGAGAAACAGTATATAGAGAAAAGAGATGACATTCCAGGACAAAACTTGAAGGAATTTGGATGAAGATCCAGCAAAGGATATTGCAAAGAAGCGGACAGGTAGGGAGGAGGAGCACCAGCAGAGCATAGTGTCCCAAAAACTTAGAGAAAAAAAAAATATCAAGCAGCAGAAGATGATTGCCACTGTCAAATTCCATAGAGAGAATTTATAGAGAGAAATTTACAGAATTTATAGAGAGAAAAAGATGAGGACTGGGAAAAAATCACTAATTTGATAATTAAAATATTATTGATAATTTTAAAAGAACCATCTCAATGGAATGATGAAATCAGAAGTTGAAAAATAGAGGGTTAAGAAAAGAGAAGAAAGAAAAAGGAAGTACTTAGGATAAGCGTTTTTAGCCACAAAAGCTGCCCACAAAAGGCAGGAAAGATATGGGATAATGGTAGATGTAAATGGGTGGATCAAATGACTTTTATGTAAATAGAAGAGATATGGGCATATTTCTAGGCTGTAGAGAAAAAGTATAAAGGAGAGATTGAAGATAAGGGAGAGAGTGGGGGTAATAAAGGGAACAATTATGCTGGAGGAGATTGTGTAAGTAAAGGGATTTGTCTTCACAAGGAGAAAGTTTATCATTTATGAGAGCCAGGGGTGAAGAACAGGGTAACAAAAGGCTGCTAAGTGATATGAGTTGAGAAGGAGGAGTTCTTGGTGAATGGTCTCAATATTTCTGATAAAATATAAGGCAAGATTCTCAATTGAGATTGTTTGGAACAAATATTGTAGTGATTGGAATAGTGAGTTAATTAGGGAAATATGCAAGCATTGCCTAGCAACTGTGAGGACCCAATTTTAAGGTAAAGTACCATAAATTTGTAGAGTACCTAGACAAATTGACTGTGTTTTTCTCCACCTTCATTCAGTGGCACATGGATAGGAATAAAGGCAACAGGTGGTATGAATGATCTGTCTAAGGCTTGGAAGACACAAATAGAAATATGATAAGAGGGCAAGACCCTTAAGAGAAAAGGACAGTATAGAGTTGAAAAGGTTCACTAAGGAATCAAAATGGAGAAAGGAAGAGGAATGTATCACTAGAACAGAGGTAATGGTTTAGGAGAGAACTGGGGGATTGAGATATTAGAGATTAGGATATGGATAAAGAGCTGGATTTGGTATTTAAAGACATAAGGAGAAGTGGAAATCCAATAGATTATGAACAGATAAGGGATAATTCATGAGCATGGAAGTGGTGCATTTGTATGTGATGAAAAAACCATCTTTGTATATGGCTAAGGTGGGGTAAAGGAGGAAGTTTTGGCAAGTTAGTAATTTGATGAACTGGGAGTTTAAAATAATATCAATATGTATATTGAAGTTCCCTGGTATTAAGAAAAAGAATTGAGGAGAAGATAAAGATTGTGAGCTAGGTACTAAATTCGTAAAAAAAAAAAAAAAAAAAAAAAAAGCAAAGGTAACGCCTTGAAGATCTATAGACAACAGGTATCAGGATTTTGATTGGTTGATAGATGTTACATGAACCCCAAAGGAGGGAGGTTACTGAATCATGGTGACAGTGGTGGGAATCTGGAAGTGGCAATGGGGAACACAATATTTGAATCTTCTCTTTCAAACCAATGAGTTGAGAAAAATGAATGATAGTACTGAATAGAGTATCTAGAAAGGCTGTATCATCAGGAAGGAGTTAGGTCTCACTAAGACTTAGAAAACAGAAGGAAAGAAAAGGAAAGGAGAATATTTAAAAGCAAGTCTGTTACATGGAGCAGGTATACAAGAGGGAATAAAGGAATAATTTGCTTTTGTTTGGGATTTTGGTGACAAGTAGATTGAGGGGAATAGCAATAAAGAATTGGGTAATAGGGTATTGAGAATGAGATTTAAATGATAACCTGAGGGAGTTCAGAATCTCTGGGATGGCTAAAATATGAATAGGTGTGAATTTGTTTTGGGACTCCTATATATTTTGTAAATAAGATCTTTCCAAGAGATTATTTGCTGCAAAGACACACCCCCCATTGTTTTCCTTTTAACCTTAGTTTTATTAAATTTGTGCAAAAAAAACTTTTAAATTTTATATGATCAAAATTATCTGCTTCCTGGTGCTCTCTATTCCTTTTTAGATCATGAATTTTTCTCCTATCCTTAGATCTAATAGGCAACTTTTCCCATGTTTCTCCAATTTGTTTATTATGTTACTCTTCTAAATCATGTATCAATTTGCGGCTCATGTTTGTATAAAGTGTGAAGGATTAGGCTGTATCTAATTTCTTTCATAAAACTATCCAATTAACAGTTTTTAAAGTAGCATATTTTAAAGAAATTTTAATTTTTCCTAAAATTTGTACTTGAGATATGATATATAGTAATTTTCTATTAGCCAGAACGTGAGTAATCAGATCATTGTTTTTTGCCTATATTATATAAAAAGAAATTACTATATAAAGATCTGAATGCTCTTTAAGTGTAAAATTAATTCCTCTATAGAATTTATGTGCAAAATAGACTCTAGCAAAAAATACTTAAGAATAATGTCTTATATTCAGTCATACAATAAAAGACCTTTTTTTCTTTACTCTGGCAGAGTATTTTTAGGATGATATATCAAATTCTTTTCTCTAGGCCTTAGTTTCTTCATCTGTAAGATAAAAGGGTTGAATTAGTTTTAAAGGCCCTTTTCGTTTAACATTCTCTGATTCCAAGAACAAAAATGAGTAAGAAAACCTACTGGTAGAATTCCCTGTGTTTTCATAAAGATACTGCCACCTAGTGTGAAAATATAAAACAGCCATAAAAAGATGCAATATTTTTCTCAGTGCTTAATGAATTCAGATTCCTAGAAAATCCCTGGATTATTTCTTGGAGTTTCTATTTTCCACATTTAAAAGAAGTGGAAGGTGAGAAGAAAGACATCCTTCATTATATAGTTAGGTAGATGTTCCAAATTGACAATTAAAACTGCTATATCTTTATATTCTATGTGTGCTATATTACACTTTATATAATCAAATTATTTTCTTCTGACTTTTGGGTGCTTTTGCTCATATTTTTTCTCTTCAAAAAAAAAAACAGTGTAGCAAATTTCCAGTTTTCCTTTTGTATAAGTTAAAACAACAACAACAACAACAACAACAACAACAACAACACACAACTGGTATCTGATATTGGGTGCAAATTTCCAGCTGTTGCCATTTTAGAGATGTCAGCTTATTACAATGTGGGTGTGAGCAGGCAGCATCTTCCATGCTGTCTCTAATTAATCACATATATAAGTGGAGAGAATCAAGGGCTTCTTTGCGGGTGTCAGTAGGCTGGCTCATTGTAAAAGCAGAAGTAAGGAGAGATAGAGAGAGACAGCTGAGCCTCATTATAATGGAACAGAGAAGCAATGAAGGACTGATGTTTCCAAACAAATTTTCCTTTGTCTCTGCAATCACCCTCCCTCATTTTGTGTGGGAAAGAATTTGGTAAGTTGCGATATGATTGATATAAGATGTTTTAGATATTAGAACAGAGCACACAAATGTATCCAGTAGTAGTATCTGGGTGACAAGTCCAGCAAGAGATACTGCTTTGATGCTATGTCCTGAACTCTTCCAACTTCTCTCAGGTGTGTTTGTGTCTTGTAGCTTCATATGCTGGACTTTCCCATCTGTAATACTCAGAACAGAATGTTAAGAATTAGGGAGGACTATTCAAGCCCCTTAATTTTCCAAGAGGTAAAAATGAAGCCTAGAGTTGTTTAACGTGCTCAAGGTCACACATCTAGTAAGCACGTGACAGAGTTAAACAAAAACATAGTTCTTCTAAATCCCAAACATGGCAGTTTTTCCAAATGTCACAAAAATAGTGAGAGAAAAAAGACCATCTCCAGAAATGTCTAGTGAATAAACTAGTCTACAATGAATTTATCACTGTGTCTGAGACTTTCCTAAAAAAAAAGTTAGAACTATTCTTCCTCCTACTTTTACTTCCAAATATCTCTCAGAAAAGTCACCTGAGGCATTTACCTACCATACAAGCTGCTCCTCTAACATAGCTCCTTCTCTAGCAATTCTGAGAACTGAGTCTACCCTGAAGTATCAATTGGGATCCCAAAATTTTAATAGCATGACACAATATATTTAAAAAAGATAATTCAGATAATTTCAGTCATAAGAGAACCATAAAGACTTATATAGGGATACTTTTTCTCCCAAATATGAAGGCCTCTAGAATTGAATATACACACTTCTCTCTGTAGAGAGAGACATAGAATGATTAAAATAGTATGCTTGAGGCAGCTAGGTGGTGCAGTGGATAGCGCACCAGCCCTTAAGTCAGGAAGACCTGAGTTCAAATGTGGCCTCAGACACTTAATACTTCCTAGCTGTGTGACCCTGGCAAGTCATTTAACCCCAATTTCCTCAGGAAGAAAAAAAAAATTGTATGCTTTTTAAGTTCCTAAAAATTTAAATGGACAAACTAGAGATATCAAAATAATAATGATGATGATAGCTAGTATTTAAATAATGCTTTTAAGTTTGCAAAGTATTTGACAAATAATATTTGATCCTGACAAATTGGTGCTATTGTTGTCCCTATTTTATAAATGAGGAAACTAAGACAGACAGAAGTTGTGATTTACTCAATTTACAACTAATATAAAAAATACTGTGAGTTTGCTTACATGCTTAAGTATCTGAAGTATTCTATTATGAAACATCAAGTAGAGTTAAACACAAATATTTCTGAACTTATTCTAGCAGGGTAAGAAAGTATGATTGAGGCTAAATGAAACACAGACTCCTTAGCACAAAAGTCATTTAAAATGTAAATAATAATACCAGAAAGCATTTGAGTAAGTGATAAAGATAATTTAGAGTCAATTAGAGAAATGGATCTGTAAAAAGTCAGGGAGTAGATTTTCTTATTCCAAAGTTACTAGTGCTGTACTTGGAATCAGGAAGCCCTACAATGAAATTATACCTTTCACACTGATTTTATGAACATACCCCCTTTAGTCCTCAATCTCTTCATATAAAATGTGAGAATAAAAATACCTGTATCTAGATGTGTATTGGAGCCAGCTCAGAGGTTCATGAGAACTGAACTGTTAAATTTCCAGTGTGAGCATTTGTTGTGAGTCTTTTCAATCATTTTCAGGTTTTCTTGGCAAAGATATTGGAGAGGCATACCATTTCCCTCTACAGCTCATTTTATATATGAGGAACTGAAGCTAATTGGGTTAAGGGACTTGCCCAGGGTTACACAACTATCATGTGTCTGAGGCCAAATTTGAACTCAGGAAGATGATTCTTCTTGACTTCTGACCCAGTGCTCTATCCAGTGTACCATGTAGCTGCCCTAACGTGAGTAATTATAGGGAATGAGTAAGTACTACAAATAAGGACTTGATTTAGTTTTATTTGTTGTCTAGACTTTGAAAAATGAAGAAAATGTTAATAATGCAGATTAAACTGCATTATTAAGTGTGTTAAAAACATATGTGAAGATATATGTGGATTTGTATGGTCATATATATGTGTGTGTATATATGTGTGTGTGTATGTGTGTGTGTGTGTTTATGTAGGTGTATACACTCACATATACACATCTTTTGGTTTTATAGAAAGCCAGGCTTATTGACAAACTTCTGATGATATTACAGGACTATTGTGAGACTTGATTTATGTAATATATACCAAAAACTTTTTATATTTTAAAATATTACATAAAGATTAATTACCACTACTGGTGCTGATGCTATTACTAATTAATACCATTCCCTTAGGAGGAATCGAGTTGGAGACAGGAACAGCAATAGTCACTTACTACTGAAGACTTTAGTACCTCATGATCTCACCAGTAAAACAATCTTCCATTTATTTAAATACAATAAAATTTTGTGGATACACCCTCATAGCATACATTGGTATTTAATAGACTTTCACTGTAAGGAGAAGAAACAAATAAGACATGAGAATAACAGTGTTGTGTGGCAAAGAGTGCTGGATGGATCATAGACTTATCATTTCCAAACTAATAATTTGCCTTCAAGGTAAAATAACTACCAGAAGACTTAATGTCAGCAGATTAAAATGTCTCCATGTTTGAACAGCTTATTGCTAACTTGAAGTGAAAAATGAGCCAACACAGTTGGCCACAATGGAAGAGAAAAGGAAAGTCCAGCTTACGGAATTGGTGTACGGAACCACACTTACTTATCTGAACCAGAATACTCACAAATATCAAGATTGGTTTGATAAGAATGGGGGGGAAATTTAGAAACTGATAAACCAAAACTGAGAAATCCACAGGATTTACCAGCAGGATAGTTCAACCATCTCTAATAAAATGCAAGCAAAACTTAGAGATGCAGTATTCTTGGATCAATAAGAAGGCATATGAAATTCAGTTTTACACTGCTAGTAACAATCCAAAGCACTTTTATGATGCCCTGAAGACTATTTATGGATCATTGAGTTATAGTGAGTCTCAACTACTCAGTTCTTATAGACACACTGATTAGTGATAAAGACCTGATGTTGGAGAGATGGGATGAACATTCCTGAAGAGATCATCAATTATCCCAGGTTGAAGTCAGTCCCTCTCTAGCTGAACTTTCAACTGAAGAAGAGGTTTTAAATGTCACTAGGCTCCTCTGGTGTGGCAAAGTACATGGAGCTGATTCTATTTCACCTAATACTTACAAGGCAGGGGGGCCACTGCTAATGCAAAAGCTAACAACTTTTTTTGCCATATAAATTTATCTTCCTTGAGTTCAAAAATACCTCTATTGTCCAACTATAAAAGAAAGAGAAACAGGTTATCCTGTCAATCAAAAGGAGGTTTTTCTCTTAATCATTACTGGCAAGATTCTTGTCAAAGTCCTTAAGAAATTGATCTTTTACCTGGAAGATGAGCCCCTTCAGAAAGGGCCAAGGAATGGTTGATAGGGTGTTTGCTACCTGACAACACCAGGAGAAATGCAAGAAATTCTCTGTGAAACTTGAACAGTGTACCAGCATCATGCTAGGAAATGGAATCATTTTCATTTGAATTGTCTTGGGAAGATTCTAAAGCTTACCTGGTAAGGTAAGGTACCTAACACTGAGGTCCCTTCTTGAGTTGAACTGATTAGCATTCAAACTCCAATGAGCTGGTTATATTGTTTGAATGTCAAAATAACATTTGCCTAAAAATCTATTTTACAAACTACTCACACAAAGCAAAGACTCACATGGAGGTCAAAAGAAGTGATATAGGAATGTTTTCAAGGTCTCTCTGAAGAACTTTGTAATCAATTGTGAGACATGGTAGTCAGGACCATTCAGAAGGTGTGCCTGTATCAAAGGAGATGCTGTACTCTATGAAAAAATTAGAATTGCAGTAGCTCAAAAGAAAGATGAGATGAGCAAATTTAGAGACATCTCCATTACCATTTGTGCCTGAACTGTGGTAGAGCCTGTACCTTGACCCACACATAGTGATGTCATTTTGGCCCCCTTCCAGAATGAAGGACAACAACCATCTGTTAAGAGGCAGAATTGGAACCCTTGTTTCATATTGCCTCCAAATATTTTATTCATCTTTGTACTTCCATAATGCCTAAGAGAGTGCCTTAGATATTTTGTTAAATTAAATTTATGGTATTTCCAGTAAAAACAAATAAAGTTTGTTTCTCTAGTGCTGATATCTATCTTGTTAGGTGTCATAAATGAATACAAATGTTTCATCTATCACCATATTTTTAAACTAGTTATTTGGCAAAGATATAAAAGCTGAAATATTGATGCTGGCCCCAAACTGTCAAAATGCAAATTGAGACTTGATTAAGATGGATATGTTTGTCCTCTGTTAGATTACTGGCAGGAAAAAGAATAAATGTTTATAGAGAAGATAATTCCAAGGCTATAAAATCTTTGTAGATGAAATGTTAGGTTAAAATATATTGAAAATGTAAAAGTCCAAGATAGTAAGAAACAATTTAGCACATTGCGAGAAGGGAAACTACATATCCCACAAAAAAAGTAAGTCATATCATTTAATGATGGACAACAGAACCTACTATGCATATTAACAGGAAGTCTTAAAGGGGTCAATTTCAGTTACTCACTTCTCCTGTTTGATTCCCCCACTCTCCTGTGGGAAGAGAATGACTATTCAATCATGCAAGCCTACCCTCATGAGGTGACTAGAGAGAATGCCATGCCATTATAACAACTTTCCAGCCATGACTCATTCCTTGAAAGAAGAATAGTTTCATCACTGCTTATTCTTTCTACTTCAAGTTCTTGTTCCCCCTCCTGAACTCAAGGCTTTGAAAGGACTTTAATTTGAGATCATCACACTATTGACATTGAAACTCTTTCTAAAAATGTCCCTTAGTGATTAGCACTCCCCCAATCAAACCCTTTCTATCCCAGTAATTCTGAATTTTCAGAGACCATCATTCAAACCCCATTCCCTATCTTCCATTGCCTAATTCCTTGTTCCTATTGCTTTAACTTAACCCCCTTCTTCACTACTCTACTCCTATCCCTTCCACTTTGCTTTCTGGAATGCTTGCTCCATTGGGGGGGGGGGGGAGGAGGGAAGAGGAAAGTCACTTTAAATATTTCCCTTTCCTATTCTTTTCATACCCTACCTGTTCTCCCCTGTCTCACACAAAGAGGTATTCTTTCTCTTTAACAAGGCAAATTTGTACAATCTCCTTCCAGCCCATCTGTTTTCACAGTTTACCCCTTTGGTTACTCTTATTCTTTTACTTATTTTGAATTACTCCCTATTTACTGGTTCCTTCTCTACTGCTACATATATGCTCACATTTCCCCATCCTCAAAAAAAACTCATTTGAACTTCCCACCTCTGCTAACTTATATCTTTCCTGCCTTTTATGACTAAATTTGAGAAGGCTCTCTAGAGTAGGTAGAGCTTTGCGCTTTCTCTCCTCTCTCTCTTCTTAATTTCTTACAATCCTAACCTCATTATTCCACCAAAACCACTCTTCAAAATTATCAAGGATCTCTTAATTGTCAAATACAATGACTTTTCCCCACTCCTCATTATTATTAACTTCTGAAGACTCTGGAACTATTGATTACTTTCTTCTCCTTAATTCTTTCTTCTTTCTAGGGTTTTTAAGACACCACTCTCTCCTGATACTCCTCTTACCTATTTAACTGACCACACCTTCTCAGATTCCTTTGCTAGATCCTCATGTAAGTCACACCCTCTAACAATGTCTCCCTCTATACTTATCCACTTGGGAAGCTTATCAGATTTAATTATAGTCTCTATGCTGATTATTCTCAACTCTATGCAGCCCTAATGACCTAGCTGTCAGACATCTCAAACTGGGTTTTCAGAAGACGTCTTAAACTCAACACACACAAAATAGAGCTCATTATCTTTCCATCTAAAGCCTCCCTCATTCCATTTCTCCTCTTTACTGTTAAAGACACCACCATCTCCCTAGCTCCTCCCCAACAATATCCTATGCTCACAACCTAGGTATCATCCTAATCTCTTTATCTCTTATCCTTCAAATCCAATCTGTTTTCAAGGCCTGTCAATTTCACCTTTGCAATGTCTTTTAAATACATATTTGTTTGCTCCGGCATTAGGCTAAGCTCTTTGATGGCAAGGATTGTCATTTGTCTCTCTTTGTATTCCCACTACTTGGTATGTTGCCTGACATGCAGTGGACACTTAACAAATGTTTATTGACTAACAGGAAGCTGATCTGAAATATTATTTTCCATATCATAAGCTACCTTCCTTGCTTCAAATAAACGTACTTGATGATTTTATCTATATACACATTATGGGAAAAAAAAAAATGTAACTTTCAACAGCTACAACTCCAGCAAGGAAAAACTTATTGTCCTTTAAAATGCAGTGTCAGGGTCAGTCTGTATCCTATTTTCTTGTGTTCTGATTAGGGAGACAATACTATAAGAGCATTACTCATTCTCCCAAGAAACTGAAATGATACAGAGTCTAGATATTGAAGGGAAATGTTTATACTCCTATTTCTGCTTCATCTTGAAAGGAAATAAAGAAATAAAATGAAATAATTATACTATATAATCAATAAAGTATTTCTTATGCTCCTACTCTGTGCCAGGCACAGTGCCATACAAAGAGGAACATGACTTCAGGGAAGTGATGCCATGACATGTAAATGAGAGAGCTGTACAAGGTTGCCTGCCTTATTTTTTCCTCCAGAGTCATCTGGGTCCAATATGCAGACATAAATCAGGATGATTGGATATGGCTCTAGATGCAATGGGAGACCGTGACTTTTTTAAGCTAAGTCTTCAACGTGGTTCAGTTTGATGGAGATCATACCCATTCCGTGATAAAAATACAAAAAATAAAATAATTTTAAAAACCCCTTATATTCTTTTGGGGGTGTCAAATACATACATATATATAATATAAAGCTAATAAATACAAATATATTCAGAGTAGTTAAATATAAGAATTTAGAAAGGAAGGCAGTAGTAGGGGAATTCAGAAGAGAGAGACTGAAGTAGAAGGAAAGGAGTGTATTCCAGTCATAAGGATAGGTAGTGCAAAGGATGGAGGTGGGAGATGGAGTGTCATATGTAAGGAACAGAAAATGCACAATTTAGCCCAATTGCAGAATGAAAAAATAAAAGTAATGTTCAATAAGTGTGGAAAAAGGTTGGGGCTAGGCTATGTAGAGCTTTTAAAAGCTAAATTGAGGAGTTCATATTTTTTTCCCAGAGAACAAAGGAAGGTATTCTAGTTGTTTGTTTGAGTGGGATAGTACATAATCAAGTGATTATGGAATACTACTGGGCTGCATTGGGTAGAATAAAAATTACATGAGGGTAAGGCTTATTTCCCTTTTATATTTATTTTCTTAGGACCTAGCACAATGCCTGACTTTTAATGGTACTTAATAAATGCTTGTTTCTTGATTATTCCCTTTATATAATATGACCATATTTGTAGTTTTCAGTTATGTCAGATATTTCATGACCACATTTGGGGTTTTCTTGATAAAAACAGTAGTGGCTTAGCAATTTTCTCCAGCTCATTTTACATATGAGGAAACTGAGGAAGAGAAAGTTAAGGAATTTGCCCAGGGTCACAGAGCTAACAAGTGTCAGAGACCAGATTCAAATTCAGAAAGAGTTTGATTCTAGAATCTAGAATCTAGACCTGGTATTCTGTGCCACCTAGCCGCCAAAATGGCCATATCTATATTTACCTTTGAAAATACTACTTTTTGAGGAATTATACTTGTGATTGCCTTAGTGTAAAGATCTAGCCAGTGAGGAAACTTCCTTTAACTGCTAGCATTTAAATAGTTAGCACTTCACATGTGTGATTTCATTTGATCCAACAACAATTCTGATGTACCTGTTCATTTTATAGATGAAAAAATTGAAATTTAGAAAGGTCAAATGACTTGCAACTAGTAAATGGATGAAGTAAAAACTGAACTCAAATCTTGCTAGTTCTAAGTTCAACACTGTCCATTGCACCAATTTGTTCTTTTTCTAATGCAGTTTGGCATTGCTCAGTAATTTCCAGCTTTAGAGGTGGGCCACTGAAAAGTTAGTGACTTAACTAGGGTAACACAATAAACTTGAATCAGAATAAGGATTTGAACCCAGGTTTTTGTTTTGTTTTAAAAATCTGTAAAAGAAAATATATAAAGAAAGAAAATAAAAAGAAAAAAAGATATATCTATCAGGTAAACTCCTGAAAAACAGGAATTGTTTCTTTGCAGTATTTTACCACCCATACCATATTGTCCTGAACAGTATAGCTTTGATTGTTCATGGATTTAATCATCAAGTATTGTTCATGACTTTATCCACTCCTTCCTTCTGACATTTTTTGTTTTTCCCAGAGCCAAGGAAGAAAAAGAGCATGTCAAATTGAAAGAAGTCATTTTCTCCTCTGTTTCTAATCGCACTCCCCAACTAAGCCCTTGCTTTTGGAACGTGAATCAGTGAATTGGAACATTGGGACACAAATATGGTCATATTAACATAAAGGGAATGAAATCAAACAAGAAACATTTATTAAGCACCCATTAAAAGCCAGGCATTGTACTGGATTCTGAGGGGAAAAAAATATATAAAAGAGAAATAGGCCTTATCCTCAAGCAATTTTTATTCTATCCATTGCAACCAAGTAATATTCCTTAATCACTAATGGGATCATGTATTGGGAGGTGGCTCAGTGAATTTCCATTTTCCCCCTCTTCTACCTCTCCTCCAAGGTTCATGTTCTGCTCTTCCACCAGGTCTTCTCCTGTCAATACACTTCACACAGATTTTTCTCCTTCTCTGGGCTACTTTACTATTTTTTTCTTAAAACTTTTTTTCACATAGGCATACAACACATTAGGATTGTAGGATAATATATTTAGTTAAAAGCGACCTGTGAGAGGAGCAACATCCTAACTCCTACCTGCATGCTAGTTAGACTAGTTTTTCTTTAAAAGTTATTGAGGGGGGGCAACTAGGTGGCACAGTGGATAGAGCACCAGCCCTGAAGTCAGAAGCCCTGAGTTCAAATCTAATTTCAGACACAACACTTCCTAGCTGTGTGACCCTGGGCAAGTTACTTAATGCCAATTGCCTCAGCCAAAAAACAACAACAACAACAACAAAAAACAAATCGAGACTTCTTTGATACTTGAGTGGCTCTCTCTAGAGACTAAAGGTTCAGGCTGTTGACATCACTTCCTGTTCACCTAAGTACAATACAGCCATGAGGAACTTCAGGGTATCTCTCTAATTCTTGACTGTTGAATCATATGAGCAATATGAGGCAAGAGAGCTTCACTCAATTCACAACTGGAATTGGTTTATAACACCTATTCTTGTTGAATTTCCTTCTGCAATAACTAAGTGATTTTCCTTTTGCCAACCGTTGAATGATCTATGAGTGCCTCATATCAAACATAAATTACCAGGGGACTGACTCAGCCCACTACAATTGATGTAATCTAAAAAGATTGGAATATAAAAGAACCCACTGAAGTGGGGAATAGGCACAGTAGAGAAAGGTGGGCCTGGATTGGCCTTCAGGCTTCTTGCGGTTGTTTACTGAGAGGTGCTTCCATGATGTGAAGATGCTCTATCCTAAAGAACTATACCTAGAACATAATCCCTGATAACTGTCTTTTGGATCCTCCAGCTGTATTGACCTTGAGTCTTCCAACCTGGTATTTTAATTAAGAATTCTCTAGGTGTTACTAGATTTCCTCAGAATTCAATTTACATTCAAAGCAATCTGGAAGGACTATTTTTTGTTGTTGAGATTTCCCCCACATTAGAAAAGTACAAATTTGGAACAACTAATTGTGTTCTGTTCTTGCTTAGACGCAATGCCTTTGTATTTCTAATGGTCCTCATGACCTAATTGCTTGGGGGTGGCCTACTGAAAGAAGGTACATCTTAGCTTTAAATGAGTCATATTTGTGCATGAATAGGGAAATCACTGTTTGGTTTTGAATGCCTTTTTCAAAATCACAATGCAGCTGAACAAGCAGTCCACAGTACTATAATTGTAAGTGTACATAGCCAGCTATTGACATGTTGCATGAGGGACCCCAACAAAAACAGAATGCAAACCAATGCAAAGCCCTAGAATTTTAATATTTTCTAACTACTGTGTTGATGAAATTGTTTGAGAGGGGTTTTTTTTTTTGTTTTTGTTTGTTTGTTTTTTTGTTTTAATTTAGAATTGGAGGTAAAGGGAAATTTGCTACATGAACTTTTTTGTGATTTTTTTTAATGGAAGCTATTGGGATAGGCATTAAAAAAATAATGCTTATTTCTCTCAGAACCCCAAACTATTTCTGAAATCAAATATATTGACATGTGTCAATTTTATCCCTACTCAATTTGCTATGAATAGGCAGGGATACAGAATAAGTTTAAAAGTTTCTGTGAACTATAATTCTTTACAAAATTTCCAGTGAAGGAAACCTGAAAAAACCAGGCTTCAGACACAGAAATAGCTAATTCATGCATATAGCAAACATTTGCTGGCCTAGAGAGAATAGTTATTTTTATTTTGTGTTGTGTTCTTCCCTTGAGCATATAAGTTCACAAAGAGCATTCTTGGTCTTCTAGATAGCCTTGTGAGTTCAAGATGTGAGGAATTCTGGGGTCCCTCCATGGAGGCTAATTGAGAACGAGGAATTTTTTTATTGTAGATGAACACTGACAGGAAGGGAAACCCAAGCACTAGTATGATCAGCCATTATCTTTTAGTTTCCTGATCCATCGATTCTGTGTGGCAGTTCCTGATCTCATTAACACTTCAGTGGCATTGAGCCTGCAGCAATTGGTCCTAACATAGAAGGGTAATCAAATCCAGGAGTAATAGCACCTGCTAGGCTTCTACTAAGCACAAGTAGGCAATGGCAGTTCAGGCCCAAAGCAACCTTCTGCATAGTGGGGCACCATCATACCAGCAGTGGTAGCTTGGTTCTTTTTAGGTGTCTCTTTGACCTAATGCAGAGCAGCAGAGCTCCTGGAAGAGAAGGCAGACTCTATAGCACAGTGGGGGGAAAAGGAAAGTGGACATAGAAGCAAGTTCTAGTGACAACACAGAGTAGCTCTCAGCAGTATTGGCAGCTCAGTGAAAATAGATGGCAATGGCGTTATAGCTGTTCAGTCACGCCCAACTCTTTATGACCCCATTTGAGGTTTTCTTGGCAGAAATGCCAGAGTAGTTTGCTACTTCCTTTTCAAGCTCAATTTACAAATGAGCAACTGAGGCAAATAGGGTTAAGTGATTTGCCTAGGCTTATACAATCCATAAGTATTTGAGACAAGATCTGAACTGAGGAAGAGTTTTCCTGACTTCCAATGTGGTATTATATCCACTGTGCCATCTAGCTGTCCCAGGAAGTGAAATGGGTGATGGCAAAAGAAATTAAGTGGGAGAAAATTTATCCCAGATATATTTGGTGATGATGGTGGTGTTTGGACTGGTGTGGTTCATTGGTATTTAGTGGTGGGGAGGGAGATGGATGTTGTACTCCTGCTCTTACTGTATCTTCAAAGAAATTTTCTCTTTGTAAAAGTTAATTGATATTAATGGGTCAAAAAGAACTGAGCTACAAGTCACTGGTGGCTAACAGGAAAGGGAAGATAACAGAATAGGGGCTAGAGTTGTCAGTAAAGAAAAAGACATCTTAATTCCTCAGGATAACTTTAGATCTTTGAGGAGGAAATATCAACTTGACTCTGAAATAGTGAGTCTAGCGCATACATATATGCTGATGTAATTCCAGTTTACAATCTCCACTAAAATGTAACCCCTCTAATTAGCAGTCACTTAGATAGAAGGAATGACTAAAGGAAGAAAATTCATATTAATTTAGCTTTGGAATTAAACTGCATTGGAATAATATGCCCATAATTTTATAGTATACCAAAGCTGATTTAATATTGCCAAAGTAGAATTATCTAATTAGGATAGTTTTTGTTGTTGTTGTGATAATGTCATAATTAAAACTTAGAATGGAACATCTTTAGCAGATAAGTTAAAAATTAGGCAGAAAATTAAGATGGCTCTACCTTATAAGTCAATCACACAAGCCAATTACACAAAGATTAGTGGGCCAGCAAATAATAAAAGGGGTAATTAAGAACCAGTTATTGCTTTTCTGCTAAAAGGAAAAAAAAGACATAACTCTTAAAATCAACCTAGCTAAAAATACCTGCAGTCTTACAAAACTATATATGGACTGCAAAATCACATATGTTATCTAGCAAAAAGAATATTCTTTTATAGGATAAGAAAACAATATATTTCTATGAAAGGGAATTAGCTTAAAGACAAATGAGGTAGAAGGCCTTGTAAATGTTTGAGCAAAGAGCTGGTTACCATCTAGAATTTAGGGTATTTCAACCCCATCATATTTTATGAAGGTTACAGATACATAACTTTTATTAGCAATGATGTGGCCCTGTTATATTCATCAACTAAAGTAGCATTTGTGGAAGAAATTCAGCCTTGAACAAGGTACCAGCTTCCTAGGGCCACTGAAATTATTTTTTCCATTCACCATGACTAATGTTACATGTAGTAATGTGAAAGAACAATCAATTTTACATTCCAATAACCCCAGGGTAAAAGAGGCTTTGCCTCCTGCCATTACCCATGTCACTGCTTGGGACAGCTAGGTAGCACAGTGGATATAGTGCCTGTTGGAAATCAAGAAAACTCCTCTTCCTCAGTTCAAATCTTGTTTCAGATACTTATGAACTGATATTCTCTCATTTTAGAACCATAGAAATAAAGTGAAAAAAAGTTTGTTATATGGTTTATAGTTTCCTATGTTCTCATGAAAATACTGCCACCTTGTGTAAAGAAAAGAGAGCTACTGAGGAAGTTGGAGCTGAAGAAGGGACAGCCTCATTCCCCTGATGCTCAGGGTCAACAGACTTTTATCTTGTTTGCAAATGTCCACTGAGACTACCTATAAACGAGATTAGTGAATTGATTGTCATTATGTTGTTTATATTACAAATGAGATTTTTATATAAATGAAATATTACTCTTCCGCACTTGTGAAATTCATGGATTCCTAGAAAATCCCAGAAATGTTTGGTATTTTTATTTTTCATACATCAAAAAAAAAAAAAAATAAAGACAGAAAGAAGGAAAGCACATCCCCTTCATGCTAACAGCTAGTTTTATCAAATTGAAACACAAAAATGATGCATTCCTACAATTTTGTGTGAGTTGTGATGTTTCTGTATTTTGCCTACCATCAGTTTTTTTTTCTTGTGACTTTTGAATCCTTTGAGTTACATTGTTTCCCCTGCAAAAAGTAGCACAGCTGTCTGTTAGTTTTCATCTCTTGCAGATATGGCAGGGCCAGGCTTCTGTATTTTCCCTTCAGAGTCCTAGTAGTCCCCCAAGAGAACTATTCTTCCCTTGAACTTGAACTCTCAGTAACTGTATTTTCTGCTCTCTTTCCATTTCCACTATTGTAAGCTAATAGTGCCTAGAGTCATTTAGAAAATTTAACTTCAAGATCAATCAGTTTTCATAACAGGGTATTTACATTGATGATATAGCAATAACAAAAATATAAACATTTCCTCCTACCATACTTTTCCCTATGCTAAATATCTATGAGGAAAGTGGACTCAGACTTAGTAGTTTGTGCATTTCATCAGTTCCACCAAGTTCAAGTGCAAATGCAGTATCCATGAGGGATGTCATCATTGTGTCTAGAAATTCAGTCTTCAGGGTACTGAATGAATGAATGAATGAAAAACAATTGGTATAAAACCCATCACTGACTGCTAGGGGTTTACTCTCCTTGTTTTTAAACTTATAAAGCTATAAATCCTTTGATTTCCATCTAAAACAAAGGAACAAATGCTGAGGCAGGTAAAGAACAGCATTTGAGGAGAACAACCATGACCTGTCCCCTTATAACATTCTCTCTTCAGATGCTGTCAGCCAATGAATGGAAATTCAAAGAAAAACAACTCACCTGGGGGGAAAGAGGGGAGATCTTTTTTGCAGATGTGCTTAATTCTGATTCTATGATAACAGCCAATCAAAGCTGCTGTTCACCCATATTTACTAGACTGGAGCCAGTTAGAGAATATCTATACAAGCTCCAAAGTATCTCCAAGATACTTAATTTATATGTCATCACAATTCTTCTAAAAGCAGAGTCCTCAGTAGTATTTGGGGAGTAGTACCAGATACAAACTGCATATGGGCTAATCTCTTACAAAAGTAAAAGAAAAGAAAACATATCCTTGTTGATCTTATATTGGGTACAAACTTTTATAAGTGGCCATTTCAAAGATTTCAAGTTATCACAATCAGGAAGGCAGTACAACTGAACTGTGGGAATGGTAAGGCAGCACTTCCTATAATACAGTTCAGTTGTACTGCCTTCCAAATGAGTAGGCAGCATAAAATATCTGGGAGTACCTGCCTAGATAAACCTAGAAATTATATGAACATAATTATAAAGCACTTTTTATACAGATAAAGTCAGATTTAAATAATTAGAGAAATATTGTTTATAAGTAGACAGAGCCAATAAAATAAAAAAATAACAATTGTACCTAATCTACTTATTCAATGTTATCCCAATTAAATTGTCAAAAGATTTTATTCATCTAGAAAAAAATAACAACAAAATTCATCTGAAAGAACAAAAGGAATTAACGAAAAAAATGTAAAGAATGGTGGTCTGATAGTACCAGATCTTAAACTGCATTATAAGGTGATAATTATCAAAACTATCTGGTACCAGCTAAGAGAGAGAAGTAATCAATAGAACAGAGTAGACATGTAAAACATAGTAAGTGATTATAATAATCATCTTGTATTTAACAAACAAAGACTTAAGCTTTTGGGATAAGAATTCACCATTTGGTAAAAATAGTTGAAAAACTGGAAAGCAGTCTGGCATAGGCATAGGCTGATATCATTTGCCAAGATAAGGATATATGACCTAGACATAAAGGCAGACATCATAAAAAGTAAATTAGAATTACATGGGATATATTACCTATCAGATTTGTGGATAAGAGAAGAATTTATGAATAAACAAGGAATAGAGAGTATTGTGAGGCATGAAATGGATAGTTTTGGTTACATTAAGAGAACAGAAGGACAGCTAAATGGTGCAATGGATAGAGCACCAGCCCTAAAATCAGGATTATTTGAGTTCAGATCTGGCCTCAGACACTTAATACTTCTTAGCTGTGTGACCCTGGACAAATCACTTAATTACAACTATCTCAGCAAGAAAAAAAAAAAAAAAAAAAAGAGTAGAAAATTGTAAGAAGGGGATTTTATAGACAATTTCCCTGATGAAATTCTCATATCTCAAACATATGGAGAATTTTGTCAGATTTATAAGAATATGAGTCATTCCCCAATTTACAAATAGTCAAAGGATATGAACAGGCAGTTTTTGGCTGAAGAAATCAAAGTTTTATAAATAGTTATATGAAAAAAAAATGTTCTAACCTACTATTCAATAGAGAAATGGAGATTAAAACAACTTGAAAATATCATCTCACCTTTATCAGGTTGATTTAAATCATAGAAAGAGAAAATGATTAATGTTGGAGGAGATGTGGAAAAATTGGGATACTAATGCACTGTTGGTGGAAGTGTGAACTGACTTCTCCAACCATATTAGAGAATAATCTGGAATTATACCCAAAAAGTTTCAAAACTGAATATCCTCAGGACAAAATACTCAATGATAATAGTAATCTAGTGTTTGATAAACCCAAAGACCCCAGTTTTTGGGATAAAAACTCACTATTTGACAAAAACTGCTGGGAAAATTGAAAACTAGTGCGGAAGAAACTAGGCATTGACCCATATCTAACACCGTATACCAAGATAAGGTCAAAATGGATTCATGATCTAGACATAAAGAATGATATTATAAACAAATTAGAACAATGTAGGATGGTTTACCTCTCAGACCTGTGGAGGGGGAAGGAATTTGTGACCAAAAGAAGAACTAGAGATCATTATTAATTACAAAATAGATAAGTTTGACTATATCAAGTTAAAAAGTTTTTGTACAAACAAAATGAATGCAGACAAGATTAGAAGGGTAGCAGTAAACTGGGAAAATATTTTTACATTCAAAGGTTCTGATAAAGGCCTCATTTCTAAAATATATAGAGAATTGACTCAAATATATAAGAATTCAAGCCATTCTCCAACTGATAAATGGTCAAAAGATATGAACGGACAATTTTCAAATGAAGAAATTGAAACTATTTCTAGTCACATGAAAAGATGCTCCAAATCACTATTGATCAGAGAAATGCATATTAAGACAACTCTGAGATACCACTACACACCTGTCAGATTGGCTAAAATGACAGGAAATGATAATGATGAATGTTGGAGGGGATGTGGGAAAACTGGGACACTAATACATTGTTGGTGGAACTGTGAACGGATCCAACCATTCTGGAGAGCAATTTGGAACTATGCTCAAAAAGTTATCAAACTGTGCATACCATTTGACCCAGCAGTGTTTCTACTGGGCCTATATCCCAAAGAGATTTTAAAGGAAGGAAAGGGACCCACGTGTACAAAAATGTTTGTGGCAGCCCTTTTTGTAGTGGCAAGAAACTGGAAATTGAAAGGATGCCCATCAATTGGAGAATGGCTGAATAAATTATGGTATATGAATGTTATGGAATATTATTGCTCTGTAAGAAATGACCAGCAGGATGATTTCAGAGAGGCCTGGAGAGACTTGCATGAACTGATGCTGAGTGAAATCAGCAGAACCAGGAGAACATTATACACAGCAATAAGACTATACGATGATCAATTCTGATGGACATGGTTCTCTTCAACAGTGATGAGATTCAAACCAGTTCCTATTGTTCAGCGATGAAGATAGTCACATACATCCAGAGAGAGGCCTGTGGGAACTGAGTGAGGACCACAACATAGTATTTTAACGCTTTCTGTGAATATTTCCATGCATTTTGTTTTCCTTCTTAGGTTGTTTTTTTTTTTTTCTTCTCTCTTTCTAGATCTGATGTTTCTTGTGCAGTAAGATAACTGTATAGATATGTATACATATATTGGACTTGTCATATAATTTATCATATTTAGCATGTATTAGATTACCTGTCATCTAGGGGTGGGTGGTGGGGGGAAGGAGGGGAAAAGCTTGGAACAAAAAACAAAGTTTGTGCAAAGGTCAATGTAGAAAAATCACTCATGTTTTGTAAATAAAAAGCTTTTAATAAAAAAAAAGAAATTTAAAAAAAACTGAATATCCTTTGATTCAGCAATACTACTATTAAACATTTTCTCCCAAGATAATAAGAAAAAGGGGAAAAGAATTTATATGTTCTAAAACATTTATAGCAGTTCTCTTTGTGGTGGCAAAGAACTAGAAACTGAAGGGATGCTCATCAACTGGTGAATAGCTAAACAAGTATTATATAATTGTGATAAATACTGCTATGCTATGAGAAATAATGAACAGGTTGATTTTAGAGAAAGACAGAACGGTGTGCATGAAATAATGAAGAGTAAAATTAGCAGAACCAAGAGAATGTTGGATAAGTTAACAATACTGATTTAAAGACAATGAATGATTAAACTATTCTGTGTTATAAATATTCAAATCAGTTACAAAGGACCTATGAAGGAAGATGCCATCCATCTCTAGCAAAAGAATTGATAAAAAGAATTATGTATAGTATAGTTTTACATACAGCTATATCCATATTCATATCTGTATTAAATTGTGATCTTCTCTAGTGTGGTGTAATGGAGGAAGGGACATAGTTTGAAACTTAAAATATAACCAAAAAAATTTAGCTTAATTTAAAAAAGAAAAGACCAAGTGAATAAAGACTGGTCTTCAACAAACTCATCCTCATGACTGTGACTTTCCTAGAGAAACCAAGAATCATCTTCTCTTCTATTTACTTCCAGATAGTACTCAGACCAGATTTATAGAAAAACTATCTAAATGTCTAGCTATCATATGTGCCACTTCTTTAACATCGATCCTCCAGAAATTCTGAGGACCTAATTTTCCTGAAATATCAGCTGTGATCTTTGTAGTCTAGTAGCAACACACACCATATTGAGGAAAAGCATTTCTGCCCAGGGGATGTATGACTAAGAGTATAACAGAGTCCCATTTGGGCATTCATTTTTGTCTTTATTTTCCCATGTAGTTACCACTTTATCAATGCCACTTGGAAGACAATTAAAAAATAATGGGCATACATGGATCTCTATAAAGAAGATATAGAATTATCAAAATAAGTGTTGCATTTTTTAAATGAAAAAAAATGTCAATAGCAAATGAACTAAAGGTGTTGAAAACAAAGCAAATTTGCTAATACGTCCAAGTGTTGAAAATATGCTGATACGATACATTAGACAGACATAAACTCATAACTTTTTGAAGTTACACTAGCAGGTGGGGAAAGTATGATGGATACTAAATGAAATACAGACTCCTTAGCCTATTATTCCATCCCCTTTACTATCTGTTTTTATAGCCTTGTCATAGGATCATAAGTTAAGAGTTGTAAAGTACCATAGAGATCATCTATTCCAAATATTTAATTTTACGGAAGAGGACACTGAGACTTGCCCACAGTCCCAAGGACAGTAAATGGCAGGTCTAAGATTGGGCCTGAGTTTTCTGATTTTAAAGTCAAATCTCTTTCCACTACATGCCTCCTATTCCTAAACAAAACCCTCTTTGTGCATACCCAAACACTTTGCAAAATTTCTTTTCATTTCCTATGCCTGAAATTTCCCTTCCTCAACCTCTCTAGCTTTTGAAATATTCACCATTCTTTGAGGTTTAGTTCAAATAAGTTTTCCTTCATTGTATTTCTCTTTTGTTTGTAGTTATCACTCTTAATTTTGAATTTCCATGGCAGCATAACATTCACACCTTTCTCCCTTTGGTTCTCTGCTCCTATATCCTTTCTATTTTTGATCAATTTCATAAAACCAAAAATTCTAAATGAGGCATCTTCATCTACCAACACAGATTGAGAGCTATTCTTATAGAATTGCCTTGGGACATTGAAAAGTTAAGTGATTTGCCCTTGGTCATATGTACATGTCAGAGGCCCCAGATATATTGCCTGATGCTGATTCAATTCCTAACCCCTAGGTTATTCCGTTTCTCATTCTTCTCTTAACCATAATAATAATAATAATAATTAATCATGATAATACCTCACATTTATGCAGCACTTTGCAACTAATAAAAGAGTGTGATATTCATGATCTCATTTGATCGTTACTCCAAACTTGGGCAGAATCTGTATTTCACAGAGAAGAATTTTAAGATTTAAGGAAGTGAGGTGAGTCTAATTTCAGCCAATGTTTTTCCCTCTCACTTTCATATTTTCTAAAAGTACTAGGGTCGTTTGGGAACATTTTACATGTCTCTAACCCTATCCATTTTCTTTATTAGATTGGAAATATCTCAATGGAATGAAACACATGATCCAACTCCATTGTAAAGATGAGGAAATTTATGTCAAAGGAGATAAGGTGGTTTACTCACACAGCTAGTAAACTTCAATGGTATGATTTGAATCTGGATCCTCTGATTTCAGAGCTAGTGATCCTATTACTGTGCCATGCAAACTTTATGCATTTCATTCATCTTTGATTCATTCTTTGATGCCTAGCACAGTACCTTGTACAGAGAAGACATGCTTTATGCATTTGGTGAATTTTTAATTTTAGGAAGAATAACACTGAAGGAAGTCTATTTCCAGTAAAAACCAACAAATCAAAAAATTTCCTCTCCAACACCTGACATCTTTGTCTTGTCAGATGTCTTAAATGAATACAAATGTTTCAGCTTATTGTTTTTCCAAGCAAGTAATTTGCCAAAAATGTAGAGGCTGAAACATTGATATCAGTCTCAGATTGTCAAAATGCAAATTGAGAATTAATTGAGAAAGATATGTCTATCCTCTCTTTTAGCCTGCTGTAAGGAAGCAGAATAAATGAATGTTTGTTGAGAAACCAATGCCAGGATCACAAAATTTCAAGGAAGAAATAGTAAGTAAAAATCTATTGATTGTGGAAAAATTTGAATTAGTAAGGGATAATTTAGCATATGGCATAAAGGAACATTTCAGATATCACATAAAGTAAAACGTGTCATAAGATGATAGATAATAGACACTACACTGTGCATACGAAGGTCAATTTTTGTTCCCCAGATTAGAGAATGAGATACTAATACTCCATTAAAGTCAAATTGAGAAGAAATAGTCAAATAAGATAGTTCAAATGGAAAATGTCATAAGGTCATCTGCACCCAAGAGAAAGAATTGAAACTATAGAATTGTGTCGAAAAAATAAGACTTCCCAAATCCGATCTGAAATTCAGTAATAATAATCAAAATTGTTTCCTTTAAATACTTACAAGATTGATTGTGAAGAGAGCATGCTCTTCGAGATTTTTTTTCCAAATAGTGAAGAACAAGCAGAGTTGACTGTAGTGTCTCCACCATGTAGTCCAATTACTGACATGTAGAAAGTGCTTAATTAATGCATGTTGATTTAGCTACTTTTTTTTTACCCAGTCACTGTTTTGACAAATAGGTTTCTTTTACAAAATTGTTTATCACAGCTATAAATACAATCTCAAGCTCACACATGGTGCTGGCTATATTAACAGAATGATTAAATTCACTGAGCTCAGGAGCAGAGGCATATAAACTATAAGGCCATTGTTGTTCAGCTTTTTTTTCATTGATGTCTTATTCTTCTTGACCCCATTTGGGGTTTTCTTGGCAAAACTACTGAAATGATTTTTCATTTCCTTCTCCAGTTCATTTTACAGATGAGGAAACTGAGGCAAACAGGGTTAAGAGACTTGCCCAGGGTTATACAGCTAGTAAGTATCTGAGGCTAGATTTGAACTTAGGTCTTCCTGATTCCAGGTCTGATACTCTATTCCTTAAATCACCTAGCTTCCCCCAAGATTTAAAAATAAAAAAACCTTCAAATCAGACTCACTGTACAAGTAAGGAAACTGAAACTCACAGAGGTTAACTCACATCCATTGTTACCTAACTAGAAAGGTGGAGAACTTCTCTCAATCTCATAGAGTTTCTGAGTCTGAAGACACTATAAAGGCTTTATTTCTAATTTGCATGTGAACAAAAATATAAAAGCTGGAATAGTGTCATCTAGGCTTTATAGATTGCAAAGATAGGCCTAACTTCTGAAGCAGCCCATTCTACTTTTGGATAGCTCTAGTTGTTGGAATTCTTTTTAAAAAATAATAATAACCTTTTATTTTCAAAATATTTATAAAGATAGTTTTCAACATTTACCCTTGAAAAACCTTATGTTCCAATTTTTTTCCCCAACCTTTGCCCTCCCTTCCCGAGACAACAAGTAATCCAATATATGCTAAACGTGTGCAATTCTTCTATATATAGTTGGAATTCTTTATTATCTTATATTGAGCAATTTCTTGGTTTCTTCCTCTTTAAAATGGAGATAAATTACATAATTCAATCAGTATTATGAGGATAAGATAAGACAAAATATACCTGAATGTAAATTACTACTATTCAAATGGATCTATAATGTCATCAAAGGGGATACACCTTCCAGTACTGCATTCTTGACTTCTTATTCTCAGTGCTTCTTAACAATATCCTCCCATGAATCTTGCATAGAATATCTATCCCCATGCTTGAGAAGATTTTCTCTTGATTTTTTTTAATTCATTTGTACATTTTCTGGATAATTTTTTATGATGCTACTTGTAAGCAAGAGCAGAGGATTCAAAGATAACAAAATTAGAGCCAGAAAGAGTCTTCCAGTTTGACTAATCCTATACCATCATTTTATAGATGAAAAACCTGAAATTCATAGATGTTAAGTACTTTGTTCACAGTCATACAGGAAGCATGTGTCAAAGATGAGGTTTGAATCTAGGTCTTCTGACATCCATGTGAGGAAGATTTTCCATTTTAAATGGATCCCTATGGCAGGCATGTAATTATCTCCTACCTGGTTGTTTCAATGATTTAAACCTGTTCCCTGGCACAAAACTCCACCCTTTCTGTATCAACACTTTTCTAGTAATTATATGTGTGCAAAGGATGTATTAATAATAAAATTACCAATGTTAATTAAGCAGCTCTTTTGTGCCAAGGAATATGCTGTAATTGTGAGAGCATACTTTCTGTGTGTAAATTTATACTATAATTGTGAAGTTTATGGATAATAAAGGATAATCAATAATAAATCACTAACTTTGGATGCAGATGGATCAGAAGGAAAGATTACTCTATGTATGTGTGCATTTTTTATAATTGGAATAGCCTTCAAAAAGGAGGAAACATATGAAAGGACTCTTGAAGTATGAGTAGGATTCATTAGGTTTATAAAGGGAATTAAATTTCAATTAAGAAATGAGCCAAAAGGATGAAGATGGGAATTTATATAGTATACTGAGGTTACTTATTAGATGACTTCCTGGATAATAGTACTTATATAGGTGAATATAAAAAAGTAAGGCAGATTGGAGCCAGATAATGAAGAAAAGACCTAAATGGCTATTTAATAATAAAAGATTTTTATGAATTAGCCTCCCTCATAGTAATATTAATTCTGACTCACCTGGGAGAAATGAATGAAGGATCTTTTCTCATATTTAAATATATAGAATTATAATAAGACACGAAGCCCAATGTTTTCACAGAGTGCTGACTTTATATTAACAGTGAGAAAATGGCATCAAAATTTTCATTGTCCTACTTGCATATATTTTCAAAAGAGTTTTTCTTTCTTCTGGCAATCACAATTATTTTGTCTTTCCTGTCATAAAGTGATTTTGGCATTGATCTTTTTATGTGCCAATACAATTGCTTACCTGATCATTTTAAAAAATCTCTAAGGGAAAAGAATTGATCCAGTTGAGTTGAGCTACTAAGAATCTGCAGCATTCTCATAGTTTTCTTTCATTGAAGGTAGATAGATATCTCTATAAATGATTGAGATTTCTCTTGCCAACACATCCACACACAAACACATATCCATAGAATGAAGATTTTGGCATTTGTTTCATGTTTGGTATTTAAACATTTCTGACTTACTTCTAAACAGATGATCTTTATGAGTCTATCCTTAGTCCTTTCCAGTTCCAAATAAATTTCCAGAGTTTGTATCCCACTGATAAGGTTCTCAATGGCTCATCCTTGCCTCGTTATGAGGAGGATGATAGGCAAATTCCTTTTTTTTAGACACTTAAAAATTTATCTGGCCAAAATCCCAAAGTAGCTCAGTTACAGAACTTCAAATATTTCAGCAAATTTCCTGTTAAATTAAAATATTCTTTTCTTTAGTCTGAATTTGTACAATAATAGTTGACATTAATAAAGTACTTTGATTGCCCATGTAAGATATGCATACCTAAATATATAGATGAGTAGTTGAAGGGAAAGCATTGTTAGATAATACCTGGTATGGGGAGAGACAAAGACAAAATTTGCTGGCAGCTTCAGAACATTTAGTTGTTGGGATCTTTCTCTAGTTTCCAAGGAGTTTGGAGATCTCCTTTGGAGATCTTTGACTAAGATCATCTATTTATGCCTACTCATTCTTCATTAAATATCAATGGTGTAGAGGTATATAGACCCATAATAAAGCACTTTCCTGGCCTCTAAACCTTAATGGGAAGAAGGTATGTCTTAGTTTACACTCTTCAATTTGATTTCTTCCCACCAAATGCTAATTACACAAATGATTATCACAAATAGTGAATAGTAAGCGAAACTGTATACTTAAACAAATAATAAATAGAAATCAGGGATATTATTCAGATTAGAATATACCAGAAAACACACAAAATGCATGAGCTCTGTCACTGAAAATATAACACAGCTCAATGCAGGAGAGAAGAACTGACCTCATCCAAGGGGAAATTCCCCCAAAGTCATTAGGGAGATAAACTAGAAATCAGGGACATTTTGAGGAGCTGATTTCTTCTACGTGTCTGCTATTTCTAAAGTTGGAACCTCTTCATTTGTCTAGAGTTGGTCCCCAGGACAACTTGACACCACACAATGTCTCTCTTCTCCAAAACTCTCATCCCAATTCCTCCACTTATTGTCAAGTCACATTGCAACAGCATTTTTTCCTCCAATTAAAAGTGTCTCATGAAAAATTCCCCAGACTTGACTATGTGATAAGAAAATTCTGGCTCAGACTTTCTGCTACAGTACTATACAAAAAAAATTAAAAAAAAAAAAAAAAACTCTTTCCCAGACTCTATCTTGAACTTCCTGACATTGTTTGCTTGAAGCAAACAGGTCATATATCCTGATGAAGTTGCAAAAATTAAGCTTGAGACATAAACTGTAGCTCTAGTTTTGATTAGATAATTCCCTAATTTTTCTGATGAAGATTTTCTTATCTTCCTCTTCTGTTGTCTGAAAATTTTCAATGTATTCATTCTACGTTTGTATTCACATTCTATCCAAGGTTGCTAAAACTGATGTTCGGGGCTCACTGACTAATTGGTGTTTTAGTGCTGCACTCCAAGCATAACAAAACTATCGTTTCTTCTCCTGACTCTACATCATTGACTGGCAACAATATTTAATCAGTGGATTCAGAGTACTTTGGAAGGGAGCTTGGACAAGTCCTTATAAAAAGCTTTAATAAAAAAAAAAAGAAAAAGAAAGAAGATATTCAATATTTAGTCAGTGGATTCTCAGACAATTTTGAACAGCTAGAAATCTTGTTGACACTTTATCTTATTTGATTTTCACAGGAGGTACCATAGGTATTATTGTCGTCATTTTGCAGATAAAGAAACTGAATTTCAGAGAAGTTGAGTGACTTGTTCATAACTTTATATCTAGAATTGTTGGATGTAAGAGTTGAATCCTGGTCTCCCCTTAAGACTAGAGCTCTAAAGGCAAGTAACATATAATGTGCAGAATGTGAGACAGTATTGGAGTAGATGAAGGGCTACTTGTGGAGTCAAGAAATTGGATTGACATCTTACTTCTGTCCCATACTTGTTATGTGATCATAGATGTATCATTTCATCTCTAAGTGCACCAGACAGTTCTTAAAATCGTGAGTCACAATTCCAAAAGACTCATGATAGAAAATGCTGTCTACATCCAGATAAGCATGTTTGTGGCAGCTCTTTTTGTAGTGGCAAGAAACTGGAAACTGAATGGATGCCCATCAATTGGAGAATGGCTGAATAAGTTATGGTATATAAATATTACAGAATATTATTGTTCTGTAAGAAACGACCAGCAGGACGATTTCAGAGAGGCCTGGAGAGACTTGCATGAACTGATGCTGAGCGAAATGAGCAGAACCAGGAGATCATTATACATGGCAACAAGAAGACTATATGATGATCAATTCTGATGGACATGGCTCTCTTTAACAATGAGATGTTACAAACCAGTTCCAATTGTTTAGTGATGAAGAGAGCCAGCTATACCCAAAGAGAGGACTGTGGGAACTGAGTTTTTTTTTTCACAACATAGGATTTTCACTCTTTTTGTTGTTGTTTGCTTGCATTTTATTTTGCTTCTCATCTTTTTTTCTGGTTTGATTTGATTTTTTCTTGTGCAGCAAGATAATTGTATAAATATGTATGCATATATTGGATTTAACATATATTTCTACCATATTTAACATATATTGGACTACTTGACATCTAGGGGAGGGAGGAAAAGGGGAGGGAGGAATTGGAACACAAGGTTTTGCCAAGGGCTTATGTTGAATAATTGTCCACACATATGTTTTGAAAAATAAAAGCTTTAATAAAGACAAAAAAAAATGAACTATGGAGTCTGAATATAGATTGAAGCATACTCTTTTCACTTTTCTTATTTTTCTTTCTTTCCCTTTTATTCTGATTTTTCTTTCACATGATCAATGTGGAAATAGGTTTAACATGATTGTACATGTATAATCTATATCAGATTGCTTATTGTCTCAAGGAGGGAAGAAGTAAGGAAAGAAGGGAGAAAAATTTGCATTTTTGATTAAATGAACACAAATTGTTTATTAAGTACTTTGTTGCTGTTCAGTCATTTCAGTTATATCCAAGTCTTTATTGCCCCATTTCAGGTTTTGTTGGCAAGACCAAAATCAGTCCCTGTTCTCAAGGATCTTATATTTAAATGGGGAAAATAATACATGAAGGGGAATGGTACTCAGGAGGGACACTTTGGACAGGAAATTAACTGGATGATTAATGGGGTCATTGAAGAATAAATTGACAAACTGAGATCAGAAACAATAACAAATAATTTGATCACTGCTCATGGCTCATGCCTCCAGAACTGAGCAGATGAGTAGAGGAAGAGTGTTCCTCCATGGGCAGAAAGACAGTTATTAAGATGTCAGGAGAGTAACAAATGAAACATGATCAAGGATTTCCTAAAATACTGGTCCAGGAGAGACTGTTACTAATCAGGATAATGAAAGATCAGGGCAGAAGTTTCTCATTTTACAGATAAGGAAAATCAGAGAGAGAAAATGATTTGCTCACAGCCTCCATCAGAAGCAGAATTCTAATCCACCTTTGTGTCTTCCAGTTTATCACTTTATCTTGTATGCCTTCATATACATAAAACTCTCCCCTCTTCTATCTGGATGGCTAGGTGATACAGTATATAGAATGCCAGACTTGGAGTCAAGAAGATTCATCTTCCTCATTTTAAATCTGGCCTTAGACATTAGCAGTGTGACCCTGATTTGTCTCAGTTTTGTCATCTGTAAAATAATCTGGAAAAGGAAATGGCAAACTGCTCTAGTGTCTTTGCCAAGAAAACCCTAAATGGGGTCATGAAGAATCCACATGACTGAAAAAATATGAACACCAACAAATTTCCCACTTATTTACCCCTATCTAGCACATCACCTGGAATATAAAACTTGCCCAAATCACTTCCACCCTTGTTTTATACTAATCACAACACTCAGGGTTATAACTCATAATTTTGTGCTCAGAACACTTGACAGGAAATACATTATTAGTTAATTTAGAGGTGGAGTAGACACTCCCAAGACAACATGAGTCTGCAATTTAGGAGGCTGCTGTTAGGGAGTAGGAAGCAGGGAAGTCTAGGGTAAGGAAGGAATTCACCTGGAGAATATTAAAAAGGTAATAAGTCACCAGTAGACAGTTTCCAATTTTGATTAATTATTCTTATTAATAAGGTGCCAGGTTCAGTTGCTTCTAGACTACTGAAACACAAAAAGTGGTATATGTTCCCTCTAAATTTTCCTGTTATGGAGTAAAGCTGGAGATAATCTTCTACCCCCTCTAGTTATTGCTCTGGGAATGTTGGTTGGTACTAACAGCTTCAGGTGGAAAAAAAATAATGAAATCAATTAAATTGAAAAATATAGTCGATTGGTAAATTTGGGTATGAAATTCATGGTCTTATTGGGGAAAAAATGGAATCAATGGATAAAATATAGTAGATTGGTGAATTTATGTATGAAACTCAAGAGCTTATTTTTATTCAGATCTGTGAATTTCTAAAAGTAGTTTCTTATTTACATAAATCAAACACAAAGTCATTAGATGCCAAAAAGAAATAATGTGTTGGTAGGCATTCAAATCTACTTATTAAATTGTTTAATCAGTTAACTTGATGGATTGGATTATGGATCTAAAGAGAGTCAATTCAGAAATTCAAGTTTACACCACCTGCCCTATTAGGTTGCCTTATGAAGTGTCACAGGACAGGCTCTTGCTTGACAAACCAACTTATAATCTATCTCCACTTTGAGAGAAAAGAACTACTTCTCTGTTTAAAGGAAATATTTATTACTTTTCTGCCATGCATCTCTTATATTAAACTTGCAAAGACATATCAAAGAATTCAGTGAAAAGAAACCATTTCTTAAATAAGGAACTAAAACTTTTTTTTCTCTTACTGCATAGCTCTGCAGAAATTTTATCACTTGTTTGGAAATATACATGGCATTTACAAATAATAATGGAAATTCACAGTATTACTGTTATGCTACAATTCTTAAGGATAACTTATTAGGATAAAATTCAAATGATCACTGATTTTTAATCATTTAAAAATCTTGCCAATGTATTTATAGGAATAAAATATGCTGTGAAGGAATTTGTAAACTCATCTATTCCCTTCCTCCCAAAAAAGCACTTCTGTGCTAATGAATCAGATGCCATATTAAAAATGAATAATAATTCTGTGCTATGAGGTTAAGTTGACATTGTATAATTGAAAATTTTCTTGTTTATATTAGCCAAAGGTCAAAACAGAGGTGGCTATTAATTTATAAAACGAAAAGTACCACATACTAAAAGAAAATTACTAGTAACTGTTTTTTGCATTTTTAAAATATTCCATATAGTGCTGTCAATATTGATAGTTATATGGCTGAAAAAGGTGAGTCAATCATATTGAATAAATTAGAGATGGCAAGGAACAACTTAAAGATGATTTGTGAAGTATTCATATAATGTCAAGAGACCTAGAGACCACCCTAGTATGTTGGGTAGATTGCTTGTGGAAGATTTACAAGAGAACATGAACAGAAATCATACAAGCATAGATGAGTTGTAATCTACATCAGAGAAGTCCTCATGTCAATTGGATTATAATGGTATTGACGTATGACTGATACGTAGTAGGTACCTAATAAATTAATAAATTTTATGTTAATAAATACAGTACAGACTTTCCAAATTTCCAGTGAGTGGCTTTGCATGGAATTCACTGATATAGACCAGTTCTGGGAGTCAGAAGACCTTGATTTTAGTTCTACAACTGATTTTCATCCCTTAGTACCTCAGTTTCTATATTAAAAAAACTATTTTTCCTTTCTGGGGATGGCAAAATAAAATGTAAAAGCACATTGGTTCTGATTATCTGTGTGAACTTGGAATAGTTTTGTTTTTATTTTTTTGATATGTCTTGGACTAGATTGCCAACTAAGCCCCTTCTAATTGAAATTCTATGATTCAGTTGTCTTCAATATATAGTACCAACATGTGTGGAAAGATGAATGAAAAAGAAATTATTAAGTCTATATCAAGGCTCTGGACTCCCTCTTTCAGAGTCTAAATTTCTTCCTTATGCTTTTAGGAGTATACCTTTGGGTTCAAGCCTTCATTGTGGTATATTTTTTCCACTATGAAGGGTTAGCATTTCATTTAATCAACTAGCTTCTTTGCAAAGACATAAAAATAGTGGGCTCAAACTTAATAGTTTCAATACAACAAATTCATTTCTTTCTTTTTCTTTGATGGGATCAAAGGGATGGAATTGAGACTTAACAGGCTACAAGTCCAGTGGACATTCACCCAATTAGTGCTAATATTGAGAAATAAGAGCTTTGACTTGGTGTTCCAACTTGGGCCAGTGAAGCCCTCATTAGGTTGGTGCACTCTTACTGCAGATACCTCATGTTAGCCCTCTGAAGTTCAGAAACCTCAAGCTCAAGTGATGCATTACTTCAAGCTTAACTCTGAAATTTGTTCACAAACAAAAAAGAGAGAAAAGCAAAAGAATTGAGGGTTATGAACTCTGAGCAGTCAGAAATAATAAAGTTTCTTTCAAAGAAACTTTTTTCCATATTCCAGAAAGACTACACAATATCATGGGGAGAAATATGAGACTTAAATTTCCTGTGTGACCTTAGTAAAAACTGTTTCCCTTCTCCAAAGGTGATATGTTAAAGAGATAAAGCTCAAATAGATTATTTATTGACCCATAATTCATGTAAAGGCGTTAAAATTATTTGTATTTTCATTTTACACTATCCCTCATAGGATAGATAAGTTAAAACAATTGTATTCATGCTGAATAGTAATTAGCATTTTAATAACAATATGAAAGTGCCCATTATTTCACTAACTGGAACAGCTTTAATGTAAACTATAGTACCTGGACAACTTACAGAATAGCTTACATTTCTATGGTGTTTCACAGTTAATATAGCTCTTTTGTTACAACGGTTCTGTTAAATTGATAATACCCCTTTTATAGTTGAAGAAATTGAGGTTCAATTAACAACTTTATGAATGTCAGAATGCCCATACTTGAACCCATCTTTTCTGACACCAAGACCAGAGAGAGTTCTCTCCAATTTATCTTATAGAATTAAAAATCTTATAGGTAGCTAAGGAATGCAATGAATAGGGTTGGACTTGGAGTCAACAAGACAAATTTGATATCACAAATACCACCGATGTATCCCCAGTTGACCACCATCCATCTCCTTGCAAACTACATAGAATAGCATTATGGTAAAAGCATAATGCACAATGGAGTGGCAGTGAACTTGGAGTAAGGGCATTTTAGTATAAGCCCTGAAATTGAAACTGAAATAACTGTATAACACTGTCTTCAAGTTCTTTTACCTCTTGAAACTTGATTTCCTTTTCTGTAAAAGGAGGATGTAACTTTAGCAAATTTGTTTTTGAATTTTTGAGTCAGAGTGCTGAATAAACTTCAGTCATTAGGCACTGCTGTTAAGTATCACATAATTTTGCAGAAAAGTACATGGAAAACTTTAGATGAATAATGAATTTAGGGACTTTTTTCTAAATTCATTGTTTCTCTAAAAATGCTATCTGGTCAGAAACCCTGAGGGTCTCCCCCCCCCCTTTTTTTTGGAGCAGACAAATAAGGTCATTATTTGTCTTTTTTTTTTTTTATCTAGCCTTGAAACACTGAATGGGTATTGCCTAAGACAAACTAAAACTTGGAAAAGACCTTAGTTTCAAAAAGCCAAAGTCTCCCACTATATCCAGGAGCATCTGCAGTCATCCTAATTTATGTTTAGCCACTAGATTCAGATGATCCCTGAGGAGAGAATAAGACTGATGACTGCATAACTCTGCTTCTCAAATCCAATTCAATTGCAAGTCAAGACATCTTCCTGATGTCACTGGTCTTCTTTGAGAACTATGGACAAACTAGCTGGAAAGAATGCTGCAACTTTTTCTTTTCTGTATACCCTGTTTCATAGTGTCCCCAATATGTACTAGTTATCCTGTGTAGTAGTAATAACCACATTTCATTGCCAATTTTTTGGCAAATGTATTTTTCTTACCACTTGTGAGGTGATTATAATCAAATTTTGTTGATGAAAGTTATAATCAGAAAATTGTCAAATGAAACTGAAAATTTTCTAATGTAAGTTGCTGATCTAGGATTACTAGAATCAGATTCAGAGGTAGAAGGGATTTTGAGGTGAATTTGGCTCAACTATTTGGAGTCAAAAGGAGTTTGAATTTTGCCCCCACCACTTACTACCCATGTAATTTTGGGAAAATAACGTGCTCTGTGAGCTTCAGTTTTTCCATTTTATAAGAGGAGTTAGCCCAGTTTTATCATATTATGAAATAACTCCTTCATTTTGTACTTGAGAAAATTGAGACCTAGAGAAGTTAAATGACTTAAGGCAATTAGCTGGCAGTTTATAGAGTGTAGGGACAGAATTTAGGAAGACATGAGTTCAAATCTAGCCTCAGACACTTATAAGTTGTGTGACAATGGACAAGTTACTGAACCCTATTTGACTCAATTTCCTCATCTGTAAAATGGGAATAATAATAGTGCTTCCATCCTGGAGTTGTGAGGATCACATGTGCCTGATACATAATAAGTGCTATATGAATGTTAGCTAGCCCAAAATCAAATAGGCAGTAAATGGCAAAGTCAGGATTATAGAATCACTTAAGTTTAAATGAAAAAAGAACTATTGCAGCCCATATGTTGAAAAAAGAATCCCTTCCACACTATACCAAGTAAATAGTCATGTGGCTCCCAGCTTCAAAATCTGTAATCTTTTTTATAAAAAAATCTTCTAAGTAAATCTCAGCCCTTCCACTTAAGTAGTTGTGAAACCTTAGACAAATAATTTAAGTCTCTGGGTCTTAGTTTGCTTATCTACTAAAGAAAGTGTTGCACTAAAGTACTAAGGTCCCTTTCCAATTCTAATTCTGGAATCTTATAAACAACATTCTTTCTACCATACTATTAATAAGATTTTTACTTTAAGAATGAATATTCAAGGTTTGACTGTTGCTTGCCATGTGACCTTGAGAACAAAGTCCTTTCTCCTTCTTTGGTTCTGTTTCTTCATCTAAAGGGACAGCTAGGTAGTGCAATGGATAGAATATCTAGTCTCATGTCAGGAAGACTCATCTTATTGAGTTCAAATCTCCTTATAGCTATGTGCTTTGGGCAAGTCTTTTAACTATTTGCCTCAGTTTCCTCATTTGTAAAATGAGCTGGAGAAGTGGCAAACTATTCCAGTATCTTTGTCAAGAAAACTCCAAATGGAGATATGAAGAGTCAGACATGATTGAAATATATGAACTATAACTTCATCTAAAACTGAAGCTGAAAAAAAGTACAGAGGTCTCAAAATCAGGCAGCATTGTTCACCCTTTCTGAATGTGTCCAAACCAGATTTAAATGTAATTAGGAGACATTTAATAAAATAAGAAATACAATAAAAGATATCTTATGTAATTTTTCTAAGCCAATTAGATCCTGATGAGCTGTTTCTATTTGAGTTTGATATCACTGATCTAGTCTAAACCTTTTATTTTATTGATGAAAAAAATAATCAGAGAAGTTGTATCTTGCCCAAGGACAACATAATTAGCAGAGAAGCTATTTATAGAGTTGATTAGGCTAGATGATCTCCAAGTTTCCTTTCAGTTCTAAGTATTATGATGCTAAATGTGTCCACAAGGTTCTTAGAAATGACCACCAGAGAAACCTCCCTGATTTGCCAAAGCTCATAATCAATTACCTGCAGCTGACTGTTTAGAAAGCAAAGTCTTTCTTTAGATATCACCCATTTAACATACACTATAATTAACCATTCTGGTTTTGACTCTTGGAGATTCAGTTAGTACAGTAATGAGACAGTGTGATGATGTTTGGAAGTTTCTGAGTAACTGTGAAATCAGGACACAGGATAAACACACCTTATAATCTATCACAAGACAGCTTTCCTCCAGCAATCAGCATTTCATATAATTACATCATCAAGTCTTGATGACTAATTGCTCATTTCCCATTTATTTTTTCTTTTTGAAAAGTACAGAAAAATCTAGCGGCTAAGTACTTTCCTTGAGGAAAAAAAAATCTTTGAAGAAAGTTTCTGATAGTCTTATTTCCTACATGTATATCGAACTACTTCAAATTTATAAGAATCATTAGCAATAGATAATTAAGGGGGTACATTTCAATTAAGGAATGGTTGAAGTAATTATGGTATAGGATATGGTATGGGAAACTATTGGGTATAATAATTTCAAAGAAACCTAAGAACTAAATGAATTGATACAAGTAAGCAGAACCAGGGAAAATAATGTCTAGATGTCAGCTAGATGGAGTGGTAGATAGAGCACTGACCCTGAAGTCAGGAGGACCTGAGTTCAAAATCCATCCTCAGACATGTAACACTTACTAGATGTGTAACCCTGGGCAAATCAGTTAACCCCAATTGCCTCACACACAAAGATTTAAGAACTTTCATCAATGTAATAACCTCATGAATTCAGAAAAAAAAATCATTCTATTCATCTCCTAAAATAATGGAATCAGTAGGGGCAAAATGAAATGTATATTTTTGGATTGAACAATGTGGAAATATGATTCACTATACATTTTTGCTAAAAAGGCTTTCCTCCCCTCCTGCCCCACTTTTTCTCAGTTGGGAAGAAAAAATTTGTTGAGACACTCCCCCCCCACCACGCACACAAAGAGAGAGAGAAAGACAGAGAGACAGTTAGAGAATGAATATTATCACTCTGTACCATAAGATCTATTGTATCCAAAAGTATATAAAAGGAAAAGGGTAAGGTATCATATTTCAGGAATCTTCTCATACAAAATGATGAATACTGGCTAAGCACAAAAGAATAAGTTGTGCACTCAAAAATTTTATCTGTTACCTTCAAGGTAAAATTAAATTCCAAATAAAATTCTTATTGACAAGCTAAGATAACCAGGAATGAAGTGGAAAATAAGCAAGCAATTTAAAATTATATATGTATACATAATTAATAAAGTGAAATTTGCAAAGTACAGAAAAACTATCACCAAAACTTTCCTTAAAGTGCCTCTATGTGCTGCTTTTGTTCTTCAACCAGATACAGTTATTTGTTTTGGAAGTTAATTCACTCCAAAACTGGGATTCAATTGGTTTGCTCAATAACAACTTTAATCTGAACTTGTAATTCTGCTCATTTGACCATTTAACTAGGCTCTCTCTGGCTTTCAACAAAATACTCAATCCTACTGCATTTCTGTATAATAACAAAATCCAAAAAGCAGTAATGGAAAGAGAAATCTCAGAATGTGTTAAATATCTGGGGATTAGTCTACTGAAGTCACAAAAGACTTGAATAAATCTTAAATATCCAAAGGATTATTCAGTGCTCATAGCTGGGCTGTGCAAATATAATAAAAATAAATACATCTCTGTGCCTCAATTTCCTTTTCTGTAAAATGAAGATAATAATAATAATACTTGCTTCACAGGGTTGCTGTGAGGATTAAATGAGATAATGTATGTAAAGCTCTTTGCAAAATTTAAATGTAAATTTTTTTTAAATGACATTACCAAAAAAAGTAACTTACATGTTTAAAAATATACCAATCAAATTACCAAATGGACACTTTTTAGAATTTTATAAAACAATGGGAAAAACACTTTAGAAAAACAAAATATCGGAGGTGGGGGGGGTAGAGAGAATTGCCGCTGGAGGATCCGTGGCTGGAACCGGGGTGATGGTGAAGCTGCTAAGTTGCGTCTTAGGCCCCCGGCTTTACCGGGTCTATCGAGAGAGAGGGACTCAGGAAGAACCCAGTCTAGCGTTCCCGGGACTTCTGCTGCCATCGCCACCTCCCCGACTGAGTCCTGGGAGTCCTATTATCAGCCCAGGTTCCTAGAGAAGCATGCTGACAGCATCCTGGATTTGGCCTCAGTCCTCTGGTCCATCTCTTATTATTCTTTCCCCTTGGCTTTCTTCTACTTGTACAGAAAAGGTTACTTGTGTATGTCAAAGGTGGTGCCCTTCTCTCATTATGCAGGGACATTGCTACTGCTTCTAGCAGGTGTGGCCTGTCTTCGAGGCATTGGCCGTTGGACCAACCCTCACTACATTCAGTCCATTACCATTTTGGAAGAGACTCATAGGAATAACTCCCTAGAGAATAAGAAACAATTGTCTGCTTACAATTTTGACTTTAAGAGCTGGCCTGTTGACTTCCACTGGAAAGAACCCAGCAGCTGGAAGGATTCCCAACATGGTCTCTCCCACAAAGGTGTATCTCTGCTTTGAACTGAACCACTACATCGGGGAACAGCTGATAATTTCCTCAACCGGGTTAAGAAGCTTCCCTGTCAGATTGCTAGTTTTTTGGTGACACATACCCTGGGACGCCGGATGCTGTACCCTGGTTCTGTGTACTTGCTCCAGAAGGCCCTCATGCCCATGCTGCTGCAGGGCCAAGCTTGACTGGTAGAAGAGTTTAATGGTCGATGAGCCAAACTGGTGGCCTGTGATGGTAATGAGATTGATACCATGTTCATTGACAGGAGAGGCATGTCAGAATCTCAAGGACATAAACTGGTAATCTACTGTGAGGGGAATGCTGGATTCTATGAAGTTGGCTGCCTTTCTACTCCTCTGGAAGCAGGATATTCAGTCCTGGGTTGGAATCATCCTGGCTTTGCTGGCAGCACGGGAGTCCCATTCCCTCAGAATGAAATCAATGCTATGGATGTGGTGATACAATTTGCAATCCAATGACTCAATTTCCAGCCACAGTACATCATACTCTATGCTTGGTCCATTGGGGGTTTTACTGCCACATGGGCTGCCATGTCCTATCCAGATATCAGTGCCCTGATACTAGATGCCTCCTTTGATGACTTGATACCTTTGGCCCTAAAGGTCATGCCTGACAGCTGGAAAACCCTTGTGATTCGAACTGTGAGACAACACCTGAATCTGAATAATGCTGAGCAGTTATGCAGGTATCAGGGGCCAGTGCTACTGATCCAAGGAACCAAGGATGAGATCATCACCACTACGGTCCCTGATGATATGTCCAACCGTGGCAATAACCTTCTGTTGAAACTTCTGCAGCACTGGTACCCCAAAATAATGGGGGAGGAGAGTCGAGTGGTGAGACTATGGTTGGAGGCTTCCTCCCAACTAGAGGAAGCCTCTGTGTATAGCCGCTGGGAAGTGGAAGAGGATTAGTATGTGTCTGTTCTTCAATCCTATCAGACAGAACATGGGGGTGACTTTCCCTGGAGTGATGACATTAGTGAAGATGGGCAGCGGCAGCTAGCCTTGTTTTTGGCTTGGAAACACTTACACAACTTTGAGGCCACCCATTGTACCCCACTTCCTCCCCATGAGTTCCAGATACCCTGGAAGCTCTAAAAGAGCCTGAAGGAGGAGTGACTTTTTGGGGGGGAAGTTATAGTGAGTGGGGAATCCTTTTTTCTGTGATGCTTCATGTTCACATAAGTTTATTGTTTTGGGGGAATAGAGGGATTGTCCATCCTTTTTTCCCCACCCCCTTCCACAGCACGACTTATGCCTCCCCCATCCTCCTACATTCTCCTTTAAATGTTTAAATGATAACAGATTACTCATAATAAGATATTTTTTAAAAAAAGAAAAACAAAATATCTAGAATATCAAGAGAAGAAATGAAAATAGGTATGAAGGGAGTCTCAAACTAATTAACATAAACAACAGCAGTCATCAAAATTATTTAACATTGGTTAATCAATGGAACAGACTAGACAAGGGAGAATCAGAAATCAGGCAACTCCACAACTAATTGTTCCGTAAAGTAGAAAACAGAACTTGAATAAGGGGAAAAAAAAAAATTCTTATAAAACCTGGAAGGTTTGGCAGCCCTTTTTGCAGTGGCTAGAAACTGGAAAATGAATGGATGCCTATCAATTGGAGAATGGCTGAATAAATTATGGTATGTGAATGTTATGGAATATTATTGTTCTGTAAGAAACGACCAGCAGGATGATTTCAGAGAGGCCCGGAGAGACTTGCATGAACTGATGCTGAGTGAAATCAGCAGAACCAGGAGATCATCATACACAGCAACAACAGTATTACATGATGATCAGTTCTGATGGACATGGCTCTCTTCAACAATGAAATGTCTCAAACCAGTTCCAATTTTCAGTGAAGAAAGCCATATACACCCAGAGAGAGGGATATGAAATGTGGACCACAACATAACATTTTCATGGTCTTTATCAATGTTTGCTTGCATTGGGTTTCCTTTCTCAGATATTTTTTGTTCACGTAGATACGATTGTTCTTGCACAGCAAGATAAGTATGGAAATATGTATACATATATTTGACTTGTCAAGTATTTTAATATAATTAACATGTAGTGGACTTCCTGCCATCTAGGGGAGAGGAGGGGACTGGATTAGGGGGGAAAATTTGTAATGGAAAGCTTTGTAAGGATCAATGTTGAGGAACTACCCATACATATGTTATGCAAATAAAATGCTTTAATTAAAAAAAAAAATCCAAACCTTCCAGGTTTGTTTATATATTTTGCATCATATTCTATTTAAATGGTTACATACTGTTAACATCATAGTAGCCCCCCCCCAAAAAAGAAGTCAATTACAGACCTCTTACAAATATGGGTAGGAAATGTATTTATAACCTAACAAAGGATGAAGACAATTACTAAAGATAAAATACTTTTACATGAACTAAATGTTTCTGTACTGAAAAAAAAATGCACCTAGAAAAAAGGAAGTGTCAAATTGGGAGGGGGAGTTTATATTATCAAATTTCTGATATAGGTTTATTATCTAATTAATATAAATGTAACACCAACAATCAATTAATTCCCAGTACATAAGTAGTCAAAAGATAAGAACACGGGTACAAACATAGCAACACAAGGAACACAGTTTTTTTTTTCTATTTTCTGTTTACATCATCTTTATTTTCCAATATACTCCTTCCATTCTCCCTCCCAGAGAGCCACATTCCTTGTAACAAGGAAGGTTTTAAAAGAAAACCAAAACTAGTCAATATATTGATCAAATCTGGCATGGTATGCTGGATTCTACACTCCTCGTCCCCCACTTCTGTGAAGAAGAGAGGGAAAGAGAAGACAATGATAAAAATAAAGTCCTTAGAACAGGCAGCAAGAATGATGAAGGACCAAGAATCCACAGTAATATTAGCAAAGTGATATATGTGTGCATGCATGCACACACACATACACAGAGATATATATTACACATACATATATAATAAGTCCATGACATGAGAATTGGTTGAAGGAAATGGAGATGCTTAGCTTGGAGAAAGCAAGTGGGAGAGGTATGACATGATAGTTTAATTTAGTGATGAGAGAGAAAAGAAGAATTAGACATTTTCTTGAATCCAGCAGGAAGAATTAAGAGTAATGAGTGGAAATTTCAAAGCGACAAATTTTGATTTAATGTAAGGAAAAGCTTTTTTGAAATTAGAGCTATCCCAGCCATTCTGGAGAACAATTTGGAGCTATGCTCAAAAAGTTATCAAACTGTGCATACCCTTTGACCCAGCAGCATTTCTATTGGGCTTATATCCCAAAGAAATCATAAAGGAAGGAAAGGGCCCCACATGTGCAAGAATGTTTGTGGCAGCCCTTTTTGTAGTGGCTAGAAACTGGAAATTGAATAGATGCCCTTCAATTGGAGAATGGCTGAACAAATTATGGTATATGAATATTATGGAATATTATTGTTCTGTAAGAAATGACCAGCAAGATGATTTCAGAGAGGCCTGGAGAGACTTACATGAACTGATGCTGAGTGAAATGAGCAGAACCAGGGGATCATTATACACGGCAACAACAGTACTATATGACGATCAATTCTGATGGACATGGCTCTCTTCAACAATGAAATGTTTCAAACCACCTCCAATTGTTCACTGAAGAAAGCCATATACACCCAGAGAGAGGGATGTGAAATGTGGATCACAACATAACATTCTCATACTCCTTGATTGATGTTTGCTTACATTGTGTTTCCTTTATCTGATATATCGTTTGTGTAGATAAGATTTTTCTTGCACAACAATGAGAAGTTTGGAAATATGTATACATATATTCGATTTGCCAATATTTTAACATAATTAACATGTAGTGGATATCCTGCCATCTAGGGGAGGGGTGGGGAGTTGGGGGGAAAAATTTGTAACGGAAAGCTATGTAAGGGTTATTGTTGAAGAATTACCCACATATATGTTATGCAAATAAAATAAAAAAAAAGATGTAAAAAAAAAAAAAAGAAATTAGAGCTTTCCAAACATGGAACAACCCTCCACCCCTCCCCCCAACACACACACTTAAGCATTTAACATTTCTAAGGAACACAGTTCTAAGAAAATTTGAAAAGTATTAATCATATGAAAGAATGTTTTAAATCACTATTAAGACAAATGCAAATCAAAAAAACTCCCAGTATTTACCTTACATTTGCAAGTGATAAAGATGACCAAAAAATGACAATTTAGTCAATGTTGGATATCATATGGAAGCTTAGGCACACCAATATGTTGTTGATGGGGCTGTCAATCACTGCAATCATTTTGGAAAACAATTTTAAACAAAGGCATAGTAACAATTTTAAACAAAGCATAGTAAAAAAAAATAATAAATAACATGGACAATGACTACAGCTATGAAAATAAAAAGAATTGCACCTGTGGTACATATACACATCAAAAATGAATTTTGTGAAGTTATAAAAAACCTAGCTGAAGAGATGAGAGAATGTGCTCAAATGACCCCTTTGCTGAAGTGAGTGTTCCATAGGTGTTACATTCCTCATTTTCATTTTTTCTCTATATTGACTGGTTGTTTTTCTTCCTTTTTTCTTTTACAAATACACTTGTTATTTGAGATGACTGGAAGGTGGAGGATATTGGAGGAAAGTATAATGTAACAAATATGACATTAAAAACTTATTATTTCCTTTTATTGCCCATTATTTTAATTTCTATTTCCCCACAGTAAATTTCTTTCCTCTTTTCTCTACTTCCCAAAGTTCTAGTTAATCATTTCCTTATACTGCATTGGATTTTTACTTGAACATTTATATAAAAAGTGTCATTAACCTTTAGGGATGGAAGATTATATATAGACCATCTAATCCAGTATTTTTTTTTTTTTTTTGCTTTTTGCTGAGGCAATTGAGGTTAAGTGACTTGCCCAGGGTCATACAGCTAGGGAATGTTAAGTGTCTGAGATCAGATCTGAATTCAGTTGTTCCTGACTTCAGGGCTGGTGCTCTATCCACTGTGCCACCTAGCTGCCCTCTAATCCAGTATTCTTAACCTGAGGTCTGTGTACTTAAAAATGTATAAGATCATGGTAGTTATCTCAATATAATTGGTTGTTTCCATTTTAATCCTATGCATTTATTATACATATATGTGTAGGCATATGCATATGTATGTATTTAATGCATAATGCATTAAAAAATAAAAACATTATTCTGAAGAGGTCCATTATCCCCCCCCAAAAAAAATTTGCTAAAAATTCTCCTGCCTCCTAATCTAAGGCTATTTCCAGCATGCTGTATCTACCTCTTATAGTTTTAAGGGAGTTGAAGGCTGGTGGTGGGAAAAAAAAAAGATGTTAAAGTTTCAAGGACTGCTGTCTGATGGGGCATGTGATGGTATTTCCAGTTTGGGGCTGTCTACTTAATATTTATTTTCAGAGGTTGTGCTTAGTGACTTATTTTGAGGGTAGCCTAGTTTTAATGCTAATTTTAAAAATGTGATGTATAAAAATCACACAACTCGATGTTGAATTATTTTTATTTTTTAGTAGTATCATCTTTCTGATAAAAGTAGGTAGCTAAGTGGATATAGAATGTCTGTCTTGAAATCAGAGAGACTCATATCTTCCTGCATTCAAATATAGCCTAGGATACTAGTTGTATGATTCTGGGCAAGTCACTGTGGCTCACTTTCTATGTAAAATAAGCTGGAGAAGGAAATGGCAAACCATTTTTTGACTCTTTGACAAGAATACCCCAAATGGACAGAGTTGAACATGACTGAAAATGACAATACAAAAACCTTCCTGATAAAATACTATCCATTTTACTTTCAATATATAGTTAGAAGGAAAACCACCACTTATTACTTGAAGATTTCATAATATCCAGAACACAAATACTGTAGCAGCAAAATATACAATTGGTTTTATACTATAAATAAATAACAAAATAAATTCATTGGGCCAGTATCTTCCTTTTCAGAAATCAAAAAATTTAGATATGGAATGGGATCTTAGAGGAAGTGTTTTAATTGTTAGCAATGTTAACTGATATTACAAAGTAGAAAGAAACCTGGTTTTGCCAAGAGATAAGAACTTTTCAGACATGAGAGGACTGAGATTTAATTTAGCTCAAAAACATAGCTATATTTGATAAAGGAATGTAATGAGATAAAAAGATAAAAAGTCTCTGTTTTGAAGATTTCATTCTCTTAGGGGAAAAAGCATATATACATATACACATACACAGAATATTATACACTACAAAAACACCTGTGAGAAATTAGAGAACTATGATCAACACAATGATCAAATATGATGCCAAAAGAGGGAATCATGCTTTCTACCTCTTGGCAAAAGTGAGAGCCTAGAGACACAAAATCTGAGTCATTCTTTTTCAGACACTGCCAATAAATGGATTTGTTTTGGGTCACTATACACTTTTGTTACAAAGAAAGGTTTTTAAATTTATTATTTTCTTAATAAGAGAAGAGGGGTAGTGATAGTCATAATAAAAGGGAAAAGGATTGAGTTTCAAGTGGCTCATGCATAAGGCCCAAGCTCCTTGCTTTATTATTTGTTAGAAAATAAAAAACTCAATTTAAATGAGAAAAGGGTTTGCATGGGTACTTCACAAGGTTTTAGGAAGGAAATCTCTTTAGAAACCTTAAAGCATTAAAGAAAATTAGTATTAATGAAACCACAGATTTATTGGAAGTATTTAAAAGAACATAGCCATAGCAGGAATCTTAAAAATCGGAATATGGGCCGGTCCCTTACTTTATAAAACTTTTATGTCTGATACTAATTAACTTATTTACATTTCTGAGGCACTTTATGATCTATAGAGCACTTTTTCCACAGTAGCTCTTCTGAGTAAGTAATACACATTTCATTAGATTAAGTGACCTGTTTATAATTACAAGGATACTAAATATTAGACAGAAGTGGGACTATTTCAATAGTATATTGTATGCTAGCATTAAGCATACTGCCTGGCACATAATAGTGCATAATAAATAACTGATTAAGATTCAAGATATGAAGGGGGAAAGGATGACATGATCTAGAAAAATGACATTCCTCCCCTCCTAATAAAGGTGAGAAATTAAAATTCTAAAAAAAATTTAAAAATATATAGTGGATCTGTTACTTAATCAATTTGAAAGTTCCTTTTAAGGAGGCAGTTTGCAACCCATTCATACTTATAGAACTCCTGTCTTTGTCTTTCTGTAAATTCACAAGTGGGTTCACTTAAGATTTTGAAGGTGTTCCTCTTTATTGAGACATCAATAAAACAGTTAAGACTATCTACCTGACTCTCTGCACCTCACCATATATTCAGTTCTTTTCATATTATGCATTTCTCTGATCGTAATTTTTACTATGGTTCTTCAAAGATCTATATTTGTTTAGTCAATAGTTAATTAGTTTAGTTAATAGTTAGATTAAAAACTACAAAGCAAACTGGGTTTTATAGTCACAAGAATGATGATCACATTTTGTATCTTTAAGAAATAAAATATCCACAACTAAAGCTCTATGATAAATAGCAAGGTTAATTTATTGTTATATATGAACTGGGATTTCACTTGGCACTGCTGATACAAGTCGTGTTTTTTCTGCTTTTGAAGGGAAAGCTAATACTATTAGTGACTGCACAGCAAAAGATAAATTGAACAGAAAATATTCAAGTCAGTTGAGGAGTAGGCAGTTAGGGAGCTGTATTTTGAAGGTATTAACATGACCTCTAGATTTTAAAACCTTAACCAATTTAAAAAAAAAACCTAACTTGATATCAGTAGGTTTTATATACATTAATCTAAAATTTCACAAATGACTTCCATAGTTAGAATCACTACTTTAAAAACACATTTAGTATATTCCTACTCAATTCTAATCATGTAATTGTACCATGCTGAAATTATTTAATATATCCTCTCACTTAACCTTATTAATTATGCAAACATTGTAAAGGTGCTTTTCAAAAAAAGTGACTTGATAGAAAATGCAATCTAGAAAACCTCAAAACCCCTGAAGAACCATACATTGAAATAATTCTGAATTCCTTTGAATTCTCAGATGTTAAAAAAAAAAAAATGGGCAAAAAAAATAGAGTTACACAATCAAGTATGAGTAGAGTAGAGTTGGTATAAAGTAAAACATGGCCAAGAATCCTTGGGGCTATCCCTATAAATACAATATAAATGAGATTTGTACCTAAGAAGTAGTTCAGGTTTGATGCCTTCAAAACCAGATTCACTCTTTGGATAGTGAAAGATACACATAAAATTATTTTAAAACTCCTTTTCTAACAATTTATCTTTCATTAATTGAAGTCCTTTGATGCCTTGGCTCAGTATGGGGATGACCTTAAGGTTTCAAAGAGTATCTTAGTGAAAGATCAGTTCTGGCATGTTTGGACATGCTGAAAAGGCTGAGTTTGAGGCAGTGGAAGAATATTTCATCACCTAGAAAGCAATCATATTAAGTCGGGAAACACATAGCATCATAGGGATTATGAGTAAGTTTTTTCAACCAAATAATAAATAGCAACATTTATATAGCATGGTAAGATTTGTAAGTTGCTTAAAAATATATCATCCTTACAATGACTCTGAGATAAGTGCTATTATTTTCTCTATTTTGTAGATAAGGAAACTGAGGCACACAGAGATTAAATGAGTTGCCCAGGATAACATGGTTAGTAAAGTGTTTTTCTAACTTCAGGTCCAGCTAAGCACTGTACTACACAATTACCTCAATGGAAGGACACTGCTGTTGACAAAATGGATTCTTGAAGTATTTGAAGTATAAATATAATTTAACAAGAAAATAAAAGCTAAAATATTACAAGATTACATTTAACTCTCATAATATCAATTAAAAAATAAAAAAGTTTTCCCTTAAAGAGGTAATATGGCATCATGGAAGACAACTGACTTCAGAGTCAGAAGACCTGGATTCAAGTCCTATCTCTGACACAACTGATACCTGTGAAAGTGATTTCAATATTCTATACTTTTCTCTAAGGTTATAGGTAGTAGAGAAGGAGCTGGCCTGCATTAATAAAGAATTTCCTACATGAATGAAATCACAGATCCTGTTCCTGCGAACCAATGATTATGGACATTTAAACAACTATAAACCAGAGTTAACTTTAAATATATTTTAGTACATCAGTACTTTTAGTATATTGCCTTAGTTAAATAAGGGAACTAATATTTTAACAATTTTGACAGGCAGTCTTGATACCACAATCTTAAACAAAAACAAAAAAAAAAACCTTTAGAAAAATTAAATACTTTCCACATCATCATTTGTTTTACAATAAGTAATCACTGAGTATTTAACCCAAATAAAAAATAAAATCATTCTATATCAAAGGAATAGAAAGATATATATATTGGAGAAAAATATGAAAGTTAATGCATTCATAATATCAGCTAATTACTACTAGTCAATTTAGCCTTCATTTAAGTGATTCACCTAATGAAACAGATTTGTCCAAAAAATAAAAAAAGAAAAAAGAAACTACTTCAGTGTCTTGTAAACAGAGAATTTAAATGAATTAAAACACTATGAGTAACATGCTTTTGGGGTGCAAATTCTTAAGTAAAATATATGAATCAGAAACTCTACACATCTCTTAATATGCATTAGTTCTTTCAAATATTTGCTTTGAAATTCCAAATCCACAATAAATTCCTTCATTTCATTCTGTTATTTCTCTTCATGTTTAGTCTTCTAAATCTTCAAGAATCAGTTAGTTCATGTTTCATTTTGCCACTAGATGACACTGTTGCACATTTGGCTTTAAAAATGTAACTAATTTTAAATAAGGCTACAAATCACATTCTGTATGAAAACAAGAACAGATAATAAATGCTGACTCAAAGTTAATCCACAATTTGAGAGTTCCTTATGAGAAAAGAAACATTTTAAAACAAGAATAGAAAACACATGCTGACTCAAAGTTAATCCACAACCTAAAAGTTCCTTACATGAAGAGAAAAATCTATGGAGTGACTCTAAATTTCCATCTATGCCTATTTTTTAATGCTATATTAATGAACCCAATATGGGTAAAATTTACTACATTGAGCCCTGGAAGTCAAAAGAACTTGTTATGAGGCAAAATCCACTTATAAAAGCAAACTGAGGTTTAAAAATAAAAACAAAATACTTTATGGCTACTTCAAAATTAATACCAAGAAAATACAAAAATTAAAACAAATACCTATTCACCAGTTTGTTACTAATTATAAAAGAATTTTCTCAGACTCTCACATTGTATGTGTCCTATTTATTTTTCAGTTCTTAGCAAGCGCTTAGTTGTTGTGACAAAATTACTGCCTCTTCCTTTGGAGAGTCTGGCCATTCACTTTTACAGACTGACTGTTTTTTGGTCCTGAATGAGCAAAATTCCAATCCACTGGATTGAGCAGCTGCTGAGTCTTCTTGTGTGTCCAGTATGGATTAAGAATTAACGTAAGGAGGGCCAGTCCAGTAAGGAAAAGTGCAAGGTGTGGATGAGCTAGACTGTCCAGTAGGTCATCCCAGTGCTGAAAACATACCCACCACATGTGGTAAGTCAAAAACATGCGTCCATGAAACATGTGAATCATCAACCACTGGTTTACCTTCCAAAACAGAGAATCAGACCAGCCAGCCTGCAAGGGAAAATTGATAACATTTTAATATCATGCTATCAACATATTTTTCCTGTAAATTTAAAATTATTCCTATTTTACATTTATTAAGCACCTCCTAAGTACATGTTATACCTTATTAGTAATGGAGAGATGCAAGCTAATTATTCAATAAGGGGAAAATAACATGCACACAAATAAGTTTGAAACACAGTAAAAAACAAAATAGTAAAAAACCAAAATACTCCCAAGAAAATGTGAGAACTCATTCTCATAGTGCTAGAGATGGGGTGGAAGGCAAGGACTGCATCAAGGAAGTAGTATTAGAAGAGTTGGAGGACATATAGCTTGTACAAATGCAGGAGGGCAAGAGAAAATAAAAGATCATTTATCTAGTTTGATGAGAACATCTCTGAATTCTTTATATTTGGTGAAGGAGAATGTAAAATAAGGCTTCAAGGGTTGACTGAAGCCAGATTGTATAGACTCCTACATGCAAACAGTAGCTAATAAAGGTTTTTTTAGTGACATGGTAAGAATATGTGAATTAAGGAAATTAATTTGGAATGTATTATGAAGATAAATTTGGATTTAAACTTAACATGTTAACTAAGAGACTAGTGCTCTTTTTACCACAAATTTTCTACCTCCAAGCCTTTTTACTTGGAGATGCTTCTCTCACAAGATTTTAGATACAGGCAAATAAAATGGAATCAAACAGAAGTGAACACACTGCTAAGTACACTGTTCTCCTGAGAAACCACAATGATAGCAATGGATCATAACCTGCATAGGACTTTAAGCTTTAGAAAGTGCTTTTCCCTCAAAAAGCCTCACTTTACAGAAAGCGTTGCAACTATTTCAATGTCTTACATTTAATGTGTCAAGGCCAAGACTCAAACTCATGATATGACTCCAAACATAGAGCTACTTTACATGAAGGCACTTAATCTCTCTGACTTTCAGTTTCCTCATTTAAAGAATCTATCTTAAAAGATTCTTGTACATGTAAAATGCTCTGCTACATAAATGTCATAAATATAAAATATATAAAAATATAACATATTACATATATCATATACATATTATATGTAAACATAACATATTTATATATATGTAAAATATATAAAATAAAAATATAACATAAAAGGGCTACATAAATGCCAATTTCCATAATTACCACCTCTCTTTAAATATCCTTGCTGTGCCCTTTACCCTATCATGACATCCCTAAGTAGCAAAATAAGTGTCATACCTTCAATGAGAAACACTTACCTTTAAAAGCATCCAGGAGATACAGGTAAAAGGGGTACTCATCTCCAATAGCAGGGTTGTCATGGCTAGATAGTGGCCAGCTCTGAGATTGATCACTAATCCAAGAAATCCAAGAAAGGCAAAAAGATGATGTACTACTAAGAACATGTCAAAAGTCCAGAAAACTAAATTTGATACATGAACAGCAGCATTTTCAAAAAAAAAGAAGCCAGTTGCAATTGCAATATTAAACCAGCACCAGTTCTGTTGTGAATATCCTTTATCAGCAGAAAGAACAGGGTCTACAAGCAAAGCCCAAAGACCAGCAATGGAGCTTTGAACTCCAAAAACTGCTCGGGTGGCAGCAAGATTCCAGAAGACCTTCTCCTTAGCTAGGAGAGATCGATAGGTGGTATTAAGGCAGGAAGAGAGCTGATGGCAGACCACAAAAACACCCAGATAGAAGAAAAAACCGGCCACTACTAGTGCTAAACGGATTTTCCATGAAGCATAGTCCATATCAAAAATGCTTTTAGATGCTGTACTGTCACTTTCCAGATTCATTTTTTCTACTTTAAATTCTAAGTGGTGTCTTATAAAGTTCAACCACTTTTTAGTCCAGTGTCAATGCCTCCTTTTCTGGCTTCTGGGGTCCTCATATGTTTCTCTTTAATCTGGGGAAAGAAAGAAAAAAAAAAAAGATAGTTCACTAATATAGACCAAGTAGAATCTGGAACACAGAACTAATGTGCTTCCCTGTGGCATTAAAATTCCATAACACTTTATAACAAGAAAAATAAGGAATGTAAAATAATGTTCCCAAATTGATGAGTTCCATTTTATGAGTGATCAGTTGGAAAAGATGATTTCTAATCTAAGGTCCAAAAAAATCAACAAGCATAAAATGCTGAAGATAAAAATATAGAATTCATACATTTCTTGGCCTCAAGTTTACTATTAAATTCATTCAAATTTTTTGAGGTTCTTGCCATAATTCTATGAATTTTTGGTAAAGGCTGATAAAAGAAGTAAGGAAAGAAACAAGCATGTGTTTCCTATGTTCCAAACATCGTGTAAAGTGCTGGGGACACAATAATAATACCTAGCATTTATTACTTTAAGGTTTGCAAAGTGATATGTGTTTTCATGTTATCCTTATAATCCTATGAAGCAGCTAATGTACTATCCCTATTTTAAATAAACTAAAGCTGAAAGGCTGAGTTGCTAGGGTCACATTTATTAAGTATCTGAGGGAGAATTGAACCCAGACCTTTCTTACTCCAAGGTCAGGATTCTATCAACTGTACCACCTACCAGGCGCTAATATTATTATTTTTTTTAAGGCAAAAATAATCACTGCTCTCAAGAAGCTCACAATCAAATGGGGAGAAAACATGTAAACACCTATGTTACAAGAAATATACAAAATAACTGGTAATAGCCTCAAAGAAAAGACACTAGGATAAAAGAAACAAGGAAAGATTTCTGGAAGGTGGGCTTTAACTGAGTCTTAAAAGAATTCAGAGAGCCAAAAAGCTGGGATGTGGGAAGAGTATTCCAGACAGAGACTAGCAAAGAAATACATTAAACCTAGAAATAAAATATCTTGTTCCTGCAAAGAGGCCAGTGTCTCTTGATAGTAGAGTACATGGAGAGGAGTAAAGTATAAGATGTCTGGAAAGAGGGAATGGGGAAAGTTGTGATATGAAAGGTTTTAAAAGTCAAATTTATATCTGATCCTAGACATAACAGGGAAGGAACCGTTGACATTTACCGAGAAGCAGCAGGTGTGTGTGTGTGTGTGTGTGTGAGAGAGAGAGAGAGAGAGAGAGAGAGAGAGAGAGAGAGAGAGAGAGAAAGTAAGGAAAAAAGAAGGCGGCGGAGGGAGAGACAGAAAGAAGTGTTTAAAGAGAAAGACGTACTACTCTGGTAGCTGTCTAGAAAGGAGAAAGATTTGAGTCAAGGAAACCAGACAGAAGGTAACTATAATAGTCCATTTATAACCCACATGCACCAAGATAGCAGTTTCAGGACAGATGTTGTGAAGGTAGAATCCACAGGACATAACAACAGATTGACTTGAGGTGGGTGAGTGTTAGGGGGTGCCAGTGAGAAGCTAAGGATAATACCCAGTTTGCCATTCTCAGTAACTCCAAGGATGGTAGATGTGTTGAATCTACAGGACATTCTGTTCAAGATGTCTAATAAGCAGTTGGAAATCAGAAGAGATTAGGGTTAGATAGACAGAGAATTATGCATAAAGATAATGATTGAATCCATGAAGAGATCAATAAGAGTAACAGCATAAGAGAAGGAGGGAGAAAATGGCCCACAACTTTGGGATGCAACCAAAGTTACTAGGTATGGTGAAAAGGATGATCCAGAAAAGGACACTGAAATAGAGAACAAGAAAGTATGAAAAAGTATCAGAAAAACTTAAGACCATTAAGGAGAGGAGGATGATTAACAGTGTCAAAGCTTAAAAGAAGGTCAAGGAAGATGAGGATTGAGAAAAATGTATTAGAGCTAGCAATCAAAAGATCATTAGTAATGAGAGTATTTGCAATTTAGTGAAACTTCTGGACTCTTTCTTGGGATGTTTCTAAATGTACAAAATACATAGAATTATAAAATAATTATTCTTACTTATCAAAAATTAAAAGGAAAAAAGTTCACAGATCCAATTTTAATATCCCCTGATTTAAGCTCAAGCAGCTAGGTGGCACAGGGGATAGACATCTGGCTTGCAGTCAAGAAGATGAATTCAAGTCCAGCTTCTAATACCTAACTAGCTGTATAACCCTGGGCAAATTATTTTACTCTTTGCTTTAGCTCCTCATCCATAAAATGATCTGGAGAAGGAAAACAATAAACCACTCCAATATTTTTTGCCAAGAAAGCCCCAAATGGGGTCATGAAGAGTTGGACACTACTGAAAATGACAACCACAAAAATTCCTGACTCTTGGTCCCTCACTCTATATTTACTGTGATACTATGCTATCTTTACTTTTTAATCAAATCCATACTTCAACTACTACTGAAAAGTATATTAACTCCCCAATAGCACTATTTACTATTCTTGTGATTTCCTACAATACCTCTTTCTTTCTATCTGGGAACTCTATGTGTTTTCCTAGTTAATTGGTTAGATTAGTATATTTATTTACTTTCAGCCTCTTAACCCAATTAAAACTAAGTCCTTAGGAAAAGGCTATAAATAAACTTAAATTCAGAATAAAATAAATTAGACTTATAGTTTCACTGATTAAATCAATCAAACTAGGAACCATTTTTGTATCTTAAAGACATTTAAATTACAACTGAAATGATACTATCACAGTCAAGAAGTGATAAAAATGAACACTTGTAAAGTCTCCAAATGTAACTAAATTATTACCTGCTTCACTACTGAGTCAAAATAAGACCAGATTAGAAATGTTTGAGTGTTGATAATGTTGAATTCCCAGTAGGTTTCAAAAGAAAATGAGAATTCATTAGAATTTTAATGTTACAATTCCTTAAAACTCATTGTCCCACAGAAATCTCTGGCTAACTTCTAGCTCTATGTTCCTTCTGAGTATCCAGAACTACCTATTACCATATAAAACTGTGAAATACTTGATGCCTTTCCCACAACATATTGATGAAAGTGATAATCTTGCTTGTGTTGCAACTGAAATCCAAATACTGAAACAAATTCAAAGTAGAAGTAGATCTAAAGTTGAAACTTCTAATACTTCAACCACAAACTCAATCTTTTATAATTACAAAACAGGCCCAGACGTCTAATGAAATACTTCACACTCAATAACCATCTAAGCCTTCTGGAAACTGAATAATTTCTTCCATATATGTGTGTGTGTATGCATATATATCTCACTATTTTTCAGAAGTAAATGTTACTGTGATTAGTAAAAGACAAGCTAAAAGTATTACTGAACTTTTTGTCTTCATGTATTTTCTCAAAGATTACTACAAAGTATTTACTACTATATACAGTGGCTAGAAGAGAGGGAAGAAGGGATGTCTGGGATTTTCTAGAATTAAAAAGGGGTTCTCATACTCAAAAACAGCAAAGAATAAGAAAAAACAGATTTTGCTTAATCAGGAAACACTCCATACTGCCTCTCTACTATGCAGAGGAACAGACTATCACAATTTTTCAAAGTTCTAGGCAATGCTCTAAAAATTCAAGTTAAAGATGAGTTACTGACATGCACTTGGGGTCCTGACTCAAAACTCAAATGCAAAAATTTTTGCTATAACAGGGTTCCTTATCTGTAATTTGTATCTTTCCCACCTCCCACGTCCTAGCAAAAGTTTTTGCCCAAGTAAATGCTTAATAAGTGTTTACTTTATTGGCCCAGGTCACCTTCTAAGGTAGTGACAGGGCCAGGAAGTGACTAATCTCGATTTAGTGCTCTTTCCAATAGTCACTTTGATTCTAATGGAAAGTCTTCTTTACATTTTCTATAGATATTATGTATGTTTAAAAATCAAAGGTCACTCAGTCAAAATCATCTACATGATTTTCTCCTTTCTCATCCATCCCCCAAATTTAGAATGCACTTCCTTTCCTTAGTCTTCCCTCAGAACCTCCAGATTCCTTCAAAACTCAGATTAATTTATATTATGTCTAGATTTCCCTCCTTGGATTTTTAGTAACCTCACCCTAGATTTTTTTTTTTAATTCTGTACTTAAACTTTATGTATTCTCCTTAGTAAGATGCAAGCTTTTTGAAAGAAGGGACTATTTTTTTTTTAATTTCTAGTTTTTCCTTTCAATTTATCCTCTGCTTCTTGTACAATGTCTGGCTCAAACTTTCTACAGAATGATTGAGAAGATTAGGTGTGTGATTTTAAACTAATCTATAAACATATACAATACAACAATGTAAACTGAAAGGTCATCAATCAGAAAATAACCAAAAATGAATGTTGTAAAATTACAAAGACCAAGCTTGATCACAAAGAGCTATGAACACTTTAAAATGAGACTGATTTTGCTTAATTTTCTATCCCCCTCTTCTTCCTATTTTTCTTTTTTAATTGTTACAAGGAATGTTCAGGAAATACAGGAGGAATGATCCAGAAGAGAGGAAGATAAAATCAAAAAGCAGGGGTTATATAGCCTGTGTTGTGCCTTACTCTTTGTGATCCCATTTGAGGTTTTCTTGACAAAGATTCTGAAATGGTTTACCATTTCCTTCTCCAGTTCATTTTACAGATGAGCAACTGAGTCAAGGAGTTAAATTACTTGGCCAAGGTCACACAGTAGTGTTTGAGATCAGATTACAACTCTGGAAGATGAGTACTCTGGCTGAGCATTCCATCCACTGTTATCTAGCTGCCCTTTATAGTCTGAGCAAGCATTAAGAACTTGTAGGATTGGAGGTTATGAGAGTTATGATTAAGTTAAGGTAGAAGAATGAGGCATAGTGAGAGACAGAATAATAGCAAATGTGGTTGGAAGGGAATTTTGTTAACTATATATGTTAGAATGTGCTTGGGAATTTCTTTTATGGCTAGCAGGAGGCCTAAAGGGATCTAATGATAATTGCAATAAATCATTTAAAAGTAAAAACATTGTAGATTCAGAGAAGGTTCCATTATCAGCACTTAGCACAATGCCTTGAACATAGTGTTTCATTAATATTATTGATCAATTGGCTGATCATTGGTGAAAAGGGATTGACTATTTTGCTATTAAAAGTAGCTTTTCTAGCTCTAAAATTTGTTAAGTCTATGAATATGTTTAAGAGTTTAATGTCTGCACTAAGAAATAATAAGAGTACATCCATCTTCACAGGCCTCTTTCTAGCCCTAGACTTTTTGGTTTTAGTATTTTAATTCAAAACACATAGCACTCCCATCATCTCATTCCAATGCCAGGAAGGAAGGTCAGTCATTTTACCATTTTAGATTTAAGTCATTTTATATCATATTCTTTCTAGTATTCTTAGAAATCTTAAGCCACACTTTAAAATTAACTTATAAAAAGTTTAGAAAGCTCATGTTAAGTATCTGTCAAGAACACTTGCCTGTCAAGAACAGCATGGTTCTTCAGATATGGATTTATTCAACCCTTATCACTTCTTGAGTGTAGCTCAAGTTTAAAGGAGGTTTGTCTAGGTGGCTGGCTCCCTGAGATGTGCTAAAGCAATACAACAGTAGAAAGTGCTCTCGCCTTGAAATTCATCTGAGTTCAATACCATTCAAGACATTAGCTGAGTGTATAAAAGGGGTAGACTATTTTCTGCTTTAATTTCCTCATAAGGCTATTAAAGTAGAAGGTACATTGTTATAACCTAACTATAATCTAATAGGGACAGTTTTCATTTGTCTTTCTGTATTTCCAGTGCTCAGCACTGTTCATTTATTTCATAGTGTCCAATTCTTCAGCATCCCATTTTGGGGTTTTCTTGACAAAGATAATGGAATGGCTGGTCATTTCCTTCTCCAAGACATTTATCATATGAGGAACTAAGACAAAAAGTTAAATGACTTGCTCAGGGTCACCCAGATAGTCTCTGAGGCAACATCTGAACTTAGAAAGACTCAATCTTTCTCATTCTAAACCCAGTGATGTATCTACTGAACCACCTAGCTGTACACTTAGCATAGTGCTTAAAAAATGCTTGTGAAGTGACTGATTTGAAAATGGTGATTACAAATTATCAGAATTTATTCAGCAATCATTTATTAATCATCAGCTATGTGCTAGGTTCTACACAAATCTTATCCTATCAGGCTGGATAAAAGTCCATAGACAAAATGTTTATTACATTAGAGATAAGGAACAAGGGACTTTCTCCTGTGATTTTATTAGCAGAGGGAACTAACGGATGAAGAAACTCCTGATATAAAGGAAGTCTGTATTTTTTCAGCAACAAATAGTCTTGGAGACTTATGTGAACTGATGCTGAGCCTAATGAACAGAACCAAGATAACACTGTAACAAGATTATATGAAAATCAACTGTGATGGATTTAGGTCTTTACACAATAAAGTGATTCAGGGCAATTAGGATACAAAGTGCCAAACACATCCATAGAGAACTATGGAGACTGAATGCTGATCAAAGCTAGGTATTTTCAGTTTAGTTGTTGCTGTTGTCTTTTCCCCTTTTGATATGATTTTTGTGAAACATGACAAATATGGAAATTTGTTTAGAAGAATTGTACATGGTTAACCTATATTGGATTACTTGCTGTCTTGGGGAGGGGAGGGAGAGAGAAAAATTTGGAACACAGGTTTTGCAAAGGTGAATGTTGAAAACTATCTTTGCATGTATTTGTAAATATAAAATACTATTTAAAAAAACAAAACAACAAAATGAAAACTCTTGGAGAGCTGACTAGAGGAGGGCTAATTTAACTTTTCCCACTCATGGGAAGCCTTTGTGCTTGAGAAATTTTTTTGTGACCCATTTGATCCCAACACATTTATATATGTATGGCTCATTTTCCCAAGAAGCAGAATCTAAGAAGAATGCAGGCAAGATCTGGGCCATTCTTACATCTTTGCAAGCCTACATCTGCCACAAGGCCTCATGCATTGTAGGTGCTTCTTTGTCAAACTATTGGAATCAAAACTGAGGGAGACTCTGATCCTGTAAATTTTAGTCAGATCCTCTCACTTTACTGATAAGGAAACTGAGTTTTAGAAAAAGGAAGTGTCTTGCGCAAAGTACTAAGTGGCAAAACGGACATTGGATTTTTATGATCCTAATGCCTTCCTCCAAATCCAGTACCCTTTCCCCCATTTTGGATGCTACAAAAGGAACATGACTAATGAGAGTTTCAAACTTTTAGCCACCGGCAGGATTTCTTTACCTTTTCCCACAGTCTATAAATCCACAAAGCAGCTGACTTCGTAGATAGGGACCCAGAAAAAGTTGTCACCCCATCCCTCCAAATCGAATATTACCCCCATTCTCAATATCCTTCTAGGCAATAAAAATACTTTCCGATCAAAGTTCCAGTGCTTAAAGATCTAATGTAATCCATTTACTTTAGAAAAGCAGGAAAACTCAATTGGTTAGTGATTCCACATGGGCGGAGCAAAGGAAGGGGTAGAGATGGGATCATGGCCTTCCCACCTACTGGTCACTTACTGGGCTCAGGGGCACCCTCCGTGCAGGAAGGGCTGGACATCGAGTTGCTAGGGGGGCTCCTCTTCTCGGGCTCTTCCACCCCTCCCGTGGGAGCGGGATCGGGGAGAAGGGGAGGTCAGGATGGGGGGTGACCACTGTCTCCTCTAAAGGAGGCCGAGTTTGAGCGAGAAGCCCGGCATATTGCCGAGCTCCAGGTACCGTGGCCACGCCATCCTCACCTGCCCGGCTCCTTCACGATCTTAGCACCGTCTCCTCTAAGCCCCGCCCCCTCCTACTGTTTTCGGGGGGGTTACTCACACAGATCCACAGGCCTTTGGGGTTACTTCGTTCAGCTCTGATCTACAAAACTCAGCACTGCACCGGAATCCAAACATGCAAAATCACTAGAAGCCCCGGGTGTAAAGCCAGTCTCCCAGGACTCGCCTACGCAGCAGCCCCGGCGTGGGACAAGGGAGGAGCCACAGAGACTCAGACACCCGTGAGCTAACCCCACCCACGTGACGTGAGGCCCAACCCTGCCCAAACCATTTCTGCCGAGGGATGGGGTGGAGCACAACTGGACTGTACCAAATTCTCAGAAACCTGAGGGTGGAAATGTAGAGCTCACGGACTGTCCTGAGAGCCTGGACTGGAAGCAACCTTTGAACTCTTAGAATAATAATTGTAGAAGTAGCAGCTCGTTCTAGTTTAGTCCTCTACTGTGACTAAAAAAGAAAATGAGACCCACAGAATTGAAGCGCTTTGACTGAGGATCACAGAGTTTTGTAAGTGGCAAAGTCCGGATTAAAATCCAGGTCTTGTGATGAAGAGGTTGAACTGGATGACCTCGAGTTCCCTCCCAGCTCCAAAGATTTGGGCCGGTACAACCACATCCGTCTCGCTTTTCCGGAATCCCCTCCTTTTACTGAGGACAGGACAGTCCGGAGAAATCACACCTGTGATCATTGATAAAGTTGCCAGAAGGAGGTAAATCTGTCCAGGTCGTGCAGTGCATACGTAGAGCGCTGGGACTAGAAACAGGAAATGTAACTTATCCTGAGTTCAGATCCTATCTCAGATACACCAGCTCCAAGACCCTGGACATGTCACTTAACTCTCTTTGCCTGAGCTGCTGCGTCTGGGAAATGAGCTGGAGAAGGAAATGGCAAGTCAAGTATCTGTACTGAGAAAACCAATGAGATGTCGAACCCATTGAACAACAATACAATATTATTTGATGTCTGTGATCTTTGCTCTGCAACACCAGCTTGTTTTTAAAAAAGCAAATGCTTCATTCTTATCACCAGGTGATAAGAGGCATTAAGGACAGAACAATAAGAATTATTTGCAGTCTAAAACCTGTTAAGAAAAGGATTCAATCAGCAGCCTTTAGGGATAGGATGTCCTAATGAAACAAAAATCTTGTTTTATTAACGAGATTATTTGGGTTTAGAATTTTTGGTTGAAATTTTCCTCACCCATTCCAACTCCAGATTCCTAGGATATATGTATAATAATAGCTTCTATCTGTATATTTTTATATTTATGGGGTCATATAGTAAGAGTTAGAAGAGACTTTAGAGATCATTTTCAGAGCCAGACCAATCTTCCCATTTTTCAAGTTAGGAAACCGAATCCCAAAGTGGCTAAGTGATTTACTCAAAGTTATAAAAGTATTAAATAGCAAAACTGAAGTTTGTCCTCTTAGAAATACAATGTTCTTTTCACTGTACCAAACTACCTCTAACAAATTTACAAACTTTTATTAACAATAATAGAAATTTCTATGTTCTCTTTGAGATACAGGCCTAGTAGAGACACTGCTGGATCAAAGGGTTTGCACAATTTGATAACCCTTTGGGTATAGTTCCTATGGGATATTTTGAACTGGATGCCTTTGTAAGTATTAAACTCATCAACATATTCAAAACTGAACTCATCTTTTCCCCAGTTCTAAATTTCCTTATGATTAATAAGAACATCACCATCCATTCCCTTAGTCACCCATGCTGGCAAACTGGATGTTATGCTCTATTACTCAATCTCTCTCTCTTCTCCCACATCCAAATTGTGCCAAGGGCTGTTGATGTTACCATGGCAACACTTCTTATATCTACTCTCCTCAGATATTATCTAGGTTTTCTTTTCTTTTTTTCTTTTTCTTTTTTTTTTTTTTTTGCTGAGGCAATTGAAGTTAAGTGACTTGCCCAGGGTTACACAGCTAGGAAGTGTTAAGTGTCTGGGGTCAGATTTGAACTCAGGTCCTCCTGATTTCAGGGCTGGTGCTCACTATCCAGATTTTCATTACTTCAGGCCTGGACTGTCATCTTCGGCTTGCTGGTCTCTTGGACTTTGGTCCTTTCCCATTACATGTCATCCTTCATTCAGCTGTCAAAATGATGTTTAAAAAAAGCCCAAATACACCTCCTCCCAACCTTTTCTACTCAGTAAGTATATTTACTATTTTCTTATCATCTCTAGGATCAAATATAAAATCTTCTGTTTGGTGTTCATAGTCCTTCATAACTTGCCCCACTTCCCAGCCCTCACCTTTCTAACCTTTTTATATCCTAACCTTTCCCCTAATGCTCTACTCCCCCATTCTCTTAGAATTAGTGACACTGACCCACACCTAACACCACATAGGCCCACACCTAACACCACATACCAAGATAAGATCTAAATGGGTTCATGATCTAGATATAAAGAGTGATATTGTAAGCAAATTAGAGGAACATAGGATAGTTTACCTCTCAAACCTGTGGAGATGGAATAAATTTATGTCCAAAGAAGACCTGGAACTCCTAATTGAACACCAGATAGATAATTTTGATTATATTAAGTTAAAAAGTTTCTGTACAAATAAAACTAATGCAGACAAGATTAGGAGGAAAGCATCAAATTGGGAAATTGCCTTTACATTTAATGGTTCTGATAAAGGCCTCATTTCTAAAATATATAGAGAATTGTCTCATATATATAAGAATTCAAGCCACTCTTCAATAGATAAGTGGTCAAGGGATATGAACAGACAATTTTCAGATGATGAAATTAAAGCCATTTCTAGTCATATGAAAAGTTGCTCCAAGTCACTATTGATCAGAGAAATGCAAATTAAGACAACTCTGAGGTACCACTACACACCTGTCAGATTGGCTAAAATGACAGGAAAAGATAACGATGAATGCTGGAAAGGATGTGGGAAAGCTGGGACACTAATACATTGTTGGTGGAACTGTGAATGGATCCAACCATTCTGGAGAGCAATTTGGAGCTATGCTCAAAAAGTTATCAAACTGTGCATACCCTTTGACCCAGGAGTGTTTCTACTGGGCCTATATCCCAAAGAGATCTTAGAGGAGGGAAAGAGACCTACATGTGCAAGAATGTTTGTGGCAGCCCTTTTTGTAGTGGCTAGAAACTGGAAACTGAATGGATGCCCATCAATTGGAGAATGGCTGAATAAGTTATGATATATGAATGTCATGGAATATTATTGTTCTGTAAGAAACGACCAGCAGAACGATTTCAGAGAGGCCTGGAGAGACTTGCATGAACTGATGCTGAGTGAAATGAGCAGAACTAGGAGATCATTATACACAGCAAGAACAATACTATATGAGGATCAATTCTGATGGACATGGTTCTCTTCAACAATGAAATGTCTCAAACCAGTTCCAATTGTTCAGTGAAGAAAACCATATATACCCAGAGAGAGGTATATGAAATATGGACCACAACATAACATTTTCATGCTCTCTATTGATGTTTGCTTGCATTGTGTTTCCTTTCTCTGATTTTCTTTTTTTTTTTTCTTGTAGATAGGATTTTTCTTGCACAACTTGTCAAGTATTTCAACATTATTAACATGTAGTGGACTTCCTGCCATCTAGGGGAGGGGAGGGGACTTCGGGTAAAATTTGTAATGGAAAGCTTTGTAAAGATCAATGCTGAGGAACTATCCATACATATGTTATACAAATAAAAAGCTTTAATTAAAAAAAAAAAAAAAAAGAATTAGTGACCCTGGCCTCCTTGCTTTTTGTCATATTAGACACTCCATTTCCAGACATTTTCACTGACTGTTCCCAGTTCCTGGAATTCATTTCTTTCTTTTTTGCTTCTCTTGCTTCCTTCAAGTCCTGACTAAAATTTCTTTTATTAGAAAACTTTTTTTTTTAAACCAGTTCTAAAGGTAGTAGTAAAACTACTAAATTACTAGTTAATTTACTCTTTAGATTATATCACACTTTAATCTACTCACCAAAGGGTCCACCTACTGGGAGGGTGCTCACCAAGGAAGGAATGTTTTTATCAACCATTCTTTTTATAATGAGATTTACTGGTCCTCAAGCCATTAACAAAAAAAAAGTCCTTTTCAGACTTTTGTCTTCACCAAATCAAGAGAGATAACATTCCTGGTTTAGAATTTTTATGGTTAGATTTAACCTTTAAAAATTTTTTTATCCTTCTAAGCAGTACTGTTTCAAATGTGCTAAACATTTGAACATCTAAATGTGTTCAAAATACCTAAAGATGGGGGGCAGCTAGGTGACACAGTGGATAGAGCACCAGCCCTTTAGTCAGGAGAACCTGAGTTCAAATGTGATCTCAGTCAGACACTTAACAGGCCCTAGCTATATGACCCTGAGCAAGTAACTTAACCCCAATTACCTCAGCAAAAAAAAACAAAACAAAAGAAAAACCTAAAGAAGATGTTGAGGTGTATGTAAAAAAAAAAAAAAAAAGTACATGTACAACCTGAAAAAAAAGAAAAGAAAAGAAAAGAAACCATTGAGCTTAATCCTAAAGAAGATAACAGAAATTGCATCTCTCTCCCTTCTTTGCAAAGGGTTACTATGGATTTGGAGCATAGCATTTATTGTCAGACTTCACTGGTTAATTTTATGGAATTGCTCTTTCCCCTCTCCCTTGTATTCTTTCTTCCAAGAGATGGATCTCTATGGAGAGAAAGGAAGTGAGCTATATTTGTAAATAAAAGTGATATGAAAACAATAACAAAAAAGAAGGTGCTGAGGAGTTTAGAAAATGTGGACACATCTGCAATATCAGTTTTTTGTATGGATTCTTGCATGTATTTTTTGTGGAAGGGGAAGGCTACATAAATATGCTCTGGAGAAGGGAGAGTCAGATTTACTTTTAAGTAGACTTAGGACCATAGAACTAGGAAGTCAACAGTTCCTGTAAGGGTAGAAGAGGAAATAGTGGGAGGTCTTTTGTATATGAGAATTGAATTAAGAAGGAGCTTTGTGAATGTTTAACCCAGATAAAAGAAGATTGACAAAGAGATGGGAGTAGGGGAGAAATAAAAGTTGTATTCAGATATGTGTAGGGCACTCCAGAGGAATTTAGATTTGTTTTTCTTGGAAGAGGTTACAGGTGAAGTTCTGTAAGGGGAATTTAAATTTGTTGTTGGTAAAAACTTCCTAACAGATGGAAATGTGCTATATAGCGAGATGGTAGATTTCTTTTAGAAGTTTTTGAACGGAAGCCTATCAGCATTGCCCAAAAACCCATTCACTAGCATTTTCTTAGAATGTCCCCAATGCCTGAAATTCTCTTCCTCTTCATCTCTGTCTACAGACTTCTGTGCCTTCCTTTAAGTCTCACTTCAACTGCTCCTTTTTTTTTTTTATAGGAAGCCTTTCCCAGTGTCTTAATCCTAATCCTTTCTCTTTTGAAATTATTTCTTACTAATCCTATATATAGCTTGCTTTTTACATATTTTGCATATTGTCTTCCCCTAACCTAATGGTGTTTGAGCTCTTTGAGGGCAGGGGCTATCTTTTGCCTCTTTTTATATTCCCACTACTTTAGCACAGTATGTGGCACATTTAAAATGTTATTAATTGATCTGGTGATTGATCAGGATGGACTCAACGAGACCTTCCACATCCTAATTAATTTGTTTTGTTTAGGGGACACTCAAGGCAAAGGTATTAAAAACCAGAAACTGAATGGCATGTGGGTAGGGGAAAATAGAAACCACAATTATTCTGTGGCAATTTGATGGACTAACAATGTAGAAATTCCCTAACCACTTGGTAGCCTAATATTAGAAACTATCCAACCTCTATGAAAGAAGGTAGTAAAAGTCTTTGGTCTCATTTACTGCTGTTATAAGTACTTCCTGCCCTTAGACAAGACAATGCACTTTTATCTAAAAGGACTTCTTTTACAGTTATAAAAGTATTTGTCCTCTTTTTCCTTTTTTATTATTCTGATAATAAATTTTGCCCCCTGAATTTCAAATACTCCCCTTTTCCCCTTGACTGATTATTTTTTGAGTCCTGTAAAATGCATTACTTTTCTAAATTGCTGCAGAATACTGCTGATTGGCTGTGGGTCTGAAATCATAGCTGTACTCTAAAAATATTAATTGGCTATCTACTATCCTGGTCTGGTGAATAGTCCTAGTACCGTCCCAGTGGGGATGCTCCCGCACAGCCCTGACCCCGAATTCCAGGGCCTAAGCATCAGCAAAGCAGAACTCTGTTGATTCAGCGCACTAGATCTTATAGCTACAGTGGGATATAGGGACACTTCTAACAATTATAGGGAGGCAGAGACAATCCTAATAACTTCAGGGCAGAAAAGAGTACTGAGATTAGGTTCCTTGAAGGATCTCTGTAAATAGTTGCAGAAAACCCCCTGAAGTCGGAGAGAGTACACTCTCCACCCTGGAAACAAAGCCCCACTTTAACAAAGAGTTAAAAGCCAAGTAATAGGTTAGGAAAATGAGCAGACAACAAAAAAGTTTCTGACCATTGAATGTTATTATGGTGACAAGGAAGATCAAAACACAAATTCAGAAGATAATAAAGGCAAAACTCCTACATCCAAAGCCTCCAAGAAAAATAAGAATTGGATTCAAACCATGGAAGGTCTCAAAAGGGAGTTTCATAATCAAGAAAGAGAAATAAAGGAAAAATTAGGATAAGAATTGAGACTAGTACAAAAGAAAATGCAAAAAGATAAGGAAGCAAAATAGGCCAATTGTGAAAGGAGGTACAAAAGTTCACTGAGAAAAATAATTCCTCAAAAAAAAAAAAATAGAATTGGGCAAATGGAAGCTAATGACTTTATGAGAAATCAAGATACAATAAAGCAAAGCCAAAAAAAAAAAAAGAGAGAAAAAAGAAAAAATGTGAAATACCACATTGGGAAAACAACTGACCTGGAAAATGGCTCCAGGAGAGAGAATTTAAGAATTATTGGCCTATCTGAAAGTCATGATCAAAAAAAGAGCCCAGACATCATCTTTCAAGAAATTATCAAGGAAAACTGTCCTGAAATTCTAGAACCAGAAGGTAAAATAGAAATTGAAAAAATTCATCAATCACGAAAATGAAAACTCCCAGGAATATTATAGCTAAATTCTAGAAGTCTGAGGTTAAAGAGAAAATCTTGCAATTATCCAGAAACAATTCAAGTATAGTGAAGCCACAATCAGGTAAACACAAGATTTAGCAACATCTACCATGAAGGACCAGAGGGCTTGGAATATGATACAGAGAGCAATGAAGCTAGGATTACAACCGAGAATAATCTACCCAGCAAAACTGAATAAAATCCTTCAGAGGAAAAGGTGGTCATTCAATGGATTTAGAGGATTTTCAAGCATTTGTAATAAAAAGACCAGAGCTGAATGGGAAATCTGATTTTCAAATACAGGACTTTGGAGAAGCATAAGAAATAAACAGGAAAGTGATATTATAAGGGACTTAATAAGGTTTATCTATTTATATTCCTACATGGAAGGATGATACTTGTAACACATTAGAACTTTCCCTTTATTATGGCAGTTAGGAGTATATAGACAGAAAGCACAGGTGTGAGTTGAATAATGTACTGAGGGAAAGAGAGAAATGGAATAGTGCAAATTATCTGCCTCAAAAGAGAAGCAAGAAAAAGTTCTTACAGTGGAGGAAAAGAGGGGAGGAGAAGGTGACAAAGTGAACCTTACTCTCATTAGAATTGGCTCAAAAAGGAAATAATATACATACTCAATGGGGGTATAGAAATCTATCTTACCTTGCAGGAACATAGGAGGGAAATGGATTATGGGAAGAAAAGGGAAGGTGATAAAAGAGAGGGGTATATTGGAGGGCAGAGTGGTCTGTACCAAAGTACTTTTGAGGAGGGAAAGCAATAGTAATGGTAAAAAGAATTTTGAAGCAAGTTTTTCTGATGAGGCCTCATTTCTTGAACATCAAGGGAACTGAGTCAATTTTATAAAAAAAATAAAGACCATGCCCCAAGTGAGAAATGATAAAATGATCTGTGCCCAAAGGGCTATAAATTCATGTATATCCTTTGACCTAACAACACCACTACTTAGCTTGAGTACTAAAAGAGATTCCGGGGGAAAGGGGGGGAAGAAAGAAAAGATTTATCTTTTATTCATAGCAGCTCTCTTCTCAGGGCAAAAAAAATTGGAAATCGAGGGGATGTCCATCAATTGGGTAATGGCTCAATAATATGTGTATTTATGATGGAATATTATTGTTCTTTGGGAAATGATGAGCAGCATGCTCTCAGGAGAAGAACCTTAAACTCAAAAATTTTAGAAACGTAATTTTTTTTTGTTTTGAATGTAACTGGGAAAAATATTAAATAAATAAATATTCACAGAACTCTAAATTCTTCAATTCCCTTATGTGATACTTCATCCCTAGCCATATTTTATAGCAGTGGGTATTTTCATAGCCCTAATTATCCTGGTCCTAGAGGGAGAATTGGAATACTCTTAGATCCCAACTACCATTTCCAAACTTTTGCTGATAATGTCTCTTTAAATTTCACTCCATTACATGTTAAAAATCAACACAAATTATGGTGGCTGTTGTCTGTAGAATCCCCAGTTTTTTTTCTCTTTTTTTTCAAGGGGTTTAATACCTGACTTTGGTCTTCCTCTATTCCTCAATTCCAGTCCCTATTTATACGAGGGACTTCAACATTGATAGTGAAACTCTTTCAAATATCTTACCACTTCTTCAATCTTCCATTCTCTGTATCTGGCACCACTATGGCATATTTTATTTAATTCAACATTAATATTCAAATCATTTCTTACTTAAAGAGAAGACATCTGAATTGGCAGTTCTCCCCAGGTCCTCAAACATATTTCTTTATCACAAGATGATTTGAGGTTATATTTATTGGACTCTTGAAAAACAATAACAACAAAAATACAATAGATTAAAATACAGTTTGTAGTTGATGTTATAGAACAGTAGGAACAGTTAGGTGGCCATATTACTAGTTGTATGAGTCTGAACAAGTCTCCTCCATTTGCCTTATTTTCTCTAACCACAAAACAGGAATAACAAAAGCACCTACATCTAACAGGGTTGTCCTAAGGATTAAAAGAGAAAATGTTTGTAAAGCATTTAGCACAGTGCCTGGCACATGAATTTAATAAATGCTTGTCTTTCTTCCCCATCTCCAACACTCATCACACAGTTCTGTTCTTAAGTATTCCCTTGTTTCTTCCTTGTAATCAATATCATATTTCTGAATGGAGAAGGGTGGATTATTATTGTTTCATCAATTCAGGGGTTGGGAAAAAGAAAATTGACCTTAAGTAAGTCAATAGCTCAGTCATTTCATAATTGGGAAGGTAATAATCTAATAAGAGTTATTTCTTGTTCAATGATTTGATTATTCTTTTTATCTAATTCTCTAAGAAAGGACTTTTGTCCTATCTACCTGCTTTCCTATAGAGAAAAGATTGGATAGGGTCTCTGTAGACTAGTGAAATATTTCTTGATATTTCTCAAGAAACTAGAAAGGTGGATTTTTTTTTAACATCCTTCTATACTGTACTACAAATTTTATATTTTGTAACTTCAACTAAGCCCTCATTGCAACAATCTTTTCCCCCCTCTTTCCTAGTTTATTCCCTATTCTATAACCCTTAAAATTTCTTTCAATTTTCTCTTCAAGCTTTCTACAATTCTCACTCCTCCATCCTTTAGTTGAAGATATCAGCATTTACAACAATAATGATAATAATGATGTTACTAACAATCATAACAATAATAGTATTTTAAAGTTTGCAAAGTGCTATATAAATATTATATCATTTGATCTTCACAACAACCTTGGGATAGAGGTGCTGTTATAATCCATATTTTAGAAATGAGTTAGTGCATGTAAAGTGCTTTATATACTCTGGAAGACCAATTTAAATGTAAATTTTTATTACCTTTCCTTTAAAAAATTAAAGTTTTTACTGAGAAAATTGTGGCCATGAGATATGAACTCCCTCTTCTCCAAATCCAAATCCTTTTTTTATGCCGCTTTAAGGTCACCTTGTATATGAAATTTTTCATGTTCTCCCTCTATACCATTGCCCCCTCTCTTAATGCTAGCGTTTTTCCTCTTCAACTATTATTTTACTACTTTGCATTTATTCTCTTTACATTTATTACAATATAATTATATAATATTATATGTTTTAAAGAATACATGATAATACATATGTATATATATATATATATATATAGTTTGTAAATATTATATTTGTTATTTATATTTACTTGTTTGGATAAAGTACGTGCTTTTTCCAATTATAGTGTCAAATAGAAAAGGGGGTGGGGAGAATAGATGTCACAAAATCATACATAAGAATTCCTATGAGCCACATATTGACTTAGTTTTAAAGTGTAATATCTGTTTTATTTTATTTATGTTGTTAAATATTTCCAATTACATTTTAATTTTGTACAGTAGTCTTTAGGAAGTTTGATTGGAATATAAACTTCTTGGAACCAGAATTGAGGACTTTTTTTTCTTCTTTCTTTCTTTCTCTTTCTTCTTCCTCTTTTTTTCCCTCTTTAGTCAGTTATTAAAGCCCAATTTTAATATAGAAAGAGAACTAAGTTTTCATCATTGGGCGTTAAATATTAAGCTAAAATAGCTGGCAAATAGCTAAAAAACACAGCATTAAATGATAACTGATATTTGATTGTAATGGAGTAGTCCTAGAGGAATAGATTAACCCTAGAAAAATTTGTATTTCAAAATGTTGCTGCAGCTATGCCAATATGAGATCCATATAAACTAGCTCCAGCTAGTATACATCATCCTAGCAAGGAGTGGCTTCAACTTTGGAGATAAGCCAAAAAGTGGCTTATCAGAAATATCCAATGAAGTATTCAAGATTAAAAAATTAATAAAAAGTTAAAATTAATTTAAGAGAAAAATATATATTAGACAAAGCCTAGCACTCATATATACTGAGTGAAGATTGTTTTGGCATTTAGAGTATGCTTACTCAATTCTTTCTTCTCCCTCACTTCTTTTATGTTTTCTCACTTCCTTTATTTTTTTTCTCACTTCTTTCATGTTTCCCCATTTTTAGAAAATCAAGATTTCTTTATAATGCAAAGATAATAAATAAATCACACTCAGATGATCACTTCATGGGAAGCTTGGTGGCACAGTGGATAGAGAACTAGGTTTGGAATCTGGAAGATTCATTTTGAATCCTGAGTTCAAGTAAGATACTAAGTAGGTAACCATCGGCAAGTCACTTAATTCTGTTTGCCTCATTTTCCTTATCTGAAAAATGAGCTGGAGAAGGAACTGGCAAACTACTACAGTATCATTGCCAAATGATAATAAACACAAAATGAAGTCTGATAAAATTGAAACAACTGCACAAGAAGAAAACTTCATAATATAGAACATCCTGTCTTATTTGAGCTTGGAGGTAGATAGTTATATTTCAGTTAGTTATATGTCAGTTCAGAGTTCATAGGAGAGCCAAACTTGCTCCTGAAGTTGCCATTTCACTGTGTCATCTCCCCTATTTATTTACTTAATTAAACATTTTATTTATTTATTTATTCTGATTATACATGTATATTAGCTTTTAAATATATATGTACATATATATATTTATGAATTATGTTGAAAGAGAAAAATCAAACAAAAGGGGAAAAAAAAAACAAAAAAGAAGTGAACATAGCATATGTTGATTTACATTTAATCTCCATACTTCTCTTTCTAGATGCAGATGGCATTTTCTAACTAAAGTTTATAAGGATTGCCCTTGATCACTGAATCACTGAGAAGAACCAAATCTTTCATAGTTGATCATCGCACAATCTGGTTTTACTGCATGTAATGTACTTCTGAGTCTGCTTATTTCACTCAGCATCAGTTCTTATAAATCTTTCCAGGCTTTTCTAAAATCAGCTTGTTCATTTTTTATACAACAATAATATTTCATTACCTTTTTTATGCCACAAATTATTCAGCCATTCCCCAATAGATGGGCATCTATTCATTTTCCAGTTCTTTGCTACCACAAAAAGAGGTGCCACACACATTTTTGCACGTGAGTCCTTTTACCTCCTTTATAATTTCGTTCAAATACAGTGGCAGTGCCACACACATTTTTGCACATGTGAGTCCTTTTACCTCCTTTATGATTTCATTCTCAGAGAGCATTAGCTTCCATTTATCCCATTCTATTTTTTAATGTGTGATTTTCTTTATTTACTTTTTGTGTCTCTTTTTCCATTTGCTTAATTTGACTTTTCAAAGTGTTTTTTTCTTCAGTGGATTTTTTTTTTTTTTTTGCATTTGGCCAATTGTATTTTTTTAAAAAACTGCCTTCCTTTTCTAAGTTGTTGACTCTCTTTTGCATACCTACCTCTGTCTCTGTCTCTGTCTCTCTGTCTCTGTCTGTCTGTCTGTCTGTCTCTCTCTTTTTTTCCCTCTCTCTCTCTCTCTCTCTCTCTCTCTCTCTTTTCATTTTTTTCTTTACCTCTCTTATTTCTCTTTTAAAGTCTTTTATGAGCACTTCCAAGAAGTCTCTTCGGGCATGAGACCAATTCATATGTCTTTTTGGCATTTTCTCTGTGGTTTTGAATTGGTGTTTTAGTCCTTCCTGTCACCATAGTAACTTTCTATGTTCAAGGTTCTTTTCTATTTTTTGCTCATTTTCTTTCTTATTTGTATTTCCTCCCTTTTTTTACTTTTATGGTTGAGTTCTGCCCCTACGGTAAATGGGGCACTGTCCCAAGCTTCTTGTGCAGCTCTAAGTCTTGACTTTGAACACAGGGCCCCTTATGTTTTCAGAGGGTAGTTTTGTTTGCTCTTTCCAGGAAATAGTCTGGTTTCCAAGAATTTGCTTTCTGAGCTGGGACTAGAGGCTGCCCCACTGGTTTGCTCCATTACTAAGCTAGGATCTACTACTAAGCATCTTTTTACCCCAGTGAGACTGACCTTTCTTGAAGTTTTTCCATTCTATCTTGAAGTGGAGGGTGGTTCCATTCTATTAGATTCAGTTCAGAGACTTAGTTTCATGTGGTTTTTGAGGGAAACTGAAAAAGCTTAAGCAGCTTCTTGGCTTCACTCTGGCATCTTGGCTCTACCTCCCATTGTCTCTATTTTAGAGATGAAGAAACTAAATCTCAGAAATATAAAGATGTTTTTCAGGTCACATGGCTAAGAAGTGGTAGTCAGAATTTTAACTACCTCTAACTTCAGCATTCTTTCCATTATACAATACTGTTCCAATAGTGAATGCTATACATGAAAACAGAAATATCAGGGGCAGCTAGGTAGCACAGTGGATAGAGCACCAGCCCTGAAGTCAGGAAGACCTGAGTTCAAATCTGGTCTCAGACACTTAATACTTTCTGGCTGGGTGACCCTGGGCAAGTCACTTAACCCCAATTGCCTTAGCAAAAAAAAAAAAAAAAAAAATCATTGATGTGATTTATGTAAACAATTTCAACACCAAATGATGTGTCACCAAATGTTGGGGTTTGGTCAGGTGAAGAATTTCCATTGGCCATTCTATTTGGCAAAAAGGTAGGTGTATTTAGCAAATGAAGAGATAAAATAGACACTAGGAATGGTAAATATGAAATAAGATTTGGGAGAGCATATGACAATTCATAATAGAAAAGACAAATTTCCTTGTGGAACTTACCATTAACTTTTAAAGGTAATACCCCATAAAGTTAGAATATGCCCCTAGCTGGCAGGCTACATCCATAAATGATTTTAATACCCTAAAAGAGTTAGTTAGTTAGTTAGTTAGTTATAAGAAGAAAGATAACGTAAGGCATAGTGAGATGAGGAGAAGAAAGACACCACATAACATGGAGAAGGGTAATGGAAAGACACTTAGAGGCAGAGTGCTGTGGTGGGCTTAACCCAAAGGAGTTCAGCAAAGATGGCATGAACCATAGACAGATTTGTAGGGAAAATTTAACCTCAGGGATATGACATAACTTGGATTTCTGACTGGACATAGAAAAGTGGGGTAACCTATGACCTCTATAGAGTCCCACTCTCTATAAGGTTGAACTGATCTCCATCAGCCCTTTCCTGCTTGCCTCAGGGAGTAATTTTCTAAGTACTTCAGTCTTTCTCTGCCACTCCATCTCATTACTTAGGACCTTATCATCACCATAGTATGAGGATTTTTCTAATCATTAATATGGTTAAATATTTGAACTTTCAATATATTTTCTATTGATAGCAAATTGCTGATAATATATTTCCTCTGCTTCAGGTAGCAAAAATGAGACTCTTATAATCTAAAGGAGCCAATAGCACAGCAGAATTTGGAGTAGGAGACCTGAGTTTGAGCCCCAGCTTTGCCATTTACATGTGGTCATTGGGCTGTCATTTCCCTTATCCTGTCTTCCTAGTGCCTCACCTATAAAATAAGTAGGTTGGACTAGATGGTCTTTGATGTTCTTCTAGTATTAAATTATAGTTCTGCAAGGTTTGGTGTAAGGGTGAAGAGCCTATAGCATAAATGGACAGAGCTGGAAAGCTAGGTGGACCTTGCATCAACAATCAACATTCCTATTGTTGGATAGTCATTTCAGTCATATCTGACTCTTAATGACCCAATTTGGAGTTTTCTTGGTAAAGATACTGGAATGGTTTGCTATTACCTTCTCCAGTTCATTTTACATCATTTTACATCTGAAGAAAGTAAGGCAAACTGAGTTAAGTGACTTCCCCAGGGTCACATAGCTAGTAGTGTCTGAGACCTGATTTGAACTCAGATCTTCCTGCTCCAGGCCTAGAATACTAATTCACTGTACCACCTAACTATCCCTCACTATTCTTGAGTTAGCATTTATTCTCAAATTGCTTTTCTGGAACAAAAACTGTTGGGGTTCAAGGAGACCCTAAAAGGTTGGGGTTCCTGACCTGTATTGTAAGGTATCTTAAAATAATTTATAGACTTGGACCTGTCTCAAAGTCAAGGGGCAAAGTTTATTATAATTGTAATGCCAATTAAAGTTAAGTTCCAAAAAAATTTAGCAAAGAACCAGAAGCAAGAGATAAATTTATAGGAAAAAGTTAGAGAGCAGATGCTTCATATCACCGATATGCTAATTTTATGCCTTGGAGGTGGATTTGAGGAATGGTCTGATATGTACCTTATTATTGTCTCAGAAACTTTGTTATCATTGACCAACAGATTATTATTTAACAGCCAGCAAAGTCTGTTGAATACAGCACTCTCAAGTTCATGGGACCTTAGTGTTATTGATACATTTTCTCTAGAAACTAGGGGAAGAAATATATCATTTTTAACTACATTCCCAAGGCCAGGTGGCCTTAGGGTTATAGCCACAATTCCCCTAGAAGCTGCACCCCATCAAAACTAACAACACAAATCTCTGGTAGTGAGTACTATTAACTTTATAAACTAAACTGTCCTGCTTTAGAGTCTGGACCAGTCAGCAGGGTACCAAAATCTTCATTGATTATAACTCTGAGGCTAGCATATGTAATTATGATCCACTATATAAGCTGTACTGTTTCCTCAATCATTTCAGGTTAGGTCAGTGAATGATCTTTAATTTAGAATTGGTCCCCCAAATACTCAGAAAACCTAAAAGTCTTAGTGGAGGTTCTAATTTAACCTAATTAGGGGTGCTTAACAATAACAACAACAACAAAAGGAGAAAAGTTTTAGATAAATAACCTTACCTCCTCAGGTAAAATGAGTAGCTGCATTTGCCATCACAGCTGGTATTCTATCACAGCTTCAATCCAGACTGAGAAAAATCATTATTTCTTTTTATCTGTTAGTTTCTCTTCTCCTAATAGTCACCAGAACAAACATTCTAAAACCAGAGCATAGCATTGTGGAGACAGAAACAGGCTCTTTCATTTTAGGGCTGTCATATTCTTTACCAGACTTAAATCCGAAGATTTCCTCTTTCCCTACTCCAGAGTTAAGTGTTCTACAGAAAGTGATTTGGAATTTGTCATTCTATGGGAAGATTATTTCAAGGTTTAAGATGTTTTGGGTAGTATTTATCACAAAGCTTTAGATCTCTTATCTATAGAATGAGGGGAGCTGAACTAGATAATCTATAAATTCTATTTCAGCTCTGACATTCTATGAATGTGATTAAACCAAAACTTGCTGTTTTAAAAATATCTTTTCTGTGTAATTATTTTAGTAAGACAATTATTCGGCATTTATCTTTCCTCACTGATTTAATATCAAATAATACTAGAAGTTATATATATGACATTATATGATAAGCACATATAAAGATTTTTTTTTAGGATACAAAATAATTTGGTACATTCAAAAAATGTCAAGAAGCATGTTAATACTACATTTGAGAGATCCTTTAAGCCAAAAGGAATGTATCCTTATTGAGGTATTTAGCAGAAATCTCAACTTTAAAAAAGTTATTCAAGTTTTCTTTTGGTTTTGTGTTTTGTTTTGTTTTGTTTTGTTTTGTTTTGTTTTGTTTTGTTTTGTTTTTCTCTTGGTAGAACCCACTGTAGTAGATCAGTCTCTGTCGTTGTGGCAATAGCCAAGAATGTGAAACTTCCTGATCAGGTGACCAGAAGTCACACACTATAATTAGGAAGTTTAATTCCAAACCTTTTTTCTTCTTCAGTAACACTGTTATTATTCTTTGGTAACAAGGTACAGCAGAAATGTACTATGTTTCATCTGGTTGTTAATAATTATTATAGCAATTATAAATCTTACTTTACCTTGCTTTCCTGGGTGAGTTTGAGTTCAACAAGAAAGAAATCAAGGCAAAGTGTGATTTTAATAACAAGTGAGCAGGAGTGAGGTGACACACAAATAAGGGTTGACTCATTTAACATGAAAAGCAGGAGTATATAAAACCTAGGTCGATTTCCCTGAGATCACACCCACTCTCTTCTTTGAATGAATCATTAACTTGACCACCCTGGAAAGATCTTCTGTACTTAAAGCTCAAGTGTTCCAGAGAGAGGGATGTGAAATGTGGACCACAACATAACATTCTCATACTCCTTGATTGATGTTTGCTTACATTGTGTTTCCTTTATCTGATATATTTTTTGTGTAGATAAGATTTTTCTTGCACAACAATGATAAGTTTGGAAATATGTATACATATATTCGATTTGCCAATATTTTAACATAATTAACATGTAGTGGATATCCTGCCATGGGGGGGGGTGGGGAGTTGGGGAGGAAAATTTGTAACAGAAAGCTATGTAAGGGTTATTGTTGAAGAATTACCCACACATATGTTATGCAAATAAAAAAGAAAAAAAAGCTCAAGTGTTGGTTTTTGGACTTAATGTCTCATTAACTCTCCTTACTGATATAATGTGGAAATCACATGATACCTGAACTTTAGGCACAAAACAACTAAAATGTGCTTATTGATAATGAACTATATTTTTTTCCAAATAAGCTGGAATTTAAAGTTGGACTGCATTTTAGAGGTCATTTCATTTTATAGATGAAGAAACAGGCAACATTATATAACATTTTCAATTTTCTAAGGCAACACAGGTAAAGAGTAACCATTTAAACTCAGCTATCTGACTCCAGATCTGGTATTCTCTTTATCTTTTTTTTTTTTTCCCTAGGAATTATTTCTGGGGAATTTTATATAAAACTAAAGGTCTTTGATCAACTACTGACTACTAATTATTCCCTGGAAATAAATGAGATACTTTCAAGGATGTTATAATTTTTAGATTAGATCTTTAGATCATATGCCCATTATTATAAAACTAATTTTTTCCCAGCTTGGGAATTATTTAGACCCTCATTTATATTTCTTCCTTTTAGCAGAATGATGAGATGATAGAACTGGTCCTAAAGCCAAAAAGCCTGAAGTTCAAGTCTTAGCATCCTATATCTACAGTATGACTCTGAGCAAATATCTCAACTTTTCAGTGCTCTGGACCACTTTTTAAGAGCCTAAGTTTCAGAGAAGATGCCTGTTTGAATTGGTAGAGGAAGTTCCCTTACCTGAGAATCCCCTATTATATTCAGATCTAGTGCCAATTACAATCCTTTTTGTCTTTTATTTTTTTACCCAGAGGTGGAAGAGAATTTGAAATTAAAATTAAATGAATGTTAGCATCTATTTAATTGTTTAGGATTTAAATTATCATATTGATAACACCCAGACTCCTTATTTGGGAATTTTTGGTTGTACAGTTTTAGAGTTCTATGACTAATATAAGGGACCAGTCTAGTCAAATCCTTTCAGTTTAGGAAATTAAGAACTAGAGGGTGGATCTGCTAGACCAAGATCAATCACACAGCAAATTACTGGCAGAACTGGATCTAGAACCTATGTATTACACTGGATTCATTTCAATAAACATTTATTAAACATCTCCTGTGGGTCAGACATTATGTTAAACTCTGAGGATACTGTGGACCACAATATAACATTCTCATACTCCTTAATTGATGTTTGCTTACATTGTGTTTCCTTTATCTGATATATCGTTTGTGTAGATAAGATTTTTCTTGCACAACAATGAGAAGTTTGGAAATATGTATACATATATTCGATTTTCCAATATTTTAACATAATTAAAATGTAGTGGATATCCTGCCATCTAGGGGAGGGGTGGGGAGTTGGGGGGAAAAATTTGTAACGGAAAGCTATGTAAGGGTTATTGTTGAAGAATTACCCACATATATGTTATGCAAATAAAATAAAAAAATTATATATTAAAAAAAAAACTCTGAGGATACAAATAAGAAAAAATGATTCTCCATGTTCTATCTATCTGTCTAGGAGTTTACTATCTAATGGGAGAAGACTGTATAAAAGGAAGTTGAAAAGTAGAGGTATGGCATCATGGCTCAGGGTACATCTGCAAAGCGATTATGGAGTAAAAGCCAAACAGAGGTGCTTGTGGAAAATTAAGTTATATGAAAGGGTTGTGAGCTCTCTCTAAAGGAAGACTTTGGAAGGAATGTTCTGCCCTCCAGCCTTCTAAGGCAGCTAGGTGGCACAGGATATAGAGTTCCAGGCCTAGAATCAAGCCTCAGACTTTTGTGACCTGGACATGTCACATAACCCTATAACCTCAGTTCCTTCATCTGCAAAATGAGCTGGAGAAGGAAATGGCACATCACTCTACTATCTTTGTTAAGAAAAACTCAAATGGGAGCTCATGAAGAGTCGGGCATGGCTAAAATGACTGAATTAAAAACAATTCCAGTCTTGCAGAGAGAAGAAGCAACTTGGAGAGACCTGAACAAGTGTTAAATATGCAGACCTGAGTTAATCTGTCTGGTGATGAGATTTCAGGTGATCAGCTTTTGGGGTTAGGGGACAGAAAAAGGAAAAGACAAGGGAGAAAAAAAAAATTCCTGCCATCAAAGAATTTATGATCAAATGGAGGAAGCAATACATAAATGGAAGCCAGAAAAGGTGTGTGTTTGGGGGGCTAGTGTTGGGATATGGGGGTAAGGCAGAGTACCCAGTGCAGGGGCATAATGTTTATGGAGTCAAAACCCAACAGAGCAATTGATAGGAAATGGACTGGAAAAGTCTAATGTCTTTCTAAAGAGAGATTTGGGGAGGAGTTTGCTGTTCTTCTCTTCATTCAGAGAGGAGAGACTTCTGAAGGTGATGAGGAGGTTTTGAGTATCAAAGCTGAAACAAATCTCCATGATTTTGAGATTTTGGGTTATGACTTTATCCTGTGAGAGGCAGGAGGTTTATGTGGTAAAAATAATGCAGAGCAGCTGATGGAAAATGAATACCAGTGACATAGTATAAATTATATTGAAAGGAAAACAAAAGTCACCCCATTGAATCAATAAATAAAACTAAGACCTATTTTTTTTTAAAGGTGAACAACTAGCTAATTTGTTTAAAAAGCAGAAAAAGGGAAACTAAATTGTCAGTTTAAGAAAATTTAAAAAGAATTCACAAGAAATTAAGACTATATAAAGGATATTATTAGGAATTATTTTGTTCACATGTACCAATAAATGGTTAGCATTCTTGTAGGAAATTTGAGAAGTATACAAAGAACAACAGACAAAAATAAAAGTAGGGAGAAAACTAAAAGGGGGAATATGGTAGAAGTTAAAAACTTTTTTGGGGTATTAATTAAAAAAAGTTTCAGAGGTGATTAATAGTAGGTTATGAAATTTGTGAAGGTAATTTATGTTTGTTTAACATTTTATCTGCTTTTACATGCAGTATAGTGCTGTATATATTTGTATTGCCTGTGAAAAGTGCAGATTTTGGTTGACTATGAGATCCACATGAACCATGAATTATTTTAAACCTGACCTATTATTTCCTGGCTTAAACCAAAGCTTCTTAATCTGAGGGTTGAAAGTCCATATGGGTAACCGAATGTGAAGGTCACAAAATTATGATTTATCATCAGTATAAGTTTGATTTTTATACTTATTTTACATATCTGATGTGACTTTTTCTCTTCCCCAGTCAGGAAGAAGCTATTATCAGATGATTCTGTTATCAGATAATTCCCTGACTTTCCAGGAAGGAACTTTTTATCAATCCCATTGTTCATTCTCCTACCTTTGGGTATCTTTAAACAACCTTTAGAGATATTGATTAGCATATCTTTAGGTAGGTTTGGGACCTGGTCTGCCACCTGGCTCCTTGCCTCTTCCTCCCTTTGTTCTACCTTTATTTCTCTGGTTTCCCTGAGAAAAACCCCCAAGATTGTATTTCCTCTATAAAATATCTACTTAGGATGAAGGTCTTTGCTTAATGTTTGCTGAGACTGCTATTCAGAAAAATAGCTGTCTTCCCTCTAATGCCTTCCCTCTAATGGTGTTTTTCTCCTTACTCTAGCTAACTCTGGTTGGTGACACTACACCAGTAACTGGAATGTTATATGTCTGGTCTAATGACAAAAGATGAAAATTTAGGATAGCCATTTTATCTCATTTATCTCATTTAATTTCCATGGTTTATGTATTTAACTGAGTTTTTAATAACATTACTGTGTTGTTTTTTTCCTTGTAGTTTTTCTTGTACTTACATCTTCAACATTTAAAAATTACTATTTAAAATTTACTTGGCAAATTCCAAAATATAATTGTAAGTTTTTAACATGTGTTTACCCATATGCTCTTCTGACTTAAAGAAAGATATAACACAACTAAACTATGCCATACAAGTTTAAATGCAAGAAGAATTAAAAAAAAAAAAAGGAAAGAAAAACAGAAAAACTCTTGCCAAGAAAGCACAGTACTTTGTTTTGAATGACTGTTTTGAATATAGTTTTATAGTAGGAACATGAACTCTATCAGTTTAAAACATTTTTGCTAACATATACCTGTAAGAGGGATTAATGGGGGGAGCTCTCCAATATAATAGATCAGTTTATCAGTAGGTAAGCCTTCCTTTGAATACTTTTCCTGACTTCAATAGATGATGTGTACATGCCCATTGAGCCATGATTACATGAGAAAAAAAGAAAGTTCCTAAGTCATGAAGTAATAGGATAAATGGGACTGTTGTGAGTTGCATTGGTTGCCTTGGATTTTTCATTCATTTAAAACATCATTTATTTTTTGCTTTTTCTCTTCTATTCTACTATTGGAGAGAGTGCAATGATGAAAGGAAGGAAATTCTCTGCACATCTTGAGGAACTAATAAATGACTACCTTGGTGAATATGGAAAAAGAAACTGCTTTTTTTTCTTTTCCTCAATCTAAGAAGAGTTTCCCTTTTTTCTTTTCTGTTTCTGAGACCACATTAGAGACCACAGACTTTAAAAAATTCACTTCTTTTGGCTCAGATATGGTAGGAACCAAAGCAAATGTAAAGTACTTTGGAAGAGCACATAAGAATTATATGAGTTCTCCTATGTGACTCAAGTAGGGAATTCATAGACAATGTTATTCTTGAATCTCAGTTTCCTGAGTAGTGTAATCCAATAATTTAGCCCCTTTGTCAGAGAAGTGAGATTTCTTGCTGCCTTGGGTACTGAGTTTGAGAGTTGAAGATTCAGCCTTCTATCCAGAAAAACTGAATTTCCTGATCACTATGTCTCTTGGAGTATTGTCTATATAGTACCTCCCCCAAAGTAGAAGAGCAGTAAAGCACTCAGACTATAATATGAGGGAATGATAAACCTTGACATTCTTCCCAAGATTACAGTGTACTCTTCAGACAATGTAAGTCTGTTGGGGACAGGTTACATTAGTAGCAGCTCCAAACAGTATTTCTCTTCCTTTTGGGGAGTATAGTTTACAAGATGACCTTATGGTTTGTTTTTGATGGAAGGAAGAGTAGAGGGGTGAAAAGATTATGTAGAACCTTGTGGGAGAGGAGGATTGATAAGAGTTTTACCTTGTTGGCATTTGGGTTTTACCTAACTAAGTTGGGGCTAAACCATAGGGTGGTTAATCTTGAGGAAAAGTAAGAATTTCTTAGAAGAAAAGAAAATTGTAATGATTATTTATATACTCTTGAGAATCCCTTTCTGTGTATTTCTATTTAAAAATTCCTATGAATAAGTTGTATCTCTTACACATTCTATGGGGTGAAATAAAAAGTGTTCTATACCTCAGCCCATTGTTACTTAGCACTTTTATATGCCCCTTTTTCTTGAATCTATAGAAAATAAGGGATCAGCTGTACTCAAGTTTTCCCAAAATAAATCTAGGGTCAAATGATAAAGACCCAAACAAGATGCTAGTTTTTGGGTGAAGTCACCAAAAACAAACCCAATGGGCCCAGAGGGAGAGGTCCCTTGACCATGTATTATATTTTCTGATATATAAGGACCATAAAGTTTGCTTTCCTTTGTAGTAATTTCCTTCCTTACTTAACGTCAAATATCTTATTTTCTTTGTCCTTTTCTTGCCTTTTTCATAATTGGCTATAGAATAAGTAACTGAATTAGTGAAATAAAGGAAAACATTAATGATATGTGTGTGTCAACTAGTAAGCATTTATTAATTGCCTTCTGTCTCCTAGGCACTGTGGGGATACAAAAAGTGGCAAGACAGTCTTTGCCCACAAGGAGCTCAAAATCCAGTGAAGAATATGTACAAGCTCTGTACAGAATAAATAGGAAATAATTAAAAGAGCAAAGCCTTTAGAATTGAGGGGTTATGAAAGGCTTCCTATGAAATATGGGATTTTAGTTGGGACTTAAAGGAAGCCAAGGAAGCTTATAGATGCATATGGGGAAGGAAAGAATTCCATGTCTAGGGGACTGTCAGAGAAAATGCCTTAAACAGAGAGATGGAATGTTTTATTTATGGAAAACCATGGAGGTCAGTGTCACTGGATGGAAGAGTATCAAGCAGGGAGTAAGGGGTAAGACATTCAAAAAGGTAGGAGAGAGTAAAGTTCTGAAAGACTTTCAGAAAATTACTGTGATGATTAAATGGAATCTGGATTAGAGGAGAGAGAGATTTGAGGCAGCCTGACCCACCTATTGAGCCTAGATCAATGTTCTAAATGTGAGATGATAAGGATTTGCATTAGAGTGGTACTACTGTCAGAAGAAAGAAGGGAGAATATCTGAAAGACACTGGTGAAATTGATAGGTCTAGGTAGCCGACTGATATGGTCAAACAGAATAAGGATAAAGGAAGACCATTATATTTAGTAACTAAGAGATGACTGGTAACTTTGAAGAGAGCAATTTTGGTGGAATGATGAGATTGGAAGCCAGATTATAAGGGGTTACAAGAGAATGAAAAGAGATAAAATAGAGACAACTATTGTAGAAGATCTTTAAAGGAGTTTTGCCACAAAAAGCACAAGAGATATAGGATAATAATGGAAGAATTAAGTGAGGGTTTTTTGATTATGGGGGTGATGTAGGCATATTTGTAAGCAATAGGTAAGTAGCCATTAGAGAGGGAGAGATTAAAACTAGATAGAGTGATAGATTTTTGGGAATGACAGAGGAGGCAATCTGTTAGAGGAGACTGAATAGAATGAGACTGCTTGAACAAATAGAAGGGTTACCCTTGGTAAAGAGTAAAACTACCTCTTCATGTGAGGTGGAGACAAAGGAGGAGATAATGCCAGAAACCATATGAGTAATATGAAATGAGGCAGAGGAAAAAAGAAAGAAGAAAGGTGTCTTCAATTTCTGTGAAATATATGGCAAAGTTCTCAGCTGAGAGATTTGGAGGAGATGGTGGGGTATGAGGATCTTTGAGAGATGAAAAAAAATGAAAGAGCTGCTGTGGAGAGTGGGATAGTGAATTCATAAGGGAGTGTTGCCCAGTTAGGAAGCAGTAAATGCTCATTTGAGGTCGTACAGCACACCTTTATAGTCTAAAAAACATTAAATAGAAAATAAGAGCAGCAGGATTGTGATTTATTCTTTGGCTGTTTTATTTGCACCCCCTAAAAAAGATGAGAAGAATAATTATAATTCATAATTATCTACTTTATGATAATTTAGAATTTCCTCATATGAATTTGAGGTAGATAGCGTGAATATTATTATTTTTGTTTTTTGAAAAAGTAACAGAGATATTAAGATGTTAGTTAGGTGACACAATTATGTAGTATGCGTTAAAGTTGGGAGTTGGTCTCTTTTTAGGGTGAGCCAATTATTATTGCTATTATTGCCTTGGAGATAGGTCTATACATTTGCAAATGCATATTTTAGCAAGAAATGTGACTAGGTTTAACTTTATTGGGGGCAGTACTCATTTTGCCTGAGTTTATATTTGGAAATTTTTTTTTAAAGAACACAAGTGAACTCATAACTGGTCTGATATTTGTCCAGTGAGCTTGTTGACATTGAATGAACAGAATATTTGTATTGTGTCACAATTTATTTACTGTTTGATTTTATGCCAATTGTAGGGTTTTTCTAACCTAAACACTCCCACACTTGGGTTTAGTGAGTCAGTTTTCTTCCTTAGCTTTCCCAATTCTATTCATTTTTTAAAACCAGAGGATCATTCATAATAGATTTGAGAGAAGGAAGAACATATTAAATGCTATGTAGTTCCATTTCCTTTTTATTTGACAGATTATTTTACAGATAACAAAATTGAGGCCTAGAATGGTGATTTATCATAAGGGTGCAACAGAACCAATATTTAGATTCTGTTCCTGTGATTCCAACTTTGGTACTCCAACTTCAATGCTCTTTTTATTCTGTTGAACTTTTTTTCTTTATTGAGTACTCCTTCACAGAGCCAGAAATGTCCGGAGATACGTGTAGCTTGAGAGGCACTTATGTAGGTTACAAGTGTAGAGGGCTCTTCAAATAAAGCCCTCAGGTAATCAGAAAGCTGCAGCTTGGGGGTTACAAACTCATATTGAGGATCATTTCAGCAGTGGCAATGATGAGAAGAGTGGCAGCACAGAGATTGGGAAAATTTGGAGGTTCCTTGCATTTTGTTCTGAGATGACATTGAAGGTCCTCAGGATATAGTCCTCTGATCCTCAGAATGAAGTTTGGGGGAGGGAGAAAGTCAGCTTAGGAACCCAGGTGACCCAGAATTAGACCAAGGAAGGCCAACCATCACATCTAAAAGTATATCAAAGGATAAAATTTGACCTTGTAATGAAGATCCAATTCTGGATCCAAAACTAGAAAAAAGAAAAATCCAAAGAGAACTTTAATCAGCATTTAAAAAATATAGTAGATCCAGAGATGCCAAAAAAAAAATTTAGCGTTTAAGAAGAAAGTAACTCAATAGCAGCTACAAACAGGGATTCAGGGAAAAAACAAATTTTCTCTAACAATTACACCAACCCTAGAAATAGTGAAGTTAGAGAACAAAAATTAATTAAAAGTTCTAGAGGAAAGAATTAGAGAGTAGTTTAGAAAAAGTAGTAGAACTCATACAAGCATCAGACTTCTTAAAAATTAGAACAGACCAGACTTCCATTATGGAAAGAGTCATATTGTTTCTTACATCACCTCTCCCTAGCCATTGCAAGTTAGGCCAGTTATTATTATTTTTTCTTGAATGGTATTGAGACATCTTTGGGAATTGATTGGCCCACACACTAAACATTCAGATGGTTGATATTTCCTGATCACTCAAATACAAAGGAAATACAATTCACTTGGAGGCCTGGAGGTGATTACAATAAATAACTAAGTCAAAGGAACTTTACTCTGCTGGATCAACTCAAGATATCCTCACTGCCTGTTCTTATTGACTTCTCCTGCTATGACTAATTAATTTCTTTTTGCTAAGTTTTGAATATCTTTTAATTATCTCATTTTGTTTTACTAATAAAACTAAAATATGAGGAGACTTATCTGAATTAGGTCCAGTCTAGAATGCCATAAGACAATAAGAAAATTACAATAAATTATAAAGATTAAAGAAGAGAAGAAAATATCTCACATAAAAAATAACTGAATTAGGGGCAGCTAGGTGGCGTAGTGGATAGAGCACCAGCCCTGAATTCAGGAAGACCTGAGTTCAAATCTGGCCTCAGACACTTAAAATTTCCTAGCTGTGTGACCCTGGGCAAGTCACTTCACCCCAATTGCCTCAGCAAAAACAAAACAAAACAAAAAAAATAATAAAAAAAATAATAATAAAATAAAATAAAAAATTAAAAAAAATAACTGAATTAGAAAATAGGACAAGAGATAATTTAAGAATCATTGGCTTCTGGAATAAAGCGTGGGAACTATATTTGAAACAATTATAAATTAAACTTCTCAGATATATTAGAACCAGAGTGCCAAGTGAAGATAGAAGAATCTATCAATCATTTCCTGAAAGAAATCCCAAGAAGAAAAAATTAGGAATACAATAGTCAAAATTTATATTTTCCATGTTAAAGAAAAAACACTACAAGCATCCAAAAAGAAGCAGCCAGGATCACACAAGATCTGGAAGTTTACTACAAATGAAAGAAGATCTTGGAATACAGTATTCTAAACAACCCAAAAGATTTAGGTTTTTAATTAAAAATAATTTACTCTGCAAGACTGAATATCATCCTACAAGGAACAAAATGAATCTTTAATGGAATAGAGGATTTCCAGGCATTTCTGATGAAAATACCAGCTTTACTTTGAATTTTGAACAGAAGCATCAAGAGAAACCAAAAAAGATAAATTTATTTGAGCCATTAGAAGTGGTAATGAAGTACTAACATTCTTCTAAAGGGATTTAAAAAACAAACAAACAAAAAAACCAGGTTGTCCCTATATTGCTCAGTCATTTTTAATTTGGGTTTGACTTTTCATAATCAATGCTTTCTTGGTAGAGATGCATTTTTTTTTCTTCTCCAGCTTGTTTTACAGATGAAAAACAAACAAACAAACAAAAAAAAAACTGAGGAAAACATGTTAAGTAACTTTCTATTTTTGAATTTAGGAAAATGAGTTTTAGAGACCTAGTACTCTATCCACTGTGGGACGTAGCTGCTACCTGCCTTTCTTCACTGCCCCATGTCCCTTTAAAACATTAATATTTTCAGAGTATTAAGAGAGTCAACAAGCAAAACAAAAGACCTGGAGAGTCTATTGCTTCTGTTCTGAGATTTTGAAGATGAAAAAGAGAATAAAACATACTAGCTTAGAAAAGAGGTAAAAAGGTGATGCTGAAGCACCAGTCTTGAAGTCAGAGCACCATTGGGTTTAAGTGACTTGCTCAGGATCACACAGCTAGGAAGTGTTAAGTGTCTGAAGCCAGATTTGAACTCAGTTTTGAAAGCACATTGCATTTCTTCCCTTTGATGACAGTTATGTTGTATAGGTTTGAAAGAAAAACCACACCCAAGAGGAAATCATCCTTCAGCACCAAAAACACACATAATCTTTCCCTCCTCTTACTTTCCCTATTAGTGTAGAAGGCAACATTTTCTTTCTAGTCCCTCAGGCTTGCCACCCAGGAGTCAGTCATTCTGGATAGCTCACTGTCTCTTTTCCCCATATCCAAGGTATTGCCAAAGCCTGTTGGGTTTCACTTCTACAAAATCTCTCAAATATTCCCCCTTTTCTCTACTGACATTGCCACTAACTTTATGTAGCTCCTCATCACCTCCTTCCTGAGGAGTTTGCCTTCCTTTAGTTTTGCCCTGTTCCAATTCTTCCTCCATTTAAAATCCATCCTCCACTAAAGTGATTTTGCTAAATCACAGGTCTGATCTCACCTCTCCCATTTTGTAATGGGATAATATTACTTGTGCTACCTACCTCAGATTGGTAAGACAACAGTAAGCTAAGGTGCTTTGCTAACCATAAAACTATTTTATTTATATACACATATGTGTACAGGTATATATCTTCACTCATTTATGCATGCAAGTATATACATATACAAATATGTATATGCATATATACATATCTCCATATATATAAATATGTATAAACATATACAAATGTACATATACATACACATTAATAAATACACACAGATGTATTTTGAGATATGTATATATATGTATGTATATACATATGTATATATGCTTACATACATAAATTTACATTTGAGTTTTTCTCAGTCTTGTTTTGAATATAGAACAAAAAGTAGGATCTAAAATTCCCACATCTAGGTCTTAATTATTAGTTTCCTGCCCAGATCCCAAAGAGGATTTCTAAAAGTGATTTTCAAACAGGATTTATTTTATTGTTTTATTTTCATTCACAACTTGTTTAGACTTTGTCCTTTCAATGTCTTTGGAATTTAGGACAGAGTTCTCTGCCATTTTAGAAAATAAGAGATTCTTGAGCTAACCTGATGTTCTGGAGATTTCTATCTGATCAATCATTTTTTTGACCTGCTTGTTTCTAAGTTTCTGAGTTCATTGTACTGATGAAATTCATCTTTCTCTTATTCAGAAACCAGTAATTAAAATACTAATTTCTGATATGCAGAGGGAAATTGTTTCACTTTCCTTTACTTATTTCATGATGCACATCATTACAATAATGATGATAAGTTTGGTGTGCCTTGGAGCTAAGGAAGGACACATAGATCTCTTCATTTTGTTGATGTTTCATTCAATTTATGGTAATACCATTTCAATCAGATATCTGGGTTTTCTCCTAACTACCCAGTGTGTTAGGGGCTGACTTGCAGTTCCCCTGGAAGCAAACTGAGGGTCACAAGGAACAAACACTGAGAGATTGATAACATGACCTCGGGGACAAAAAATTCCTAGGATAACTTTCCTATGTCTCTCAAGATTCTATTCCCTTTTAAAAGTGAATTGTCCTGGGGGCTGCTAGGTGGCGCAGTGGATAGAGCACCAGCCCTGAAGTCAGGACGGACCTGAGTTCAAATCTGGCCTCAGACACTTAACATTCTCTAGCTGTGTGACCCTGGGCAAGTCACCTAACTCCAATTGCCTCAGGAAAAAAAAATAGAGATAGTTATACTTATCTCACAGAGTTGTGGGGAGGCTTAAATATGCTAAAGTATGCAAGGTACTCTGTAGGTTTTAAAGTACTATGCAGATGCAGTTGTCATGATTATTATTTTTAGTGGCTGTGATGAAAAATATCACCCTTGAGCAATCTTCAAATATCTCCAAAATGATATAGGATGATTCTCAGAGTAGAGACATAAACCTAACATCAAGGCTTGTACTGGAAGCATTTTTAGGACTCACCTGGTATAGCCTTTGAGAACTCAAGAGTTATCACCACACTACAATAAGGCATTGCAAGAGAGTTTTCTGTCATAATTATTGAATGCTTAAAGCTTCAGGGTCAAAGTTCTTCCTTCCTATAGCAGAGAAAGTACTAGGTAAGTTTGAAATTATTGTAGCAAGTGGTGTGATATTTGTTTCTTCTCTCTGTCTTTTCTGTTTGAATATTAGGGAAGACAAATCTGTCATAAGAGATTTTAAAATATATAACATATTAAAATAGATATTAAATATAAAAACATAAAATTTCATATCACAAAATAATACATAAGAGGGTTTTGTCTATTAAACCTTTTATGAAAATTAATGCTTGATAGTTTGTACAATGGGAAGACAAACAGATATATCTGCTATTATATAAGGTCAGTGGAATGCCAAAATGTATCTATTATTTCCATTTCTCATCTTATTTAGGATAAGAAACATTTGCTGAATGGATCCTGATGCCCCTTAAATCCAAAATATCTTTAGTTCTGTAAGGAGCATAAAATTGAAAATTTAGTGAAAAGAGATGAATAATTTTTTAGGAAACAGATTTAGTCCCAGTTTTCAGTCAACAATTACTCAACAAGTATTTATTTATTAAACATCTCTGATGTGCTAGGTACTATGTGCTAAGTAGTGGGAAAACAAAGAGGGGAAAAGACAGTCCCTGTTTTCAAGGATAATTTAGTTTAATGGGAAAGACAACATAAAACAACTTTGTAAAAACTACATATAGATATATTTTATATATGTATGTATGTATATATATATATATATACATATATATATATATATATGCATTGCTGTTCAGTTGTTTTTTAGTCATGTCCAACTCTTCATGACCCCATTTGGAATTTTTGGTTTTTTGTGGGGATTTTTTTTCAAAGATACTGGAGTAGTTTACCATTTTCTTTTTCAGCTCATTTTACAGATAAGGAAACTGAGGCAAATAGGGTTAAGTGATTTGCCCAGGATCACTCAACAAATAAGTGTCTGAAGCCAGATTTGAACTCAGAAAAATGAGTCTTTCTGACTCCAGGCCACTGAACTATCTGACTGCCATGAGTATGTGTGTGTGTGTATATATATATATATATATATATATATATATGCATGTACATATTTACATATATGCACATATATGTAAATATATGTATTATAGATGTATGTATCCATGTGTCTATGTTTATTTTCTTATGTATCTATGTATACAAAGAGAGCGCAAAGAAATAGAGTATAGGTCAGTCACAAAATGGGAGTTGGTTTGGTGTGAGAATCAAAAAAACCAATTTGATTCCATCTCATGAGCATTGACTCTGTCTTTGGATGCTACCTGTATTATCCAAAATCTTCTTGTTGTTATTTTTTTGCAAATTATTCATGAGAAAGTGGAGGGTATAAGTCACTAATTGTTTCATAAAATTCAGGAGGATGAAATTACTCAGCATCTCCTAATTCTGGGGGAAAAAAAGACCTCTCTATTTTCCACCTCCCAAATTGATTGAAACTCACTCTTCCCCCCTCCCACCTTATAAAATTCATCATCTTTCCTCCAAATAGAAATAAGAAAGTTGTTGCTGAAAGAGCTTGACTTAGTTTTTAATAATTTTGGTCTTATTTTTCCCCTTGTAGCTTGGTTTATATATTATTAAATTGTTTTCTTTTAATGCATAAAAAAGTTTCCCCTATCTGGGGTCCAGTGCTAATCTGAGGAGTCTTGGTCTCGATTTGTATGCAATTGGCATTCATTGGTTAATAAATATTCTCATATACTCAAGCCTCTGTTTCCTCAGTTATTTTAGATTTTATTTATCCCAAGAGAGAAGATTGGAAGAGACTTTTGTAGAAGGTGGAATTTTAGATGACTCTTGCAAGAAACCAAGGAAGGCAGGAAGCAGAAAGAGAAAGTTGCAGGCATTGGGGGTAGGCAGGAGAAAAACTCAGATTTAGGAGATGGAGTGTCTAGTATGAGAAACAGCAAGAAGGTCTGTGTCATTGGATCACAGAGTATGTGAATGGATGGGTGAATGGATGGGGGTCATAAAATATAAAAAACCAGGAAAGGGCCAGGTTAGGAAGTTTTCTCTTCCTTCCTTCCTTCCTTCCTTCCTTCCTCCCTCCCTCCCTCCCTCCCTCCCTCCCTCCCTTCTTCCCTTCCTCCCTCCCTCCCTCCCTCCCTCCCTCCCTCCCTCCCTTCCTTCCTTCCTTCCTTCCTTCCTTCCTTCCTTCCTTCCTTCCTTCCTTCCTTCCTTCCTTCCTTCCTTCCTTCCTTCCTTCCTTCCTTCCTTCCTTCCTTCTTGCAATTGGGGTTAAGTGACTGACTTGCCCAGGGTCACATAGCTAGGAAGTATTAAGTGTCTGAGGCCAGATTTGAACTCAGGTCCTCCCTCCTGACTTCACGGCTGGTGCTCTATCCACTGCACCAACTAGCTACTTTCAAAGACACACAAAAATTTTTATATTCGATCCTGGAAGCAGTAGGGAACCTTTAGTTTCATTGAATGGGGATTGGTGGAGCAAATGGTCAAATCTGTGCTTTAGGAAGATTAACTTGACAGCTGAGTGGATAATAAAGTGGAGAGAAACATGGGATAGGGAGACCAACCAGCAATCTATTATAATTGTCTAGACATAAGGTGATGAGGGTTTATATCATGGTGGTTAATATTAGAGGAGAGAAAGAGGCATATATGAGAGATGTTATAAATGTAAAATCAAAAGAGTTGGCAGCTAATTGCATACTGTGGTTGTTGTGAAGTGAGAGAAAATGAAGAATATTTAGGTTGTAAGTCTCGTTGACTAGAAAGATGGTGATATCTTCCATACTATTAAGGAAATTAGAAAAAGGGGAGGGAGTGGGGTAAATGAATTTACTTTCATACATGTTGAGTTTAAGGTAATCTGACACATTTAGCTGTTGGAGATGTAAGATGGAAGGCTAGGCAAGAAGTTGAGACTGTGTAAATAGTTCTTAGAATCATCAGCATAAGACATGATAGTTGAAACCATATGAGCTGATGAGATCATTAAGTAAAATACTCTAGAAGGAGAAGAGGGCAGAAATCTTGAAAGCATGATTTGTATTAAAAATGATCACAAAAGTAGCAGAGAGAATTGTCATGAAAACTTAGAGAGAAGAAAGTATTAAGGAGAAGAGGGATAATTGATAGTCAAAGCCTACAGAGAAACCAAGTAAGATGAAAATTGAGAAAAAAAACATTAGAACTTTTATGAATCTATAAATTCTGCTTTTGTGATTCTTATTTCCTTCCTAAACCACTCAGCAACAGTGTGTTGTGGTTCCATGTTCTAGTGAAAATCCATTGGGTTCTCGGCTTCATTAAATGTTGAATAATTTTCTTTTATTTTGAAGTATTTATTCACATATGTTTGAACTTGTTTATAAAATTTAGAGCCTATATTTATTTCTGGCACCAATGTTTTTCCCTTTTAGTTTATCTACTTATGCTTAAGATCTTTGTGTTTTCTTCTTCCTGAGACTTTTGGTAATTTCAGTCTTATCTTTTCCCATGATTTTCCTCTATTTCTTACTTTTTGAATCCTTTGTCTTTCATGGTGGTTTCCTTGGGGAATGGCTCTCACAATGTCTTAGCCTCCTCACACACTGGCCAATTCAGGGTTCACTAACCTAGATCTTTTCCTTAAGTAAATTTTATGAAGATATAACTGACCCCAGCTGGATGCTGGATTCTTTCTCTCAGGCACATACCTCCTCTACCCACCCCATAGTATTCTGACCTGTTTTTCTGTTCCTCATTTTTCTGGTCCAAAAGTACTGAGCACTGTTATTGTGGTGCAATTCCAAACTTGTAAGATTCCTGTTATTTAGAGTCATGATCTTTAAGGTTCTGAGAAATAAAGGGGCAAGAGCATAGGATTTGAGCTCTATCACAAATCCATACATGTGTCCTTCCCTATTCCCTATGTTCTTTTGTTCTTATGTGAAGTTCTGATGTAGCAGAGTGTGATGGTGTAGCACTAGTATTGAGACTTCAATAAAATATGTCAGTTTGGATCACCAGGGCACTAGAAGAGGTGGTGGTGAGAAGAGTAGAGTTGCATTTGGTTGCAAGTCCATGAGTTGAGAAGCTAGTTCACTGTTGCTGCCTAGAGCATGGTGAAAAGTGGAGAAAGGTACTGCTGAATGAGCTTGACTTAGACATTAATTCATGAAGTTTTTAACCTTCTTTCAGATTTCTTGGTCTCCTAGACCATGGAGACAGCTGAAGCTACTTTGTCCTTGGCATATAATTTTTGAAGAGTTTTGAGAGGTCATGAAGATTCAAGAAAATGTCTAGTTCTGCATCATGTTGGTCACATAATACAGAAATCTGAGCCCATTAAATTTAGCAATTAAGAGATCATTGGTAACTTTGGAGAGAACAATTCAATTAAATGATTAAATCAGAAGCCAAACTATAGAGAATTAAGAAGGGAGTAAAAAGAAAGTGGAAGTATCAATTGTAGATAGCATTCTTAAGGAATTGTCAGAAAAGAGAGATCAAGGATGATAGCTAGTATCAAGTAAGATCAAGTGGATCAAGTGAAAGGTTTTTGAGGGTGGAAAGATATGAGCTTGTAAGCAGTAGGAGAGTAGTCAGTAAAAAAAGAAGAAATTGAAGATAATTGGTGGAATGAGTATGACATAGGGGAGTATGATATACTAGAGAAGACAGAGTTTAATGAGATCAACTTGTGCATGTAGATAGGGTTAGCCTTGATAAGAAAGGCCACTGCTTCATGTGAAATAGGGGTGAAGGAGGAGAAAATGGTAGAAGTTCTTTTAGTGATGTGAGGTAAAGAAGAGAGATAAAAGGGAGACCTTAGTGAATGGCTTCAATTGTTTTCAGTGAAATATGAGGCAAGATTCTTACCTAAGAGGATGGATCACAGGGCTGGAAGTTAAAGGAGGAATGAGAAAATTTAGAAAAGCCACTGTGATTTGTAATATAGTAGTCAGTTAGTGAGATATAAAAGGATCAAGCAATTAAGCTGTGCAATGGAAATCTGAAATCAGGAAGAATCATCTTCCTGAGTTCAAATCTGGCCTCAGATACTTATTTAGCTGTATGACCCTGGACAAGGCACTTAACTTTACCTCAGTTTCTTCATCTATTAAATGAACTGGAGATGGAAATTACAAGCCATTCCAATATCCATGGTTGGATATGATTGAAAAATGACTTGAACAACAATAATAAAAAGATCACGTTTTTGTGAGGGACTACTTCAGATTATGTAGTGAACTCAACCAACATGGTTTCATAATTTTCTCTAACTCTATTCAGTAATTTATGTGTAGAAATACAAGCAGTGAATGGTGGGAGTTATATAGGACTGAGGGTTGACAGGACAATATTTTCAATAGGATAAAGGAGCAAGGGACTCTGAAAGAAAAAAAAAAGTATAATTTTTGATCAGTTCACCAAAGGGTCAAGATGGGAAGAAAGGAGAGTATACCCTTTCCTGGAATGATGATTCTGGATATAATTGAGAGGTAGAGGAATTTATTGAATGATGAGGAGAGCCTAGAAGTGAGAATGGAGTGCTGAGAATATTTCAATTTCACCACCATGATAAATGAATAAGTGTATTGTGTGGTGATGTGGTGGTGCTGATTATGATGGTGGTGTGGTATAAGTAAAGGAGTGACTGGTGTTGTAAAGGGTAGGGAAGATGTATCACCTGGAAAAAGCCAGAATTCAATGAATGCCAGAAAATGGAAAGAGCAAAAAAAAAAAAGATTTAAGATGAAAACAATTTTGTTACATATGAGTTATCTGTGGAACAGACATTCCAGAGAGCTTAGTGGAAGGTGTTAAATTGAAAGGGATGGAAATAAAGATTGCTCAGTGAGTTTGGAGAGGAAGAATAGGGTTTGAATAATGGTAGGAAGGACATTCAGAACCAATAAGTTAGGGAGGGACTTTCAAGGTAGGAGTATGTCAGTTATTTAGGAATAAGTTCAGGTAGGTTATCATTTTCCATAGAGGTTTAGAGTGGAGGTGGAATTGTTTCAGGGCTTCATGCAGCAGTGTATAACTGAAAACAGTGAGGTGAGATGCCCAACTCTGGCAAGCCAATTGCTATGTATTCTGGGAAGCTGAGGGCAAGTAGGTAGTGCAGTGGATAGTATACTGAGCTTGAAGTCAATAAGATTTATCTTCATGAGTTCAGATTTGACCCCTGAGACTTGCAAATCACTAATGCTTGATTATCTGTTTCCTTATCTGCAAAATGAGCTGGAAAAGGAAATGGCAATCCACTCTAGTATCTCTGCCAAGAAAACCCCAAATAGGGTCAAGTCAAACATAACTGAACAACAATTGGACAGCCCCTTCTTTTTTTTTTAAACACTTTTGTTTAAAGCTTTGAGTTTCAAATTCTATCCTTCCTTTCTTCTGTCCTTTCTCCTCTTCCCTAAGATGGAAAGCAATCAAGTACAGGTTATGTATGTGCAATTATGTAAAACATTTCCATATTAGTTATTTTTTAAAAGATTCAAATAAAAGACAAAAATGAAAGAAAGTGAAAAATAGCATGCTTTAGTCTGTATTCACACAGTATCATTTTTTTCTCTGGAGGTAGATAGTATGCTTCATCATTAGTCCCTTAGGACTGTCTTAGACTATAACATTGTTGAGAATAGCCAAGCCATTCATAGCTCTCCCTTAAACAATATTGCTGTTATTGTGTACAACGTTCTACTGGTTTTGTTCACTTCACTATGCATCAGTTCATGTAAGACTTTCAGTTTTTTTTTTCTGAAATCATACTTCTTGTCATTTCTTATAGCACAATAATATTCTATCATAATCATATAATGCAAACTTGTTTAAAATTTCCCAATTGATGGCCACCTCTTCAATTTCTATTTTTTAGCCAAAACAAAAAGTTCCTTTATATATATTTTTTACATATAGGCCATTTTCCCTTTTAGGGGGATGTCTTTGGGATATAAACCTAGTGATGATATTGCTGGATAAAAGGATATGCATGTTTTTATACCATTTTTTTTCTTTTTCTTTATTTTTAAAGCACAGTACTTAATGGATAATATTGGGAGAGAAAAATCAGAACAAAAAAAGAAAAACCATGGAAGAGAAAAACAGAAAAAAGAGAAAAAAGAAAAAACAGAAAAAAAGTAAATATAGGATGTGTTGATTTACATTTAATCTTCATAGTTCTTTTTCAGGATGCAGATAGCCTTTTCTATCCAAATTCTATTTGGATTGTATGGGATCACTAAACTACTGAGAAGAACCAAGTATTTCATAATTGATCATCAGACATTTCTGCTGTTTTTGTGTACAATATATTCCTGGTTCTGCTTGTTTTGAAAGTTCATTTAAATCTTTCCAGCACTTTGTAAAATTAGTTTGTTGATCATTTTTTATAGAACAATAATATTGTATTATCTTCATATACCACAACTTATTTAGTTATTCCCCATTTGATGGGCATCTACTCATTTTCCAGTTCTCTGCTACCACAAAAAAAGCTACTACAAATATTTTTGCACATGTGGGTTTTTTCCCCCTTCTTTATGATTTCCTTGGAATACAGATCCAGTAGTGGCATTGCTGGGTCAAAACTGTTTTGTAGTCCTTTGGGCATAGTTCCAAATTGCTCTCCAGAAAGTTGGTCAGAGTTGTGTTAATTTTCATTTCTCTAACGACAGCTATTTAGAACATTTTTTCATATTATCATAGATAACTTTAATTTCATCATCTGAAAATTGTCTGTTCATATTTTTGACCATTTATCAATTGGGGAATGACTTCTATTCTTACAAATTTGACACAGTGCTTTACATAGTTTAGAAATAAGACCTTTATCAGAAACATTGGCTCTAAATTTTTTCCCCCAGTTTTGTATTTCCCTTTTAATCTTGTTTCTATTAGTTTTGTTTGTGAAAAACCCTTTTAATTTAATGTAATCAAAGTTGCCCATTTTACCTTTCATAATGTTCTCTAGTTCTTCCTTGGTGATAAATTCCTCCCTTCTTCAAAGATCTGTTAGGTAAATTACCCCTTGCTCTCCTAATTTACTTATGGTATCACCTTTTATACCCAAATCATGTACTCATTTTGATTTTATCTTGGTATGGGGTGTATGATGTAGTTCTATGCTTAGTTTCTAACATATTAATTTCCTGTTTTCCCACATTTTTGTCAAATATCCCAGAAGTTGGAGTTTGGGGATTTATCAAATACTAGATTATTATTGTTACTGATTATTATGTCATATGTATTTAACCTATTACACTGATCCATCATTCTTTTTCTTAGCCAGTATCAAAAGGTTTTGATGACTGATGTTTTATAATATAGTTTTAGGTATGGTACTGCTGGGTTACCATCCTTTGTATTTTTTTTCTCATTAATTCTTTTGATATTCTTGAACTTTTGTTCTTCCAGATAAATTTTGTTATTATTTTTTCTTGCTCTATAAAATAATTTTTTGGCAGTTTGATTGTTATGGCACTGAATAAGTAGACCAATTTAGGTACAATTATCATTTTTATTATATTAGCTTGGCCTACCCATGAACAATTTATATTTTTCCAATTGTTTATATTTTATTTGTATGAGAAGTGTTTTATAATTGTGTTCATGTAGTTCCTAGGTTTATCTTGGCAGTAGACACCCAAAATATTTTATTTTGTCTGTACTTATTTTAAATGGAATTTCTTTTTGTATCTCTAACTGCTGGGCTTTTTCAGTAATATATAGAAATGCTGATCATTTGCTAGGATTTATTTTATATCCTGCAACTTTGCTAACACTGTTAATTTTTTTGAGTAGGTTTTTGGATGATTTTTCTAGCAATGATATTGCTGGATGAAAGGATATGCATGATTTTACACCCTTTGGATATAGTTCCAATTTATTCTCCAGAATGGGTGGAGCAGTTCACAATTTCACCAACAGTAGATTAGTGTCCCAGTTTTCCCACCTCCCAAAAAAATCCAACATTTTTCTTTTTTGTCATATTAAGTACTCTGATAAGTGTGAGATGGTACGCTAGAGTTGTTTTAATCTGCATTTTTTCTGGTCAATAGTGATTTACAGTCTTTTTCATCTGACTGTAAATAACTTTGTTTTCTTAGTCTGGAAATTTCTACTTCATATTCTTTGACCATTTATCAATTGGGAAATGACTTGTATTTTTATAAATTTGACTTTATTATCTATATATCATTTTCTGCTTTCCTTATAATTTTGGTTGCATTGGTTTTATTTGTGCAAAAACTTTAAAATTGTATATGATCAAAATTATTTTACATTTTATAATGCTTTCTATATCTTCTTTGCCCTAATCCTTCCCTTATCCATAAATCTGATAGATAAACAATTCTTGCTCTCAATTAAATTTCACCCTCTATGTGTAAATTATGTACCCATTTTGACTTTATCTTGGCATATAGTATGAGATGTTGTTCTATATCTAGTTTCTGCCATAGAAATTTTTCCAGTTTTCCAAGCAGTTTTTGTTTCAAAAGCTTGGATCTTTGGATTTATCATATACTAGATTACTATTATATTTTATTATAATATAATTTGTATGTAAACTATTTCAGTGATCCATCACTCTATTTCTTAGCAAGTTCCAAATTGTTTTTGATAATTTTACTGTCTTTTCTGTTAATCTAGGTAATTTATATTTTTGTAGATATTCATTCATTTCATTAAGATTGCCAAATTTATTGACATATAATTAAGCAAAATTAAAATTGGACAAAATAGGTCCTAATAATTGTCTAAATTTCTTCTTTATTGGTGGTAATTCACCCCTTTTATTTTCAGTATTAGTTATTTAGTTTTCTTCTTTACTTTTTTAAAATCAAATTAATCAATTCAACTCTCATCTTTTAATCAAGAATGCTTGAAAGTCCTCCATTTTAATATCCATTTTCCCCTTAAAGATTATATTCAAATTTTATAGTTAGGTGATTCTTACTTGTAATCCTAGCTCCTTTGCCTTGCAGTATATCATATTCCAAGTCCTCCAGTTCTTTAATGTGGAAGCTGCCAAACCCTTGCTTTTTAGCTGCTTGCAGTATTTTCTCCTTGATCCATGAGCTCTGGAATTTGACTATGACATTCCTGGGAATTTTCATATTGGTGGCTCTTTCAGGAAGTGATCAGTGGATTCTTTAATTTTTTTTTTGCCCTCTAGTTCCCCCCCACCTTAGGCAATTGAGGTTAAGTGAATTGCCCAGGGTCACACAGTTAAGAGGTGTTAAGTGTTTGAGGTCATATTTGAACTCAGGTCTTCCTGACTTCAGGGCTGGTGCCCCATCCACTGTGCCACTTAGATGCTCCTGCCCTCTAGTTTTAATATATCAAGGTACTTCTCAATACTGTCAATTATAAGTGTTTCCATTTTAGTTAACCAATTAATATCAATTAGATTATATAAAGAGATATTTGCTATAGACATATATGAAGAAAAACATTACAAAGCACTCTCTCCCTTCCCCACATCCCAATACTTGGGGCCATACTCTTCTCTATACCACCTTGGTCTCTGAGAACTGTAGGCTCAAATGTAAACCAGTTTCTTCAAAGCATTAATCCGATATAGTTCATTTATTAATTCACCATAGTCAGTGAATTCACTTGGTTGCTTTTCTTCTATATGAGGTCAAATTGATTATTTAGGGCTTTGTTCCTCACTATAACAGCAAAGTATATTATAGACTCTGGTTCCTGGACCATCTATAGCTTACCATTTTGTTTCCTTGAAGTTTATTACACTGTAGGTGATTTGATATATTTTCATGTCAAAGTAGAAAAGAACATATACAAAGAGGCAAAAATAGAGGTTCAAATTCTTGGGCCACAGGTTGGCCTCAGATGGGAAAAGCCTGAATACCTTCACTCTGATATAGTTAGATAGGAAAAAAAGAAGTGACCTAAAATTTGTTCAGTCAGTGCTTTTGAATGTAGTCACAGTTATGGCTTAGCAACCAATCAAAAAAGTCTTTTCTTCACAGACTGGAACAATATCTACACATGTTCAAGACAGGGATTGCATCAGCAGAAAATATTGTGAACACTCATAAAGAGTAGGCTCATTGTCCAGTTCTTACATTATCTCTCCTTATCTCCTTCCCCATTGGGATTACTTTTATATGTATTCACTAAAGGATTTATCTTTGGTATATTGAGTTTGTTGAAGACAGAAATGTATGTGCTTAAGGACAAAGGATAATCATTTTTTGAGTTTGTTGAAGATAGAAATATATGCACTTGAGGACAAAGGATAATCATTTGTTGAGTTTGTTGAAGATAGAAATGTATGTACTTGAGGACAAAGGATAATTATTTGGGGAAAGAGATATGAAGAATGTGAAAGATCTTTACACAGAAGTCCTGAGTACAACTTGGCATTGAAAGCTCTTCACAGCCTTTCACAATCTGGTTTTAACTCTAAAGAGGTAACTCTTTAGAATTATTGAATATTATATTACTTCATACATTATGTTTTATCTTGGACTGGCTTACCTTTCTTTCTGTTCTTTATATCCAGCATTTCATTTTCTATTTCCATGTCTTTGAAATATTTTTGAAATAATATTTATAAAGTTCCTGTATTTATAAATATTTATAATTTATGAATAAATTATAAAGATGATATTTATATAGTAAACTCATCCTATGTTCTTTTCCTCCTCTTTGCATAGGCTGACTCCCAGATTCACTCTTCATCACTGTTTCTTCAAATCCCTAGTTTCATTTAAAATTGAGCCCATGTTCCAACTTCTGTGGAAAACCTATATGAACCTTTTATTTTTACTTATTTATTTATTTATTTTCATTTATTTATTTATTTTGAACCTTTTCTAATTCTACTGATTCTTAGTCCTGTTGCTCTCTTGAAATTATTATGCATATGCTAATCTGTTTGCAAGTTGTATAGTTTTGCCTTATATCAAACAAAATTTGCCTCTTTGCAATTCCTATCCATTGTTCCTAGTTCTGAACCAAACCAAAAAAGTCTTTTTCAAAATAGCCCTTGAAGTATTTGAAGTCATCTGTATTTTCTGTAAAATCTCTCCACTTGGAGAAATAGATTAGTTTATTCTTTCTTTGATTCCCTTCCTTTCCTCAATGTAACTGGAAAACAAAACAAAACAAAACAAAAACCTTGCTTTTTTTCCCTTTGGCTTTTCTCATCAATCTTACCCCATTCTCATCGAGTTTTATCACTTCTGAGACCATTCTTATAGGCCTGGGTCCTACTTTTTTATTTGCTTTTTTACTTGAACTTGCTTCCATTTTTTTGCACATGTTTCTAGGTCAATGAATGAGTTTCCTGTTTCTATATCAATGTCTCCTTTTCTAATAATTTTTTATTTTTAGAATTTTACTCTTGAGAGTTGCCCTCTTTTAGAGGTTAATATCATGAACAGATTTTGGCCATAGAATCCTAACTATACAACCTCTGATTTCATTGAGTTCTTTACTCCCTAGATTTATATCAGATAATTCCTAGCTTTCCTTCCCTCTAGCCCAAATTCTAAAATAGAGTTGTCACTTTCTTTTATCTGGATTATCTGATTCAAAGTACCTTTTATAACATTAGTTTCTTTTACTTTGGAGGATGAAATTATCATTAAGACAATGTGGGAAATTATTAGTTTTTGGCAAAGCAGGTTCCAATTAATGTATTAATGTCTCTCCACTAGAACATAGGTTCCTGGAAGTTAAGGACTGTCTCACTTTTGCATTTTTATCTGTAGCATTTAGCACAAAGTAAGCACTTAAATACTTTTCATCCATTTGCTTATTCATTCATTCATGCCTCTATACTGTATGTGATCCATTTCTCAAACTTTTCATCTGTTCCCAGTTTCTATGTGTATGTAAAACAGAGGTATTAAACTCATGGCCCAAACCATAAAAATACCCAAACAAAAACTCTCCCAAGTGCTACTCTAACCAGATTAAAAAATTAATTGGAAAATGTTTAACCTAATAAATTAAAAATACAACACAACACAGATTTTTAAAAAAAAGTTTTTAAAGTTAACATGAGCCTGACAGATCTGTTTTTGTTTGAATTTGATTCCACTATTGTAAAATACATGGAAAGCACACATTTTAGGGCAGAAGATCCAGGGGGTCTAGCAGACCATTACAGAACATGCTAATACTACTTCTAGGAATTATGGGATAGCATTTCCTCAATTTCCAGTTTTTTTTTTTTTTTGCCACCACAAAAATTCTGTTAAATTTTTTTTTTTTTTTGTACAAATAGGTCCTTTCCACTTTTCTTTGATCTCTTTGAGATACAAATCTAGTAGTGGTATTACTGGATCAGAGGATATACAAAGTTTTGTAGCCTTTTGAGCATAGTTCCAAATTACTCTCCAGAATGATTGGAATAGTTCAAACTCTGCCAGCTGTGCATTATTGTCTCAATTTTTCCACATCCCTTCAAGATTTTGGTCTTTTCCTTTTTTTATCATGTTAGCTAGTCTACTAGGTATGAGATGTTTGCATTTCTCTAATGATTAGGGATTTACAGCATTTTAAAACCTTTTTTTAAATTAAAACTTATTATTTATAAAACATATGCATGAGTAATTTTTCAACATTGACTCTTGCAAAATTTTCTGTTCCAAATTTTTTCCTTCTTTTTGCCACCCTCTCCCTTAGATGGCAGGTAGTCCAATACATGTTAAATATGTTAAAATATATGATAAATCTAAAATATATATATGTATATATATATATATATTTATACAGTTATCTTGCTGCACAAGAAAAATCAGATCTAGAAAAAAAAACCTGAGAAAGAAAACAAAATGCAAGCAAACATCAACAGCAAGCGTGAAAATGCTATGCTGTGGTCTATACTCAGTTCCCACAGGCCTCTCTCTGGATGTATATAGCTTTCTTCATCACTGAACAATTGGAATTGATTTAAATTATCTCATTGTTGAAGAGAACCATGTCCATCAGAATTGATCATCGTTTAATCTTGTTGTTGCCGTGTACAAAGATCTTCTGGTTCTGCTGATTTCACTCAGCATCAGTTCATGCAAGTCTCTCCAGGCCAATCATCCTGCTGGTCGTTTCTTATAGAACAATAATATTACATGACACTCATATGACATAGTTTATTCATCCACTTTCCAATTGATGGGTATCCATTAGTTTCCAGTCTCTAGCCACTACAAAAAGGGCTACCACTAACATTTTTGTACATGTGAGTCCCTTTCCCTCCTTTAAGATCTTTTTGGGATATAAGCCCGGTAGGAACACTGCTGGGGCAAAGGATATGCACAGTTTGATAACTTTTTGAGTATAGTTCCAAAGTGTAGAGCATCTTTTTCACATGACTTTTGATAGCTTTGATTTCTTTTTCATTTTTTAAACTTTATTTGTTTATTTTTGGTTATACATGTAATTAAAAATATATTTCGTTATCAATCATGTTGGGAGAAAAAAAAATCAGAACAAAAAGAAAAACCATGAGAGAAAAATAAAACAAGAAAAAGAGAGGGGGAAAAAGTGAACATAGCATGAATTGATTTATATGCAGTCTCCATAATTCTTTCTTTGGATGTGAACAGGGTTTTCAATCCAGTTTATTGGGATTGCCTGAGAGAACCAAATCTGTCATAGTTGATCATCCTTGCTGTTACTGTGTACAATGTATTTCTGGTTCTGCTTGTTTTGCATCAGTTTGTGTGAATCTTTCCAGGCCTTTCTAAAATAACTTGTTCATCATTTTTAATAGAATAATAATATTCCATTTTTTTCATATATCATAATTTATTCAGCCATTACCCAATTGATGGACATCTACTTATTTTCCAATACTTTGCTACCACAAAAAGAGCTGTTACGAACATTTTTGCACATGTGAGTCCTTTTCTCTTCTTTATGATTTCTTTGGGATACTGACTCAGAAATGGCATTCTACTGATTCAAATGGAATGCACAGTTTTATAGTCCTTGGGGCATAGTTTCAGATTGCTCTCCAGAATGGTTGGATTATTTCAAAACTTCAGTAATATGAACTATAGTGACTCAGTTTTCTCACATCCCCTCCAACATTAATCATTATCTTTTCCTGTCATCTTAGGCAATTTGAGAGATGCGAGGTGGTACCTCAGAGTTGTTTTAATTTGCATTTCTCTAAGTAATAATGATTTAGAGCATTTTTTCATAATAAGACTATAGATGGCTTCAATTTCATATGAAAATTGTCTATACATATCCTTGACCATTTATCAACTGGAGAATGATTTCTTCTTCTGAAAACTGCCAATTCATGTCCTTTGATCATTTATTGATTGGGTAATGGCTCATATTTTTGTAAAATTGACTTAGTTCTCTATGTATTTCAGAAATGAGGCCTTTATCAGAGAAATATGGTATAATTGAACCTTTCCCTAATTTCCTCATTTACTTCTAATTTTGGTTATGTTAGTTTTGTTTGTTCAAAACCTTTTAAATTTCATGTAATTAAAATTATCAATTTTACTTCTCATCATCCTCTGTTTCTTGTGGAGCATGAATTCTTCACATTCATAGGTCTGACAGGTAAAATTTTCCATGCTTCCCTGATTTACTTATAATATTATCTTTTATGTATAAATCATGTGTCATTTTGGGCTTATCTTGGTATCAGATGTGAGATTTTGTTCTGGCCTATTTCTTCCAAATTGCCTCAGTTTCCCCAGAAATTTTTGTCAAATGGTTAGTTTTTATTCCAAAAGTTTGGATTTTTAGGTAACACAATTACTATGGTAATTTACTGCTGTGTATTCTGTACCTAATCTATTTCTTACTCTGTACCAGATTGTTTTGACGATTACCACTTTGTAATATGATTTGAAATATGGTACTACTAGGCCTCCTTTCTTCATGATTTTTCATTGTTTCTTTTGATATTCTTTACTTTTTTTTCTTCCAGATAAATTTTTTAAAATTATTTTTTCTAGTCCTATAAAATAATTCTTTCATAGTTTAGTTGGTAAGTAAATTATCCTAGGTAGTCTTATCATTTTTATTTTATTATATTGGCTTAGCCTACTCATTAGTTATTATTTCTCCAGTTGTTTAGATTTTTCTATTTATGTGAAGAATATTTATAGTTGTGTTCATTTTGGCAGGTAAAATCCCAAGTATTTTATGTTTTCTTTAGTTATTTTAAATAGAATAGCTTTAAAAAATATCTCTTCTTGGGGCAGCTAGGTGATACAGTGGAACACTTCCTGGTTGTGTGACCCTGAGCAAGTCACTTAACTCTAATTGCCTCAGCAAAAAATAAATAAATAAATAAATAATCTCTTCTTGATGGATTTTGTTAGTAACAATTCAATTATTCCAGTTACTTTTTTAGTTGACTCACATGTGTTCTCTAAATAAACTATTATATTTTCAAAAATTAATATTTTTGCATTTTTTTGCCCATATTTAAATCCTTTTCTTGTCTTCTAGCATTTCTTTTCATTATATTAAATAATGATGATGGACATCCTTGCTTTACCCCTGATATATTAGAAAGAGCTCTAATTTATCCCCATTACAAAGAATGTGATTGTTGGATTTAAATAAGTATTTTTATTATATAAAGAAAAGATTTATTTATTTATGCTTTTTAGTTTCTTTTTTAACAGGAACGGGTGTGGTATCTTGTAAAAAAAACTTTTCTGCATTTGTTGATATTAAATAGGTAAAATCTAAGGCAACTTGGTGATGTAGTGGATAGAGTGCTAGGCCTAGAGTTATGAAAATCTGAGTTCAAATCTAGCCTCAAATGTTTATTAACTGTGTGACCCTGAACTTTACCTCTATCCTTTCAACTATAAAATAAGGATAATAATAGCACCTATCTGATGGGATGGTTGTGAGGATCATTTGAGGTGATGTTTATTAAAAGCTCTTAGCACATTGTTGGACATATAGTAGAGTTATATGTTCTTCCACTCCTAATAATATGATTTTTATTGTTATTGCTATCTATATAATCAATTATGTTTATGTTTTTCTCCCAAAATTAAACCAGCTCTTCATCATTGGTACAAATTTAACTTGGTCACAACATATAATCTCTTTGTAATATGTTATTTTAATCTCCTTGCAAATATTTTATTTTAAAATTTTGCATCAATATTCATCAGGGACATTTGGATCTAAAGTTTTCTTTCTTCGTTTTGCCTGTCTTTTGTTTAATCATCTAGAGCATATTTGCATGGTAAAGCAATTTTGTTGGATTCCTTTTTTCCCTACTTTTCCCAAAGAGTTTATGTAATAATTGAATTGAATTATTTTTAATTTTCATTTATTTATTTATTTACTTTTTTGCTGAGGCAACTGGGGCTGTGATTTGTCCAGGGTCACACAGCTAGTAAGAATTAAGTGTCTGAGACCACATTTGAACTCAGGCCCTCCTGACTTCAGGGTTAGTGTTAAGGACACTTAGGGAATGATTAAATTTATAAGCCATTAAAAAGTTCCTTTTTTTTTTTTCATTTTTTAAAATTTTATTTGCATAACATATGTGTGGGTAATTCTTCAACAATAACCCTTACATAGCTTTCTGTTACAAATTTTTCCCCCCAACTCCCCACCCCTCCCCTAGATGGCAGGATATCCACTACATGTTAATTATGTTAAAGTATTGGCAAATCGAATATATGTATACATATTTCCAAACTTATCATTGTTGTGCAAGAAAACTCTTATCTACACAAAAATATATCAGATAAAGGAAACACAATGTAAGCAAATATCAATCAAGGAGTATGAGAATGTTATGTTGTGGTCCACATTTCACATCCCTCTCTCTGGGTGTATATGGCTTTCTTCAGTGAACAATTGGAGGTGGTTTGCAACATTTCATTGTTGAAGAGAGCCATGTCCATCAGAATTGATCGTCATATAGTACTGTTGTTGCCGTACACGGCAATGATCTCCTGGTTCTGCTCACCCCACTCAGCACCAGTCCATGCAAGTCTCTCCAAGCCTCTCTGAAATCATCTTGCTGGTCATTTCTTACAGAACAATAACATTCCATAACACCCATATACCATAATTTATTCAGCCACTCTCCAATGGAAGGGCATCCATTCAATTTCCAGCCTCCAGCCACTACAAAAAAGTCTGCCACAAACATTCCTGCACATGTGGGGCCCCCTCCTTCCTTTATGATTTCTTTGGGATACAAGCCCAATAGAAATGTTGCTGGGCCAAAGGGCATGCACAGTTTGACAACTTTTTGAGCGTAGCTCCAAATTGTTCTCCAGAATGGCTGTATCTGTTCACAGCTCCACCAACAATGCATCAGTGTCCCAGCCCTCCCACATCCCCTCCAACATTCATCATTAATTTTTCCTGTCATTTTAGCCAATCTGACAGGTGTGAAGTGGTACCTCAGGGTTGTCTTGATTTGCATTTCTCTGATCAATAGTGATTTGGAGCACAAAAAGTTCCTTTTTTAATCAGTAAAATTCCCAAGTAAAAATCACCATGGATGATACTTCACAAGGAAACTGTCAGATCCAGATTAGGGAAGCCAAACTTTTAACAACTTATTTTATGTTTTGAAAATAATTTATACCACTCCCAGCCTAACTTCAAAACTTCTCATATAACTTTGATTGGAATTGGAAAATAAAAGTGTTCTATAATTTCTTACATATTTACACTACAGAACTGAATAGGAAGTGATGGTAATCACTTACTTAGTGTACCTTGGTAGCTAAAAGTTTTCAGTCTGGAATATATGAATTCAGAGAATTGATATTAATAAAGAAAAACTCATTAAGAGTCACTGTAGGAACTAGGACTGATCACAGTTTCATGAAAGGGAGGCACTCTGTTATTCCTCATCTCCTTTCTTCTTGCTCTCCTCTCCATGGAGGAGTTCATCAAGATGAGAAGGAACCAGCTCCTACCAGTGAAGTATCATTCCTCCAGGAAAGAACAAGAAATTATTGAGGAAATAGAACTAGCAAATAGAAGAACTCGAAGGAACTAGAATAGAAAAAGAAAGAATGGATGAAGTAAGTGATCTTATTGTTTCTAGAGCAGCACAAAGTGATGGGGGAGAGAGCAGCACAAAGTAATGGGGGGGAAGGAACAGCACAAAGTAATGGGGAGGAGGGAACAGTACAAAATAATAGGGGGAGGGAGCAGTGCAAAGGAAAAAGAAGGAATGGATGAAGAAAATGATCTTGGTATTTCTAATTTTGTGATTTATGCTCTTTTCATAAAATAGGAAAAGGTAGTCTTGGAGGAATGACAGAATCAAAACAAAATTCAATACTAGAGATTCATCTCCGAAGTGTAATTCTAATTTAGAGACAGGCTTTAGAGCTAATAGAAACCTTAGATGATGATGATGATGAGACATGTGATCTCTTCTCTCTATTCTTTTATACAGGCTGCTCATCAATGCCCGCCCACCAATTCCTCCTTACCTACATCTTTCAGAATCTTTTAAGTTTCTTTCAAGGTTCAGTTCAAATAGCACCGTTTTCCTTGATATTTCTGTCTTTTGTATTTACCAACCACTTTGTCAGACCTACCACTGTTCTATGAAACCCTAAAAGACATATTATAGCAAGGCTCACTTTGCCTAAAATCCTGAAAGTATGACCCTATATTTGTACCCAAGTCATAGAATCAGAAATTTAGATATTTGATATTTGACTCCATCTGTCCAACTCCCTCATTTTTCAAATAAGGAAACTTGAGTCCTTTCTTACAAGTCTAGTAGTTTCTACTATACCATATTAATAAAAAGATATAGCTCTCCACCAACCCTATAGTTTTTCCTTCCTTCCTTCCTCTTTCCTTTCCTCCCTCCTTCTCTCCCTCCTCTTCTCCCTCCTTTCTTTCCTTCTTTCCTCTTTCCCTCCCTCCCTTCCCTTTCTCTTTACTCTTCCTTCCTTCCTTCTAAATGGAAATTTATTTCTCTCTAAATGGCTCCAGTTGCAAATACAGGATTTTAATGAGGTTAAGAGCTAAAACAAAGAAGATTTCAATTGCTTCAGCACCTCAGTATTTATTGTATTTAAGTAACAGTTCTAGTGCTTAGATTCATTGATTCAATAATTCTTGAAACCTCATAGCCGTTCCAATTACTCAAACTGCTTTTTTTTTTTTCAGCTGTATACATCCTTCTCTCTGTTCCCAGAAGTTTGCCACTAATAGTGGCAGTTTTGATCTTTGGAACAAAGAATTCAATCAGAAGCCTGATACATTCTTTTAACTCTAACCAATTCTATGTAGTCTTGGGTAAATTAAAGTTTCTACTTGTACTACCTAAGGTTTTGTGAGATTAAAGTACAGTCTTATGTACAAAATATCTTTTATAGTAAACTTGATGAACAGGGTTTGATGCCAAAGCAATAGAAATAGGAAGACTTAGGGCAAAATATTTTCTAAAGTTTCTCAAAGCTGTGGTGGGTCCTGAGCTAGTAATCGGAAATCATTAAAACCGAGAAAGTGTAATATAAAAACATGTTTGGAGTGCTTTGACCTATGTTCAATGAATGATAATTTGGAGATGAGTTAGTATCATAGTTGTCCTCATTTTATGGGTGAGAAATTGGAGACTTGAAGAAATATTGTCTCAGGTCCCCAAACTAGAAGTGACAGGGCTAGGACTTGTATCCAATTCTCATGACTCTCAATGCAATAACTATTTCCATGATGTGACTGCTTTTTCCTATCAAATCATAATTTATGTCATAGTTCATTTTTGCATTTCTTTCATCTCTCTCTCCTTTCTCTCCTGGACTAAAAACTTTCTGAGGGCAGATTCTGAGGTCCTGAACCACCCCTACATTGCCAGCACCCAGCACAATGAAGTGCCCATCATTAGAATTTCACAACTAATTGCTCACAACTAATTGCTGACTTTAATTGAACGTGTGAAAGTCTAACCACATGGCTGAGTGGCTGCATCACTGAGTCTTGAATGTGGTCTGTATTTGCATAAAATATGGAGAAGTGAAAATTGTGTTGCTGATGTAAAATTAAATTCTTCAGTCCCTTATTTGTGAATGTCTGAAGCACCAAATTAGGAGATGATCTGGAAACTGATTTTTTTTTTTCTGCATTACTCTCTAATCATTTAACAAACCACCGTCAGTTTTAGAATACAATGTGGGTTATTGAGAAGTGTTTCCATTAATGCAAAGTTGATGTTCCCTTGGCTACCTGCCAGCGTTCTAAATAGTGCTTTCAGAAAATCTTTGCTGCCTTTCCCTATGCATCTGTGCTTTCCTCTTCTCCTTTAATTAAGAAGTGAGTAACAAGTGACTGAATAGATTAAGTGACTTTAACTTAATTCAGTTTAGAATATACAAACAAACAAATTCAGATGGGAAAAAATGTTCTATTGGTCTATTAATTTTTTTTTAGCTCATCTAAGATTTTGCATTAGAGTATACAAGTTAAAAAAAAATCTCAAATATTTAATCTGACACTATTTAATTCCCATTCCACTTAATTTTTCATTAAGTTCATATTTTAAAAATAATCTTCTAATGACTCAAATATAACTACTTTACTTATTTTCATTTTTGCTGACAATTGGAATATAATATAGTCACTTGTACACATCACTGCAAAGATTAAAATAAAAAAAATGTGTAAAATAATGTTCATGTGGAAGGTTTATTTACTTATTTTTAAATATAAAGCTCTCTCATTGCAAACTGTAACTGCAGAAATGGAAAATATAATTCAGTGAGGGAAAACCATGTTAAATATATTATGAATTGGCACCAGTGGAGGTGGTAAGATTACAGATCCATTGATATATCAGAAATGAAATTTGTGTCAGTTGGTATTTATTAACTCAACTAGGTTTGTCAACAGTGGAATGTATAAAAAAAGTGATAATATGCTTTTTATCCATCAACAGATATGGTTTGCCTAGGTGGCCTTATTTATAGAGTAATTTTTGGCAAATAGAGCCAGATCCCTCAACAGGTCAGTCTTGATTTACTACATGCTTTTTGTCTCTGATGAATTCTACTGTGGTGTTTGCCTCATCACCCTTAGAAGCTATAGTCTCTAATTGTGGGAATACCAGTGTAATAACTGCTTCCTAGCACCTCCCTCTTTATTTCTTTCTATAGATAATAAAAATCTGAGTCTGTCAGTTCTAGAGCCTTCTCCTTTTTGATTATTTATTAACTTGTATATAGCTTGTTTGTCCATAGTTGTTTGCTGTCTTTCCCATTACATTATGAGTTCTTTGAGAACAATTAGAGTGTCTGTAATTTAATAACTGAATTTATATGTGGCCCTTTGTCTACATGTGATACAATTATTATGGTTATTATTATTGTTCAAATCTATTAATAACTTCAGGGAACTTACAGTATGAAAACTCATTCTACTGAGGTTGAGAAGCAATTTATCTGTAGTTTATATTATTAGAGAGTTTCTTAGAGATAGTGAGAAGTTAAGTGACTTATCTAGGGTCACATAGATAGTACAGAAAGAATTTGAACTTGGGTCTTCTGGTTTCAAGTTACACTGTTAAGGAGGTTTTCAGAGCAGTACAAAGTAGGATCTCCTTTGAAAAAAATTAGAAATTTATGCATACACTTTATTCCCAGAATGAAAATCTTAGTTGGAAAGGACATCAAAGAAAATTTCATTTATCTCTCATCTAAATAATGAATCCCTGAATATTAATCTTCTAACTTTCATTTGATGACTTCCAGTGATAAGAATTCATAAGGGCCCTAAGAAGTCTATTTGGACAGTTATAACTTTTCACAATTTTTTTTTCTTTTATTGAATCCAGATTGACCTTTTTGCAATTTTTACATTTGAAAAAGAGGATAGATATCTAGACAAATATAATGCTCATTAAGAAGACTGATATGTAAGCAATTTCTCCAAATCTTATTTATTTACATATATGCCTTTATATCTGTATAGAAATATCAATGTGCATATATCATAATCATAGGTGTATTTATATGTAATGCTGTACCTTTATGTCATAAAATTTCTCCATAACATACTTTATAAATGGTCATCCAACCTTTGCTTGAAGTGCTTGGTTGTTGTTTTTTGTTCTTGAAAAATCAAATTACTATGTTGGAATCAAGGTACAGTGTATCTGATTGTGACTAATCAGACCAATACCAACTTGGAATGTTCTACTGCAGTTCAAGCACAAATAGTCCAAATAAACATTTGGAATGGAGGTATCTCTAAATTTTCACATCTCACAATTCTTTTGAACTACTGCAATTCTGCTCTGCTCATAAACTATAACCCCTTCCTTGTGTGTAGGCATACTATGCTGGATAGTCCTGTGCCAGTATCTCCCAAGTCTCACAATTAATTCCAAAATTCTTCAGAGAAACTTTGAAGGTGTCTTTGTATCAATTTTTTTGACTTCCCTGTGAATCCTTGCCTAGAATGACTTCTCTGTAAAACAGTCTTTCAGGTAAGTGTAATTTTGACATTCAAACAATGTGGTCAACCCATGAGAGTTGTGCTCTCTGAAGAAGTTTTTTTTTTTTATTAGAGCTTTTTATTTATAAAACATATGATATGCATGGGTAATTTTTCAACATTGACCTTTGCAAAACCTTGTGTTCCAAATTTTCCCCTCGTCCCCCCAACCTCTCCCCTAGATGTTAGGTAATCCAATACATGTTAAATATGTTAAAATATATATTAAATCCAATATATATATATTTATACAGTTATCTTGCTGCACAAGAAAAAATCAGATCAAGAAGAAAAAAAAACAGAAAGAAAACAAAATGCAAGCAAATAACAACAGAAAGTGAAAATGCTATGTTGTGGTCCGTACTCAGTTCCCACAGTCCTCTCTCTGGGTGTAGATAGCTCTCTTCATCAAAAGATGATTGGAACTGATCTGAATCATTTCATTGTTGGAAAGAGCCACATCCATCAGAATTGATCATTGTATAATTTTGTTGTTGACCTGTACAATGATCTCCTGGTTCTGCTCATTTCACTTTTCATCAGTTCATGTAAATATCTCTAAGCCTCTCTAAAATCATCTTGCTGATCATTTCTTTCTTTCTTTTTTTTTATAAAGCTTTTTATTTACAAAACATATGAGTGATTTTTCTACATTGACCTTTGCAAAAAACTTTTTTTTCCCAAGCTTTTCCCCTCCTTCCCCCCACCCCACACCCCTAGATGACAGGTAATCTAATACATGCTAAATAGGATAAATTATATGACAAATACAATACATGTATACATATCTATACAGTTATCTTACTGCACAAGAAACATCAGATCTAGAAAGAGAAGAAGAAAAAACAACCTAAGAAGGAAAACAAAATGCATGGAAATATTCACAGAAAGCGTTAAAATGCTGTGTTGTGGTTCACTCTCAGTTCCCACAGGCCTCTCTCTGGATGTATGTGACTATCTTCATCGCTGAACAACTGGTTTGAATCACATCATTGTTGAAGAGAACCATGTCCATCAAAATTGATCATCGTATAGTCTTGTTGCTGTGTATAATGTTCTCCTGGTTCTGCTGATTTCACTCAGCATCAGTTCATGCAAGTCTCTCCAGGCCTCTCTGAAATCCTCCTGTTGGTCGTTTCTTACAGAACAATAATATTCCATAACATTCATATACCATAATTTATTCAGCCATTCTCCAATTGATGGGCATCCTTTCAATTTCCAGTTTCTTGCCACTACAAAAAGGGCTGCCACAAACATTCTTGCACATGTGGGGCCCTTTCCCTCCTCTAAGATCTCTTTGGGATATAGGCCCAATAGAAACACTGCTGGGTCAAATGGTATGCACAGTTTGATAACTTTTTGAGCATAGTTCCAAATTGCTCTCCAGAATGGTTGGATCCGTTCACAGTTCCACCAACAATGTATCAGTGTCCCAGTTTTCCCACATCCCCATCCAACAGTTATCATTAGCTGATCATTTCTTATAGAACAATAATATTCCATAAATTTATATACTAAAACTTATTCAGCCATTCTCCAACTGCTGGGCATCCATTCACTTTCCAATTTCTTGCCGCTATGAAAAGGGCTGCCACAAACATTTCTGCACATGTGGGTTCCTTTCTCTCCTTTAAGATCTCTTTGGGATATAAGCACAGTAGAAATACTTCTGCAGAAGAGTTTAAATGAATTTGGCAATTCAGTTTGAGAAAGGACCTCCCTACCTGGTACCTTATCTTGCTAGGCAATTGTCAGAATCTTCCTAAGACAATTGAAATCTGAGTCTGAAGTGATTCAATTTCCTGGCATAGCACTGGATATTGTTCAGGTTTTACAGACATATGATAATGAGGTCAGCACAATTCTGTAGACTTTCAGTTTGGTAAGCAGCCTAATAACTCTTCTCTCCTACATTTTCTTTCAGAATCTCCCGAACTCTGAGTTCTAGCAATGCATGTGCCAACCTGATTATTAAGGCCAGCAAACATGGAAAGTACACTGCTAAGGTAAATGAACTTATCCATTGCATTGAAAATTTCTCCATTTAATATAATAGACTTATTATATCAATATGGATTGTGTGATACTGTCTGGTAGAGAACCTGTATTTTCTTGGGGTTAATTGTCAAGCCAAAATTAGCACAATCAGCAGAAAATTGATCAATATTTTGCTGAATCTCAACTCCAAAAGTTGCATTGAGTCATCTACAAAGAAAAAAATCATGCACCAACTCTCTCTTCACTTTAGTCTTGGCTTGCAGCCTTTTCAACTTAAATATTTACCATTAGTGCTGTGGCTGACTTGGGTACCACTTTCATTCTCTTTGAAGACATCTGACAGCATAACTGAAAACATCATGCTGAAAATCAGAATAAACACACAGCCTGTTTTACTCCATTGGTGGCTGAGAAAGTGTGAGAGCATCATCTATTATCCAGAACCCATGCAGTACTCCAATATAATATACACTATCTGCTGAAGTAGCCTCTTCCACTTTTCTTTATATAAAACTTAAAGTTTCCTTGTTCTTTCTTATTTCTACCCATTGCTCCTAATTTTGCCCTTTGGAATCAACTGAAATAAGGCTAATTCCTATTCAACATAATAGATTTAAAAAATCTTGAAGATAGCTTGAAGTCTTTTCTCCAGTCTATTTCTAACTTTTCTATCCTGTGGTAAAGGAAGAACTTTCCTTTTTAAAACTATCTTTTAAATATTTGAGAATATTTATGTCTTTTCCTGTCACATAATCCTTATTTTAAAAATCTGATTATACAACATGTTTACAAGATCCTACAGCATCCTGATTGCTCTGAAAATATCCTGAAGGATATTTTCTATCTTATCCATGTCCTTCCTAAAATATAGTATCTAGAGCTGAACAGAATATCCCAAATGTGATCTGGCCGGTGTGGATTTCCATTTTGCTTCTGAAGTTAAGATATTGATGAATGTGTCTCTTTCCAGCAATGAGATGACTGATGCTAGTTCCAATGATCTTGTGACAAAGAGCGCCATCTACACTTTAGAGAGAGGACTGTGGGAACTGAATGTGGATCACAACAACATTTTCACTCTTTGTTGTTGTTTGCTTGAATTTTGTTTTCTTATTCATTTACTTTCCTTTTTGATCTGATTTTTCTTGTGCAGCAAGATAATTGTATAAATATGTTTACACATGTTGTATTTAACATATATTTTAACATGTATAATATTTATTGGATTGCTTGTCATCTAGGGGAAGGGATGGGGGGAAGGAGGGGAAAATCTGAAACACAAGGTTATGCAAGGATCAGTGTTGAAAAATTATCTTGCATATGTTTTGAAAATAAAAAAGCTTAAAAAATAAAGTTAAGATATTGGAATTTTGGAGTTGTAAGGAAGCTTTGTGGTTATTTGGATCAACTTTTTACCTTACATAAGAATCTATTTTATAGTATCCATTACAAATGACCATCTAATTTCTGAATACCTTTAACAATGAGCAGCTAGCTTCTTAATGAGGCAGTCTATTCCAAAGTTGGGCAACTCAAGTTAGAAAGTTTTTGACTTTAAAACAAATTCAACCTTTCTTTAACTTCAATCCATTGATTTTAGTTCTTCTGAGCAGAATAAGTGGAAAATTTTCTCTCTCCTTTATTTATTAGCTAATTAAAAATTATTGATATTTTTAATATTGATATCAACTCCATTTCCAAATACAATCTTAAAAACCTAAAAACTTAACCTAAAATGAGGTCCTCAATTTATAATTGCATACTCTGGCAAAACAAACCTGCATTAAGTATTTCTGAAAATATGTCTATTTCTGCATTTCAAGTTCATTGACTATTTATCAGGAGGTGAGTGACATGCTTCATCTTTATTCTTTTTGAGTTTCCATTGAATATTTCACTAATCATAGTTTTAAAGATTTTTCCAAATATTTTTTACTCCAATTTTGGAGTAAGCTGCCTAAATAATTAGCATTTCTGTAATTGTTAGTGATTTAGAGCACTTTTTCATTATGGTTGTTGATTGCTTTGTATTTTGTTTCTTTGAAAACTGCCTGTCATATCCTTTGACGAAATATATGTTAGGCCATGGCTCTTAGTTTTATGAATTTAAATCATTTCCTTCTATATCATGAATATGAGATCTTTATCAGAAAAAATTTGTTGGGACAGCTAGATGGCACAGTGAATAGAGCACCAGCCCTGAAGTCAGAAGGACCTGAGTTCAAATGTGATCTCAGGCACTTAACATTCCCTAACTTTGTGACCCTGGGCAAGTCACTTAACCCCAAT
>JAJPUD010000833.1:0-19417 GCA_023553655.1 Myrmecobius fasciatus
AAAAAAAATAAAACAATGAGCATTTGCAGTTTCTTTCCTTTTTAGGAAGTCCCAACTCTGATATCTGAATTATCCCAAATGAGACATAGGGGTTCTTAACCGGTTGGAAGTCCATGGACAGATCTCAGGCAGTCCATGTACTTGGAAGTTTCATTTATTTATTTATTTATTATACTTTAACATTTACAAAGCACTTTACAAATTTTGTTCCATTTTATCCTTACAACAAACCTGGAAAGAAGGTGCTTTAATTATGCCCATATTTCATATGATGAAGCTGATAGAGCTTATATGACTTTCTCAGGATGAAGCAGCTATTAGTTATATGAAAAAGATTAGAATTCAAGTCTTCCTAACTTCAGTACTCTCTCCCATGTGTCATTTATTTGCTTAATATTTTGATAACTATACTTCAATATAATTTGATTTCTATAGAATCTTGTGTTTTATATTATACTTAAAAAAATCTGGACAGGGATTCATAAGCTTCAATAAACTGCCAATTTGGTTGATGATACAAAAAAAAAAAAAAAGAATGCCTATGTCATACTATATCAGAAAAACAAGGACTTGAGTCTCAACTATCAGAAAAAACAAACATTAGCCTGATATACATGTTTTCCTTCACTTGTAAGGGTCCTTGAGTCCAATCCAAATGATCAAATAGAGACCTACGGAGCAGTAACTCATACCTACCTGATTTGGTAGTCAGAACCTCTGTCCTCCACTGGGCATCCTTACAAAGTATTTACTTGACCAGATTCAAAATCAATTTCCAGGACCTACCTGTTGGTCCAATTCTTATAGTTGTGAAGCTGTTGCTTAACTATTTTCCCAGAAGATTCATATTTCAAGGAGAGGATGGCAGTGATAGGAGATGGAAGCCTGCCCAAATCTGTCCATGATGTTTCCTCAGTTTCTTATCTTCAAGTCCAGCAGTCCAAGGAGACTCTCTCAGTATAGATTTTCTTATCTCCTTTATCTTCTTTAAGTCTTTTGATGTACTTGAGACCTCTGATAACAGTACAATCTGATTCTCTCAATACATAGCTTTTCCTCTAAAATTTATCTCTGTCCTGGGTAGCCCTTCTCCTTAGAGAGGCTTACCCATCTTTGGATCATTGCCAAAGACACTGCTTGGAATTCCACAACAGCCTTTGCATTACCTACTTCCACTCCAAGAATGTGACCCATAGCATTTCTTCCACTAGTTTTCCTTCTGACTTTTGTGCTCCTGGTCTTGGCTTAACAACTTGATTATATCCACCTGTGTTCCTGCCTTCTTTTCATAAACTTAATTTTAACTCTATTCTCATCACATTCTGTTTGTTGCTTCTGCTTTGCCCCAAATTTCCTTGGAAATATTTCTGAACTACACTAGTAAGAACAGTGTGGAATAGTCAAAAGTGTGTTGACCTTGGAATGAGAAGGAATGTGGATCTGAGTCTTAACTATATAACATTTAGTTATTGTGTCCACTGGCAAGTAATTTATGCCCTCTCCTTTTCAGTTTCCTCATCCTTAAAATCAGGACAATACCTGTCAGGAGTGTACTAGAACCATCTCCTACTGGCTAGGAACCAAATGTTAAATATTTAGTGTGAGTATTTCTATTTCAGTAAATTGGCAAACACTACAAATTAGGGTTTGATTTATCATTTTGTTGACTGTCTAGACTTGGAAAAGTGATAGGGAAAATGTTAGTAATTCAGATTAAACATGAAAATGTGTCATGCATGCATTTTTTTTTTCTGGAGAGTTGTTTGTTAAAGATTTACTAGCATGTGGCTGACTGTTCTACTTACCTCAAAGAGTTACTGTGAAGATCAGGTGAGATAATATTTGTAGAGTACTTTGCAAAATTGAAGGTGTTACAAAAATTTCAGTGGAGACTCAATATGTTACGGTAGACAGAGAACTGATAAGAGAGCTGACCACAGAATCATGAAGACCTGAATAGATTCAAGGTCTGCTTCCACCCTATATTGTGGCTGTTTTATCTAGGGCAAATCACTTAATTTCTCAGTGCCCCCAGGAAAATTAAATAATTGAACATATCCCTTAAGTCATTTGGTTCATAACCTCAGTCCTTAAATTATTTCTCTTTTTTTAATGTATTCTTCAGTTCATTTTTTTTTAAATTATCTGTCTCAACACCTACACAAAAATGAGAAACTACAGAAATGAATTTCACTATTAAGAAAACTTTTGATTAGTTTCATCTCATTCTTCCTTGAATTCATTCCCTGAATCAAATTACAAAATGCAAAATTCAAGAGGGAAGCAAGATGTGTAGAAGGAGAAAAATGATTCTTTTTAAATTTTTCAAATTTTTCAAGACAAGTGTTGTATTCCAAGATCATTTAGTTGAAAATCTTGTTTCCTAAGTTGAGGTATTTACAAAGTATGTGGAAGGCTGGAAGGAAAAAAAAATCTCTGCTTCCAAATTGTCCTTTGGTGAATCAGATATAGTCCAAGGATTTCTATTTCCTTCTAAATCATCAACTATGGGTATGTCTCCCATTAAATTGGAAAGGTAGCATTCCTTCAGCAGAAGTTAAAGGCTCTGAATCTCCAACAGCTGGAAGGGGTCTAAAGGGAGAAAAGGGTGGAGAGGTAAGGAGCAATCTTCCCCTGCCATATAGAATTATGGATTGTTAACACTGGAAAGCAAACTAGAGATCATATAATCCAAATGTTCTTAACCTAGGTGCTGTGAATGTTAATTTTTTTCATAACTATTTAATATCATTAATTTCCTTTATAATATTATGCATTCTATTTTATGCTTTTAAAAGCATTATTCTATGGAACCATATAATTTCACTAGACTGCTAGAATGATGCATCACACACAGAAAAAAAGTGGTACACACACACACAGATGCACACAGAGACACACTGTTAAAAAACCTCTGACCAAGTCAAATAGAAATGGGTTTATCTGTTTACCAAGGAGACCCCTGAAATTTTCTTTGAGTGCCCTCTTTAAGATGGATTACTTATATGTATAATGCTGTAATTTAAAATACCTTGAGAAGAATTATAACCAATCATGGGGGAAATTTAAATATAGAATGTCAAGTATTACTTTCCCATTATCTAATTCCTTAGCTATTATTAATGGAGTGGTAATTTTTTTCTTGATCCTTCATTCAAATAGAATATTTTCTTTTTTGGTATCAGCTCTGCTAACCAAGCTCAGGATAGGACAAATTACTTAGATTGATTTGCTAATGTTTGTACAAAAGAAATTACAAGCATTAGCTAATTAATCCTCTAAAGTGAATCAGAGATAAAAAAAATCTATAAGTAGAACATATTATTATTAGTTATAGGGATCAAACCACCAGAAGCACTTTTCATCCCTACTTAGTGCCTTCAACATATAAATACTTACAGGAAAGAATCTATTTCCCTGTAGTCAATGTTTATATAGTTACTGTTCGTTTAGTTTTTTTCTGATAAATCATCTCCCTACTTCTCCTTTAGCATCAGCATTCATGTGACAAACGATATTTTACTGGAATTGTTCTAATGTAGGGAACTCAGAAATAATCGAGGAACACTAAATGAGGCCCATTGATTGAACACCATCCCCAATCTCCAAAGTTTTTCCTTAGGAAGTCAAACTAGTGTTTCCTTTTGGATCTTCTGCCTGATATGATTTCTTTTCATCTTTTAGAATGCTATATCATTAAATAGTATGCCTTTCATTAGAAGAAAAAAGGAAAATTTATTATGTTCCTTCAGCAGGATAGAATATATACTTAAGTCAGCTACATGTAGAGGGCTTCATTAAATCTTAAGTTTTATTTAGACAACTATATCATCTTTGTCTTTCCCTATATCCCCTTATCATTTCAATCTCCCCTTTGAAGGGATTCATAAAAATTTTAATGTTTTATTATGCATTTCTAATGCTAATATTATGTTAAATGGGACTCCTAAAGGAGAAAACTGGGGTGAAATGGAAAGAAAATAAAACTTGGAAACAGAAGACCTGAATCTGATTCTTTTATTCTATTATCTCCAGATCTCAGGAACATGGCCAATTAATGTAATGTCTCTAAGCCTCAGTCTCTTCATCCAGATAATTGAGACATTATTTCTATGTCTATCTCAAGATTAAATTATGAAAATCAAATGAAACAATTCTTCATTAATCCCAGCACATGAAATATTAAATACTATTATTATTTTAATAGTGTTTTATTTTTCCAAAAACATGCAAAGATAATTTTCAACATTCACCTTTGTAAAACCTTGTATTCTAAATTTTTCTCTTTTCCACTCTTCCCCCCTTCCCAAGACAGCAAGCAATCTGACATAGGTAAAACATATCACTATTATTCTACACTTGGTCAAAGATATAATATTCCAAAATTTATGTCCAAAGAAGACCTGGAACTCCTAATTGAACACCAGATCGATAATTTTGATTATATTAAGTTAAAAAGTTTCTGTACAAACAAAACAAATGCAGACAAGATTAGGAGGGAAGCATCAAATTGGGAAATCATCTTTACATTTAATGGTTCTGATAAAGGCCTCATTTCTAAAATTTATAGAGAATTGTCTCATATATATAAGAATTCAAGCCACTCTTCAATAGATAAGTGGTCAAGGGATATGAACAGACAATTTTCAGATGATGAAATTAAAACCATCTCTAGTCATATGAAAAGTTGCTCCAAATCACTGTTGATCAGAGAAAATGCAAATTAAGACAACTCTGAGATACCACTACACACCTGTCAGATTGGCTAAAATGACAGGAAAAGATAACGATGAATGTTGGAGGGGATGTGGGAAAACTGGGACACTAATACATTGTTGGTGGAACTGTGAACGGATCCAACCATTCTGGAGAGCAATTTGGAGCTATGCTCAAAAAGTTGTCAAACTGTGCATACCCTTTGACCCAGCAGTGTTTCTACTGGGCCTATATCCCAAAGAGATCTTAGAGGAGGGAAAGGGATCCACATGTGCAAGAATGTTTGTGGCAGCCCTTTTTGTAGTGGCTAGAAACTGGAAACTGAAGGGATGCCCATCAATTGGAGAGTGGCTGAATAAATTATGGTATATGAATGTTATGGAATATTATTGCTCTGTAAGAAACGACCAGCAGGACGATTTCAGAGAGGCCTGGAGAGACTTGCATGAACTTGCATGCTGAGTGAAATGAACAGAATCAGGAGATCATTATACACAGCAACAACAGTATTATATGATGATCAATTCTGATGGACATGGCTCTCTGCAACAAAGAATTGTCTCAAACCAGTTCCAATTGTTCACTGAAGAAAACCATATACACCCAGAGAGAGGGAAATGAAATATGGACCACAACGTAACATTTTCATGATCTCTATTGACATTTGCTTGCATTGTGTTGCCTTTCTCTGATTCTTTTTTTTTCTTGTAGATAGGATTTTTCTTGCATAACTTCTCAAGCATTTCAACATTATTAACATGTAGTGGACTTCCTGCCATCTAGGGGAGGGGAGGGGACTGGGGGTAAAATTTGTAATGGAAAGCTTTGTAAAGATCAATGTTGGGGAACTACCCATACATATGTTATACAAATAAAAAGCTTTAATAAAAAAAAGATATAATATTCCAGCTATAACCTCCAAGGATATATTATTAAATATATTTCACTTCCCCCAAATTCCTGTTAACATCAAATATTGTCTTATTTCTGTGTCTGTTTTGTCTACTATAGATATAAAAAGATTCACACAATTCTTTTTCTGAGATTTGGATGGTTTTTCACTGCTTCTATATACTATTTATACCACTGGATGCAATTCATCATTAAGACCTTTCCTGTTTTTAAGTCTTTCAAAACTTTTTTCTCCCTGCTTTCTACCTTACTGCCTTCCCTTTTGATTATGATGTATTTCAACCATTTCACTACTTTGAAATAACAGTCAGCTCACCATTTATAATAATAAATATTTACTATTTGGCTTAATGGACTTGTTGACCAATTTTACTGATCCTTTTTTTTAACTCCTCTCATACATTTTTTGTTATAAGATATGATTCTTTGCAAGAAGAAGTAAAGAGATATATTGAGAAATTAAGGTCATATAGAAATAAAAGCTATCATAAAAATCAAATAAATCAAGGCTGTTTAGGTAAACCTCAAATTAAAAAATAATAATAACATATTTCTCACCTCTTTGTAGTATCCTTATCCACCATCTGTCTCTACTGCAATCCTAACATAAAATTTGTTTAGAATTAACTCCAGTCATAAATTATAAGGCTAGATTGTACAAGCTGGAAAGCAGCTAGAAATAAAGTAGTGTTCTCATGGTAATAAAAAGTAAAAATTTGCTTTCATGTTGTGAACCAGATGGTTACATTAGGTGATCTTACCATCCTCTATATAAAATATCCCCAGAGGAAAGTATAGGAAGCAAGCTGCTGATTTCCCCAGTTTCTGCTCTAGTGTATTTTGTGATTTCATCTAGAGATATGGATCACATGGATCACAGACTTTCCATGACTCCCTGTCCTTTATAACTCTTGCCTATGTCTTTCAATGAATCCTGCCCAAGGAATCCACTCAACTTGTTCAGGTTTTCCTCAAGTTCTCATGAGTTATTCATTGATTATTTTTTGTTCTCATCAAGTAACCAACTTGTTTTCCAAATAAATAAATAAAATCATATTTATTTGAGTGTATCCTTTACCACACATGTGCATAATTGCTTGTTTATAGTTTGATACAATTTGCATTCTCCACTATGCAAATAATATTATTGAAAATAAAATTGATAGTTTTTTAATAAACAAAAATTACTGATTACTGATGTGCTGGAGTTATTTCTGAATCTGATATGGGAATCATTCCTGAATCATCTGTACAATCAAATCACAGATTTGTGAGAGCAAAGGTAAAAGTTAATACAATACCAGAAAAAAATAATAAAAACAAACTATATAAAATTAAATTAAAACTACTCTTGACTAACTTATTCAAATAAGTTATTGATCTCCTAACATGAGAAATAGAGGAAAGCCTATCACTATTTAATAGAAGAATTGAATATAAAAGTTTAATCAATGAAATAAGCTAATTACTACATGAAAAAGAACAAAAGAGCCTCCAACTTAGCTCAGTTTGAAAACATTTGCTATATTTGCCAAAGAGATTCAGCAACTAAAGACAAAATTGGTTTAGAATAAAACATATCTTATGAATAAGAATAGTGTATGATTACCACTTTAAAACTAACTAAAGACAATAGATTGGGGGAAAAAACCTAGTTTAAATAAAGCATAGCATCTTCCAGTTCTTTTTTTCAAAAAAAAAAAGTATTTTAAAGTATTTTAAAGTGTAAACTAAACACAAGGCTTCTGTTTAATGGATTTATTACTTCTTTCACTGAAACATATTTTCCAAATTGTTTTTTGCTGTCCAGAGGGTTTTGGATAAAAAGAACACAGTAGATAAAAAGATGGGCCTAGAAACAGGAAAACGACTTCAAATCTGAACTTACTTGGTATGACCCTGAGCAAATGATTTAACCTTTTTAATTTGTTGCCTCCATTGTAAAATTGGGAAATAATACCACATGTTTCCCAGGGTGATTGTGAGGATTAAATGAGATATTTTTTTTAAAAAAAAAAAAGTTTGGCATATATTAGGCATTATATAAATGCTTATTTCCCTCCCTTGACCTCATTTTTGCCCGCTTTTGCATAGTCACTAAGTATCCAATGATACACTGATTTAATTTGAGAGACCTAATTTTCTGCTTTTAAATATCTCTGCTTTTTTTATCCTCTATAATATGTCAATAGATCAGTTACAATTATTTTCTTGGAGGTATTGACACATACATACCAGAAGCATTGAAACAGGAGGTAACTAAATGTTACACGACACGGTGTTTCTTGTTGCCTTTGGATGCATAATAAAATCAACTCTGCCAATTTGTTCATTTGCCTCCCCAAGAAGAATATATGTCATTCTTTTAGCTGTAACTTCCTCTTGTTTTCTGATTTCATTTTTTTCACTTTAAATTGTTTTAAAAGATTTTTTCCAATATAGGTATATGTATTTATATAATTATCTTGCTGCACAAGAAGAATCAGATCAAAATGGGAAAAAAATGAGAAAGAACATAAAATTCAAGCAAACAACAATAAAAAAAATGAAAATGCTATGTTGTAATCCACACTTAGTTCCCACAATCCTCTCTCTGGGTGTAGATGGTTCTCATCATCACAAGATTATTGGAACTGCCCTGAATTGTCTTAATGTTGAGAAGAGCCACGTCCAGCAGAATTGATCATCGTATAATCTTGCCATTGCTGTGTACAATAAAATTCTGATTCTGCTAATTTCACTTAGCATCAGTTCATGTAACTCTCTGCAGGACTCTCTAAAAATCATCCTGCTAATCATTTCTTATAGGACAATAATATTTCATGACATTCATATAACATAATTTATTCAGCCATTCTCCAACTAATGAGCATCCATTCACTTTCCAGGTTGTTGATACTATAAAAAAGGGCTGCCACAAACATTTTTGCACATATGGGTCCCTTTTCCTCCTTTAAGATCTCTTTGGAATATAAACCCAGTAGGAACACTTTGGATCAAAGGATATGCACAATTTGATAACCTTTTGAACATAGTTCTAAAATGCTCTCCAGAATGGCTGGATCCATTCACAATTCCACCAACAATGTATTAGTGTCCCAGTTTTCCCATATTCTCACCAACATTTGTTATTATCTTTTCCTGTCATCTTAACTAATTTGAGAGGTGTGTAGTGGTATCTGATTTCATTTATAAAGAAAATGTCAATATATGATCTAGTATTTCCAATCATATATCTACTGGTTGATCCCTGGACAATGATCTCACATTTAGAAAACCAACAGCTAAATTAATATTTATTAATGGCCTAAACACCATGTGATTCTTAGCCTCCTCTGCCTCGTTTATCTAATATACCATCATTACTTCAGAAGTTCAAAGGAGTCACACAGCACTAAGAATCATTTTATATTAAATTTTATACAAACTGTAATAAATTTACAATTTGAGGGCCCAAAGTCAATACTAATGTTGATATCATTATTTATACTTCTAACTAGAATACCCAGATTTACAGATAATTAGTGCTATAAATCTATAGATAATAATTGATATTTCTAAAGTGTTCTTTTTCAAAATACTTGCTATAATCTAGTCCAACTTTTTTCTTGTTTTTTTTCTTTTTGCTGATCAAGTAATCAAGTCACAGAAGAGAAGAAACTTAGCCAGGTTCAGGTTCACCTAGCTCTCAAGTAGCAGAGGTACAATTCATTCCTCTCACTTATGACTTCAAGTCTATTGCTCTTTTCCTTTTTCCAAAATCAATGATAGCAATGGAATAATAGATATGGCATGTTTTGAGCAGGAAAGAAAGACAGAAAATCAGAAGGACCTATTTCATTACTCTAAAAACATTTTCTATTCTTTGATAGAGGATTTTCCCACAAAAAGAGTACCAAAAATGATGATGATGATGATATGATGGTATATATTGATACATAATATTTCTTTTTACTAAATGACTAAAGGAACTTTGACATTAAGAAATCCAGTTGATATCATACTAGTATTCCTTTTATAATATCAGGTTATTTCATTCCAATAAGATCTCCTTGGCTTACCTAAAACCTTGAAAAACAGAGGAAATAAAGCTTCAGCCAATTTATAGTTTTCTTTTAATGCAAAAGTTGATGTTATGTTAAAAGATAGGGACTAAGGAAGCAAAAGGTTCACTTCATTAGCAGCAAAGAAGCACATAAAAAGCTTCTAGATAAATCGTATTGAATATACACAGTATTATGTTTTTCAGAGGCACTACAGACATTTTATTTAATAGTCACATGATCAGCATAAGAATGAGCAATGTTAGTTTTACAAATAGGGAAATAGAGGCATTCACCAGTATATATCTATCACAATACACTATTTGCTAAATTTTTTTAAAAAAATATTTTCTGATGAGAGGGGTGATTTCAGGGGGAAATAAACAGGAAAACTTATATAGAAGGACGCAAAATCAAACAAGAAGAACCAGAAAAACATTACACACAGTAAGCAATACTGTAACAGTGATTGAGAAAGATTTAGCTACTCTGATCAAATACAATGTTCTAAGACAGTTCTGAAGGATTCATAATGAAAAATGCACTACAACTCCTGAAAGGGAAATGAAGTCTAAGTGCATAGTGAAACATATTTTTTTTTTGCTTTTCTTTTTTGCAACATAGATAATATGGAAATGTATGTGGTTTCACATGAATATATCACATTGCTTGCCTTTTCAGTGTTTGGAAAAAGGGCAGAAAAAGAGAGAGAATTTAGAATTAAATTTTAATGGATATTAAAAATAAGAAATAATAAATGGGGAAAATGGATAGAGAAGGGAAAATGAATTTTTAGAAAAAAGAATATTTCTTGCTCTAGTCAGTGAGAGAATTTGATATTAAAATAATGTCTTAAGTTTACAAAATTTAACTATTTAAGCGATCTAAATGAACAAGTTAATAAAGTATATCAAGAATATGGGGGTAAAGTACAAGGATATGCAGCATAAGTACTAAGAACTATTATTCTCTTTTTTACTTATTACCTTTGTGATTAGTTAAGCTACCAAACTTCTCTAAGCCTCAGTTTCCTCATTTGTCAAATGAGTAGGTTGGACTACATGACAATATAATTGCTTACATTTATATAATGCTTTAAGGTTCACAAAACTTCTTATGTGCATTATGCCATTTGATCTTCACATAACCTTGTTGGGTAGCTAGTACAAGTGTTATTATCTCTATTTTACAGATGAGGAAACTGAGGCTCAAGGAAATTTATTGATTTCTATAAGGTTGTAATTACAGAACCCACCTTTCTATTGAAGCCCTTCAGGAATGAACATTGTGCTACTTTCAAAAAAGTTTGGTCAACTTTCAAACATCTCTACCTCTTAAGAAATTTTTCCTCACATGGAATAGTTTAGTGTCACCCTAGGACTAGTAAGCAGAAGAATTGAGCTTTATATATAAGTCTTCTGATTTCAATACTGAAGTTTTTGCTGAGTCTCCTTCTCTATCCTAGTTCAGTAGTTCTATGATTGGGGTAGCCACAGTCTAAGAGGAATTAGGAATAATATATTGATAACTACTAGCAACAATGCATATTATTTTCAAAATGTGTTCCCTTGAATAAAATAAACTGAATAGCATAAGCTGCACTAATGAATGCTCTTTTATGAATTTACTCTGTGCTACATTACATACAGAAGCTTACTCAACCAACTTGTTAGACAAGTTTGTATGCATTAGTTTTTATTGGATAGAAACTGGTTATGCAACACAAATTGAAAGAAATGCAATAATGGTGGATTAATGGAGACATTGAAAACAAATATAAAATATTTGCCAGGATGCTACTATTGTTTATCAACTCCCCTTTTTCCAAAGAAGTAAATTAAATGGGACAAAAGTTGTGCAACATTAACTTTCTATGAGGTAACTTTTTTTAAGTACAGCCTCACTCAAAGTAATGAGCCACCTCTGAACCTTCCTTCTGGCAATCGTACGATGCACACCTGTGTACCTACAGCCACCCACACCTAATAGGACAATATAGGTTAGGGAATATAATTAGTATTTCTTCTAGGAAGTCCTCATGGAAGTGGGATCTTCCATGGACTTGACAAGAAAAGGTCAATACAAAATGTGCTTGGTAATATATTCCCCAGTTTCTTAAACTATGGGTGGTTGCAACCCCATATAGAGTCTTGTAACAATGTGGTGGGGGCCATGAAATTATGTTTTATTACCATTAACTGTTTGATTTGTATAAATATTTTATATACCTGGAGTCACATAAAAATTTCTCATGTGAAAAGAAGTTGTGAGTGGAAAAAGTTTAAGAAGCCCTGCTGTAATCCACCTATTTGTCTAAACTTCTAGCCATTGATCTTTTTGACCAGTCTTATCACTTTCTTTATTACACAGGGTCAGTGATTTACCTACCATACTTTGGTATGGTAAAGTCCTCTATAATTCAACCTAACTTTTTGATCTAATTTTCCACTACTCCCTCAAATAAAACCTCCACTATGTTCATTGCTCTCAAGATATGAAATCAAGAATCTTAGAGAAGGAAGAAATTTTAAGTGGTTATCTAATCTACTTCCATCTAAAATATGAGACCTCAACAAGCCCAACAAAGATATTATATTTATTATTATCCTCATAGATAAGAAGATTGATGCTCAGAGAGATTGGGATTCCCCTGTAGTGACATAGGTAGCCATCAAGTGTCAAAAACAGAATTTGAACCAATCTTTCTAATTCCAAGTCTGTAATACCATTGTCACATTGCTTCTCCACATCCTTTGATAACTATACATCCATTCTTTGGATCCAATCTCTAATAATGAACTCTATTGAAATTACTATTAAATAGTGATGGGGACTTCATTATTTGCCAAAAGAGTTCATTCCATTTTATATAGTTATAATTGGCAGAAAGTCTTTCCTTATATTGAACCCAAATCTATCTATCTCATAGTAACGTCTTCCCCCTAAATTTCAATTATACTTCCTAAAACCAAAAGGCTTACATCTTAGGCTTCTTCCACATAAATAATTTTCAAATACTTTATAAAAATAGTAATGCTGCCACTAAACCTTCTCTTTTTCAGACAAATCCTCCCCAATTCCATCAAAAAACTAGATGCATCATTATTAGAAGTATTCACTATTTCATGATGCCTCTGCTGAACAGCTTTTCCTTAAAAAAAAAAACTTTATGAAATTCTGAATAGGATTTAGTTTAAGATTTTGAAGCAACTTGGATTCCAGTCTTCCCTCTGAAACATATTGTCTATATGGCCCTTGGCAAACTATTTAACCTCTCTGTGCCCCAGAGTTGAAAAAATAGTTCAATATTTAACATATATTGGACTAACTGTCATCTATAGGAGGGGGTGGGTGGAAGGAGAAGAAAATTTGGAACAGAAGGTTTTGCAAGGGTCAATGTTGAAAAATTACCCATGCATATGTTTTGTGAATAAAAAGCTTTAATAAAAATTAAAAAAGAAAAGAAAAAAGAAAAATAGTTCAGATAGATTTTCATCAGTGGAGGAAATTTTCTCAACAGGAGTTTCCTATGTCAAGTCAAAAAAAAAATTAAATATCCTGATCTACAATTTTCAGAACCTACTTTCCTGCATGTTTTGAAAACTGGGACAATATTTGACCATCTCTAGTCTTTTAGTGAATTGTCTATTTGCCATAATTCCTCCAAGATTACCTACAGCCATCATGTCTGTAATTTTTGTCAGTACCATAGGATATGATTTGTCCATATCAGAAGACATGAACTCATTTAAAGTTGCTAGGTGCTTGTTTATTATTTCCTCATCTTTTTTCTACTTAAATCACCTCTCTATAATGTTTGTTCTACCTTTTCCAGCCACAAAATCATTTTCTTTGACAAAGAAGACGTGAGCAAAATAGTAGTTTAGTGCTCCATTCTCTCTTTCTTTCTGTCCTAATGAATATTATTATAACCATACACATCAAATAGTAAGGTTTCTCCTTTATTCTTTCTTATTCTTACTTGAAATATTCCTTTAAAAGTTTCCTTTCTGTGTCCTAAGGAATTTTTTCACAAATTTCACCACAATCAGTGTTTTTAATTCTTTGGTGTTATTTATGGGGTTTCTGAATGCCTATATAATCACACTTGATGACACCTGTTCTCATCTTCTATGTCTGTTCTTCTAAAATCTGACCCTGAAAAAGAGCTTCTTATGTAGTCACATTGAATTCTTTAAATGTATCCCTCTTTTCTTTTTCATTAAAGCTAGTTATTAAAATATTATCAGACTTACATTTTCTATAGCCTCCCATCCAGTGAATACTAGTAAATGTTTAACAATGGCATATATGTATGTATATATGTATGTATACACATACACATATATACATGCATGTATACATGTGTTTCTATCTCCTTGTATAAACATGTGTATATGTGACACACTTTCATAATTAATTTGCATTATTAACATTTTGTCCCATCACTTTCTTAATTCTAAACAATCAACAAAATAATCTCTTAAGTTCTGATTTGTTTAAATTCTCATCTTGAATATTTCACAATCATTTCTTAAGAGCCCACTGGAGCTGGCTCTAATATAACTTCTTCTATCCCTTTTATTTTGTCTTCCTTTCTAAAATATTTAGGCATGAAGTTCCTATTTTTTTTCTTTTTTCTTTTTTTTTGAAATCTGTTTTTTTAAAATTCTAGGTAATATATTTGGCCATCATAAGCATGTTCCTGCTTATTTAACACAGATACTAAAAAGGCAAGATCGCTTTCATCCAAGGTTTCAGTTATTCTTACTTCATTACTCAGTTCCTCCTTGATGGTCAGAACTAACTTTCATCAGTTCCTATACCTTCTGAGAGATACAATTGTCAAGTCTTAGTGAAATTAAATATGCAGGAAATGTCTGTGTAATTTAAATCCCTCATCACTAATGTATCTTGCCACTGTCCATTTTCTAATCTTAATCAGAAACTCATCATCCATTTCTCCCATATGTTTAGACATTTTGTAGTACATCTAAATAACAAAATCATGGCTCCTTATCTCTTCTTTTAAGCTCATCCAAATGTTTCACTTGCAGATTTTTGGACCACCACATGATTATATTCTTTCAACACAAAGAGCCCCTCTACCCCATAGAGTTCCCTTCCATGTTAGATTGAGAGCTGCTTGAAGACAGGAATATTTTTCACCTTTTTTTTAATATATTGCCATTGCTTAGCATAGTACCTACTATATAGCTAGAACTTAAATTCTTGTTCATTTGACTTATGCTTTATCTTTCAAAGTATTATTGATGAAATGTTTATTCCTTGCCATCCTCATTCTGATTTCATCAACCTTTTGTTAATATCATTGTTCTTGTCTTGTCTTTCTCATTCATTAAGATAATAGATTTAAAAATGGAAAAGGCAATGGGCCAATGAATCCACCTTCATTTTACAGATTTTATTGGGCACAGAGAAAGAGGTTAAGGGACTTGCCTAGAGTTACACAACTAGTTACAGCTAGTAGCTACAGAGTTACAATTAAAAAGTGTCTAAGATGATTAATGAATTCACATCTTCCTGACTCCAAGTCCAGTATCCTAGCCACCTACCCATGAAGCCTTTTTTTTCCTGAAACTTTCCTTAGCTATAATAAACCACAATAATCTCCCTGTTTCAGCCACCTGTGGTACTTGCTGTGTGTATCACTCATTTTAGTATTTAATTATATGCTTTTTATATTGTACTCATCTTGTTTACACACCCTTTCTCCCAAATGAGCAGGAAACACACACACACAAAAACATATGCACACACAAATGTGTATGTATACATATATGTGTATATATACACATACTCATATATGACCTATATCTTATATACATAGTATACATGGTATGTCTTGTATATACTGCATCTAATATAAATGTGAAACTAAACTGAGCTTTCAATAAATATTTGTTCAAATGGTTACATATATAAAGAGTTCTTGATAATGACCCTAATCCTCTACCAATAATTCAGTTCCACAACTGCCCTATTACCTATACAGTCTTAGAGAGTACCTGAGAAAATAAATAAAATGACCTGCTCAGTTTATTTTAGAAGTTCAGATGTTCCCAATTTCAATGTGGCCATCACTGCAGCCTACTGCCTCCCTGTTGTTGTTTAGTTGAAATAATCATAAATATTTCCTTTGCTTATTTTATTTTTCCTTCTTTTGTTGTATTTATTTATTTACTGGCTAGATGGTTTCTTTGTTTATTTATTCATTCACTCCATCATTCATTCTTTTTGTTTGTTTATTTACTTATTGGTTTGTTCTACTATCTTTCCCAACTGAAAACTCTAGGTCTAGAAAATAAGAAAATAAAAACAAATCTTCTCCAGAAAACACTGTTCTGAAATGAACCAATGCTGTATACCCAGTTGCAAGCTAAAGGAAGAGCTGGAATCTAAAAAAATAAACACAGTTAATAGAAGCCAACTGAGTTTTGTGTTGCCATATACAACCAAAGATATGGAGTTAATTTGACTCCCCTGTGGCAACATCACAAGATAATTAAAACAGTTGAGATCTTTGAATCAGATATACCAGGACAGAAGATCCTGGAAGTCATGAAATATATATTAAAGAGAATGGGTAGAAATTTGGGAAATGAGATAAAAGAAAAATAAAAGTAATCTTCAAGAATATGAAGGAATATCATGTAGACAAGGGATTAGACTTGTTCCACATAGGTATCAAAAACAATGGAAAGCAAGTATAGTGAGATGGATTTCAGTTTAATAAAAGGAAAATTGTTGAGAGAATGGACTGCATAAGTATATAGAATATCTGGGAATATTTAAACAGAAAGAGGATAAGGATTTGCCAGCACAATTGTAGAGGGGTTGTTTAGTCAGTTATGTAATATACTATATTGTTTCTATATACTATATTATATGTATTAAGATAATTCAACTGGAAAATATACAGTCTATAAGACAAGAGTTTGTCTTTGGGGGAAAGTTACATTATTTTGCTGTTTGAAGTAATGGGGATACTTTTTGTCTTAGAAAGGAAATGAGATATCGATTGATTATGCAGGAATATGTGCCAAGTAACCCAAGCCAATATGAATCGGGAGATGTCCTGAGTGACTGATAATGAACTTGAAGCTATAAACTGAGTGAAAAATTTAAACTGCTTTTATAGATAAATAAATCTTTGTGATATATTTTAGAAGGTATTAGCTATAAATAGAGCACCCACCCACCTCAGTGAGGTACTGAGTGCAAATCCAGCTTCAGACATTTGCTAGCTGTGTAACTGACTTTGAGCAACTTTACCCTGTTTGCCTCAGTTTCCCTCATCTGTAAAATGCTAAAGAAGGAAATAGTAAACTAATTTCATATTGTTGCCAAAACAGTCCCAAAAATAGTGTCCTGAAGAATCAGACACAACTGAAAAACTCAACAGCAAGAGAAGATATTATTCTCATCTTTGATTATGAGAGAGCAAGGACTCTAGACCAAAAGAAAATATGGACTAAATGAGCTAAATAAGAAGTGGAGATCTGTAACTAGATGGGAGAGTTCAGTAATACATGTATGATACATTAGAAAGAGCATTGATTTTGGAAGTTAGGACAATTGAGTTCAAATCCAAACTCTATCTCTTATAATAGTGACCTTGGGGGAGTCACTTAATATCTCTGAGCTTCATGTTCTTCATTTGTTTAAAAAAAAATTCTATTTATACCATCCACTTTACAAAGAATTTGCAAGGAAAGTGTTTTGTAAACTTCACAGAACTATAAATGTAAAAGTTCTTATTACCACCTGGTAGCTTGAAACTAGCTAGCTTTATTTCTATTGATTATCTTACTTTAATGAGACAATTAATAACAAGTATAGGGAGAATGGCATGGGGAACAAACATCTCTAAGATTTCCTCCTTAATATATATGCCTCTGGCTTCCACCCCCAGGAACACAGTACTTTGCACGGTAACAAAAGGATCCTATTCCTAGGCTAAAAATACTCCCTGCTAATAGTCTCCCTTACTTATTTCTAGATATAATAAGAGCAACTGCATTCAACTGGAGATAATTGTTCTCAGCATTCCACACACAGATCAACTTAATTTGCCCTGTACTTTAGATTTCCTAGTTATAATTCTACCTTGATTTACTATTTTTCAAATCATATACCTTTCTCTCACTTATAAAGAAACCCCAAAGCATGCACTCCTATGGACTAGAGTATGCAGAAATCAAGGTTTTAATAGGAATGAGGGAATAGAGGCTACAATCAAAGATGTTGTTATAGTAGTATATAATTAAGGACCAAATGGGATAGATCTCTAATGAGTTTTTGGTTTGTCCTTCATTCTTGAATAGGACCAAAATGTTAGAGTGAAGTTTTGAGTGAACACTGGAAGACAAATATGCTCAGGAATCAAGGCAGGTGAAAAGATATTGTGATTCAAATTCGGTTACAGAAACCAAAAAAAGCTTACCAAGAAATCAAAGAAGAAAGGTCCAGGATCAAATGCATAGGGTCACAGGGAACCATTTGTGAACAATGGAAAGAGAGTTGACTTGGGTCAGGGGAAATTTAATTTTGAAGCTCGTCTCTGATACTTAACTATGTGACATTTCACTTAATCAATTAACAAGCATTTATTGATACCAACTATGTTCCATGCACTGGGTTAAAAGAACAAAGGATGAAACAATCCCTATTTGCAATGAGCTTACCTCCTAATGAGGTAGATGCCAAGTACATCTGCCTATGTAAAGGTGGTATAACTATGAAATCTAAGCACATAAATATACAATAATGAAATAGTTAAATATAATGTAATTTGAGAGGGAAAAAATTAAGTTAGGCAGGTTTAAAATGGTTTTATATAAAAGGTAGTCCTTATGTTGCATATTAAAAGAAAAGAAATACTGAGATGAATGTAAAGAGGGATCTCTTTAATGAACAAGCAAAAAGATTGAAGAACAATCAAATGGTTGTTTGATTGATTCTTGTAATGATGACTAAAATGACATCACTGTATTGGGGTCAAGGTACAATGTATCTGATTGTGGCTAATCAGAACAATATGAGTTGAAAGGCTCCACAAGAAATCAGGCACATTCTCCACAAACAGGTCAAAGAATATGAACAGACAATTTTCAGATGAAGAAATTAAAACCATTTCTAGTCATATGAAAAGGTGCTCCAAAATCACTATTGATCAGAGAAATGCAAATTAAGACAACTCTGATCTACCACTACACACCTGTCAGATTGGCTAAGATGACAGGAAAAGATAATGATGCATGTTGGAAGGGATGTGAGAAAACTGGGACACTGATACATTGTTGGTGGAACTGTGAACAGATCCAACCATTCTGGAGAGCAATTTAGAACTATGCTCAAAAAGTTATCAAACTGTGCATACCCTTTGATCCAGCAATGTTTCTACTGGGCCTATATCCCAAAGGGATCTTAAAGAAGGGAAAGGGGCCCACATGTGCAAAGATGTTTGTGGCAGTCCTTTTTGTGGTGGCTAGAAACTGGAAAGTGAATGGATGCCCAACAATTGGAGAATGGCTGAATAAATTATGGTATATGAATGTTATAGAATATTATTGTTCTATAAGAAATGGCCGGCATGGGAAAATTGGAAACTAGTGTGGAAGAAATTAGGGCTTGACTCATACCTAACACCACATACCAAGATAAGATCTAAATGGGTTCATGATCCAGATATAAAGAGGGACTTTGTAAGCGAGTTAGAGGAA
>JAJPUD010000833.1:19817-33262 GCA_023553655.1 Myrmecobius fasciatus
AAAAAAAAAGAAATGGCCAGCATGATTTCAAAGAGGCCTAGGGAGACTTACATAAACTGATGCTAAGTTAAAAGATCAGAACCAGGAGATCAATATACACAGCTACAACAATACTATATGATCATCAATTCTGATGGACATGGCTCTCTTCAGCAATGAGATGTTTCAAACCAATTCCAATTGTTCAGTGATGAAGAAAGCCATCTATGCCCAGAAAGAGGCCTGTGGGATCTCAGTGTGGACCACAACATAGCATTTTCATGTTTTCTGATTGCTTGCATTTTGTGTTCCTTCTCAATTTTTTTTTCTTTATAGATCTGATTTTTCTTGTGCAGCAAGAGAACTCTATAAATATGTGTGTATATATACATATATATATTGGATTTGTCATATATATATACATATAAAAATGTGTGTATATTACACACACACACACACACACACACACACACACACATATATATACACACATACTTGCTGACTTATGAGGAAGCACAGATTCAGAGGTTAAGTCATTTATCCAAGGTCATGCAGTCAGTGTTTGTCAGAGATATGATTCAAATCCCAGTGTCTTAAATTTAAATCTAGCTGTTAGTTTTAGTTTTAGTTTTTCCCCCCTTTCCCACTATATCAGGCTATTGCCCATCATCTCCCATGCCCTATTAGAGTCATCACCCTGATTTAATAGATAGTACTCAATACCATAATTAATAATCAGAAGATATATATTGCACATAATTAACAGGTTCTGCTAGACTAGAACTTCCATTTTCTTCAATAATGTAAGAATGATAGCATTACATATAGGCTGTTAGGTGGTATCACAACTAGAGTTCTGGACTTGGAATCAAGAAAATCTAAGTTTAGATCAAGGCTCAGACACTACCCTACATAAATAACTGTAGGCAAGTTATTTAATCTCTCTTAGTTGTTCTGTGCAAGGGGTGAATGTTAAAAACTATCTTTGCATGTGTTTTGAAAAAAAAAGCTATTATTATTTTAAAAAATAGTTGTTCTGTGTAATAGAGATAATAGAAACTGCTACCTCTGAAGTTGTTGTGAGAATCAAACAAGATAATATATGCAAAGTATTTTGCAAACTTTAAAGTTATATATAAAATGCAAGATATTATTATTTTAGAAGGCACATTGGATAAGGCAGTTGGATCTAAAGAAAAGGATAACTGAGTTCAAATTAGACCCCAGACACTGCTGTGTGATCCTGGTCAAGGCATTTAACCTCTGTTTGCCTCAGTGTCCTCAACTGTAAAATAGGAATAATATTAACAAAATCTGTCTAAAAAGATTATTATAAGAATAAATGAGAAGATATTTTAAATGTTTTGAAAATCTTGATGTACCATTTAAATGCTAGTTATTATTATGATTTCATATTGTTTTTATTAACTGCATTAGGAAAAAAAATAATACATACTCTTGCTTTGAAAAAAAAAGAAGTCAGGCACAAAGAGCCCATATGAACATTTGAAGTGATCAAATGAGAGAATTAGGAGTCAGCAGTATAATGACAGAAAACAGAGAGGCAGAGACAAAGAGATAAAAAGACAGAGACAAAAAAGCTCACATCCAGAAGGAGAGGGTAATGCAATAGATGCAACAGATAGGTCAAGAAACATAAAATAGAGAAAAGATCATTAGATTTGGCAATTAAGAGATCACTGGTAACTTTGTCAAGAATAGCTTCATTTGAGTCATTAGGTCTTAAACCCAATTGCAAAAAGTTCAAGAGTGAAAGGAGAAGTGGAGACTATGAGCCTTCTGTTAGGATTTGGCTGAGAAAAGGAGAGATACAGAAGGATAGTTTGACGGGATGGTAGATCTACTTGAAAAAAATTTTAATATAAGGTAGGCTGAAGAATGTCCATATGAAGTCAGGAAAAGAAACAAGAAATGGAGAAAAGTAGGTGTAATAGAAAGAGAAATCTGCTAAAGAAGGCAAAATTTGGATATATTTAAAAAATGAAAATTGCTTTTATGATACAGCATCATTTGCAGTTAAATGAGGGGAAAATTTTTTGTTATCCCTGTTTTAAGATAAGCAAATTGAAAGAGAAAAGTGAAATTTATTAACTCCCCAAATCAAACTACTTATCAGTGTCAAAGTCCCAAATGGACCCTGTATTTCCTTATTGCTACTTCTATTTAATGTCATAAAATGAAACCCTTCATTGTTATAATTGTAGAATGCAAAAATAAAGTAATCATGAGAAAAAATAAGAGGAAGCCCATTCAAAGAAAGGAGGATAGCCAATAAAAAGTGTAGAGATGGGCAATAGAGTCTCATCAGTGAGAAACAGAGAAGGCAAATATAACTAAATCACACCATGCAGAAATGGGAAGAGGGTGTTCAATAAGCACAAAAATGTACATTGGAGCTAGAATGAATAAGGTTTTAAAAGCTCAACTTACAAATATAATTTAATCTAGATGAAATAGAAAGCTATTGTATGTTGTTTGAGTTGGGGAGTCATGTATTAAGATCTATGCTTAAGGGGCAGCTAGGTGGCGCAGTGGATAGAGCACCAGCCCTGAAGTCAGGAAGACTTGAGTTCAAATTTAGTCTCAGACACTTAACATTCCCTAGCTGTGTGACCCTGGGCAAGTCACTTAACCTCAATTGCCTCAGCAAAAAGCAAAAAAAAAAAAAAAAAAAACAGATCTATGCTTAAATAAAATATTGTGGCAGCAGTATGTGAATGGGCTGAAATGGTGAAAGACCAATCAAGATTGTGGAAGAAGAATTAGGAAGCTAAAGCAATAATCTAAGTTAGAAAAGAGAAAGTCTTAAACTAAAATAACATCTTTGAACCTCATTTTTCTCATTTTCATGCTTGGTACATAGTAGGCACTTACTAAATGCTAGTTGGTAGGCTGATTACTTGTAAAATGAAGGGGCTGGACTGGATGCCCTTCAAAGGTCCTTTCTAGCTCTCAATTTATGATTCTAAGAAGCTGAAATCCCTTTAAATGAAGAAGATAATATGTCAGTGAGAATTAAGCCCTAGGCTATATTTTTCCCTGCTGGTTTATATAGACTTCTGTTGCTGACTACTGCCAGATTTTTTTGACTGGCTCATCTGCCTGGATTTTCTCCTTTTGCATATTTTAAGCTGAAAAAGATTTGAGGGCATCAAGTCCATTCTCATATTTTACATATAAAGAAATAGGCCTCTAGTGTTTAAGTAACTTGTACAGACTCCTACAGAGCCTGGTACTTGATTTACTATTCTACCTAGCCGCCCGTAGCACACATTTGTGTGTGTTTATACATGTGCATGTGTATACACACTTGTACATCTAGTACACTCTTACTCCTAGTAAGTGACTAGGATATGAACTCACCTCAATAGTAATGTTGTTTCTATTATATTTTGCGGGCTCAAAATCATGTGATTTAGAGCTGGAAGGAATGATTAGGTCTAACTCAATAATGTTAGAAATCTGGAAATTGAAACTCAGAGAAATGAAATGAATTGCTTAGGATCACAGGATCAATGTGTGACAGATTCAGGAATCAAGCCCAAGTACTCTGGCTTGGTGACCAGTGAGGGAACTTCCTTCAATTGTTTGTTGAAACTGAAAGAAAAGGGAGGGGGAGCCAGCTGACACTGTGGATAGAGAACTGGCCCTGGTGTCAGGAGGGCCTATGTTCAAATTCAGCCTCAAACACTTCACACTTACAGTGTGACCCTGGGCAAGTCACTTAGCCCCAGTTGCCAGAAGGAAGGAAGGAAGGAAAAAAGGAAGGAAGGAAAGGAGGGAGGGAGGGAGGGAAGGGAAGGAAGGAGAGAAAGAGGAGAGGAGGGAGGGGAAGAAAGGAGAGAGGGAAAGAGGGGAAGAGGAGAGGAGGGAAAGAGGGGAGGAGGAGAGGAGGGAGGAAGAAAATGGATAGAGAGATGGCCTTGAAGCCAAGAACACCTGGGTTCAAATTTCATCATTGATACATACTACACATACTATCTGATATGCACACACACCATTTATGCGCATACTTGTATATATGTTTCTATAAACACATGTTTATATAAATGTACAAGTGTGTATACACATGCACATGTATGCACACACAAATGTATGCTAGGTAGAATAGTAAATCAAGTACTAAGCCTGGTACTGAGTTCAAATCTGGCCTCAGACACCTAGTAGCTGTGTAACCATGGACAAATAACTTAACCCTGCTTACCTCAGTATTCTCATATTTAAAATGAGCTGGAGAAGAAAAAGCCAAAAAAACCACTCCAATACTTGTCCCCCCAAAAAAAACCAAATGGGGTAATAAAGTAGCTCTTTTTTTCTGCTGTTTCTTTCTATTAATTTCATTTACTTCATTCAAAGGGTGAAAATCTCAGTTCCTCCACAATGTGAATGTTATGAACTTAAAACAGTGAAAGAAAAATGATTTGCTTTACCTGTCCTTTCTTTTTTTATCTAGGCTCAAAGGAATGACTTAAGAGAATTGGTTGTTTTGTTTTGTTTTTCCATTTTTTCTATACCCCAAATACCCAAATTCCCTAATGAATATATATCTTGTGAAATGTAATATGACTAATAGGCATATAAACTAAAGAGATCAAAGACAGATAAGAAATATCCAAATATATGAAAAAATATTTATATCAACTCTTTATATCAACTATAACAAAGAACTGGAGAAAATAAGTGTTATCTATCAGTTGAGAAAAGGTTGACCAAATTATGTCATATGAATGTAACAGAATATATTATGTGTTAAGAAATTACAAAGGGGATGGATTCATAGACTCATGTGAACTCAGGAGGAGAGAAGTGAGCAGAATGAAAACAATTTATATAACTACTACATATTTCAATGGGAAAACAACTTAAAGACTTAAGAACTTTGATTAATATAATAATGAATCATGACTTCAAAAGACCGATAATAAGGATGTTTCCAAAACATTGAAAAGAGGTAAAAGTTTAGAAAATAAGACGTGTTCAGACCAGTTCAGTCTGTAAATTTGTTTTGTTTGACCAAACTTATTTGTCACAAGTGAGGGCTTGGATACAGTGGACAGATCAGGGGTTAGATGGGTATGTTAGGTAGTAATAATATGCAAAAAAAAGAAAGAATAGAAAAGGGCAGCAATGAAGGTCTAAAACAACACACATAAATAAAAAAATTCATAATGGGACACAAGCAATCAAGATGACTGTGGTCATATATTATTAAATATATTTTTCAAAACACAAGCATTATAATTGAAATGATTCATGTAAAATTCTCTTTTACATTCCTTTTCTATATATTGAAATGTTCATGTTTATAGGTATCTGTCAAGTTTATCATAAAAAAGAAAACATTTAAAAATGACACACTTCTTTTATGTTCTCTGGAACGTCATCTGTTCTTTAAACTTTTTAAGGGTGCAATGAAAAGCACACACAATTTTCCACATGTGTGCTTTCTATCATTTTAACCTAATTTCTATTTCCAACATCATTAAACACAGTGACCTGGACAGAGTAATTATTTTAAAAAAAAACCTTAATTGACTAACTTGGGGTATCAATAAAGCTCTTTAGCTACGTCACTTACAGAAATGCAGAATCTCAAAGTTAGAAGGGACCTCATAGGCCACATGACATTTTATTCTGCCTTTTAGGCTTTAATCAGCACTTGTTTTTGCTGTGTAAAATCAGTCTATTAATTGATCAATCAAGGTTATTTCTTAGCAGTCAATCATTATGCCAAATCATTTGAAGTTATTCTAAATACCATCATTGAAATCATTGCTCTATGTCTTTTTTGAAATCAAACCTCTCACCTCTAAAAGAGTAGAAATTAAAATATCTTCTTACGGAAGTCCAGCCAAAACTGCAAAGCTCATTACTTTTTAATTTTTAAATTTTATTTCTTATGTTATATATGTACATTCATTTTTCATATATTTCCATGAGTCATGTTGGGAGAGAAAAATCAGAAAAAAAGGAAAAAATCATGAGGAAAACAAAAACAAAAAAGGTGAAAACAGTATGCTTTGATCCACATTCAGTCTCTATAGTTCTATCTTTGGATGCAGATGGCATTTTTAATCCAGAGTTTATTGGAATTGCCTTGGATCATTGAATTACCCAGAAAAACAAGTCTATCATAATGATCATCACACAATCTTGCTATTGCTATGTACAATGTTTTTTTCTGATTCTGCTTGCTTCATTCATTATCAGTTCATGTAAGTCTTTTAAAGCTTTTCTGAAATCAGCCTGCTCATCATTTCTTATAGAGCAATAATATTCCATTGCTTTCATATGACACAAATTATTCAGCCATTCCCCAGTTGATAGGCATTCATTCATTTCAAATTCTTTGCCACTACAAAAAGAGCTGCTACAAATATTTTTGTATATGTGGTTCTTTTCCCTTTTATGATTTCCTTGGGAAACAGATCTAGTAGTGGTACTGCTGTATCAAAGTATATGTAATTTTATAGCCCTTTTGGCATACTTCCAAATTGCCCTCATCAGAATTGACTCAAATAGAGAAATTTGTTGGGTATAGAAAGTGACTTTATTCTATTGGGAAATAGAAGGAGAAAGAGCTGGATAGAAGGGAGGACAGAAGCAGTAGGAGAAAAGAATTTACAAAGGAGGAAAAATGATAGAAGGGAAGGCAGGTTGAAAGAGGAAATGGCCAGAAACAAAATACTTGTGAGGAGGAACAGAGCAGAGAGGGAAAAAGTATAAATAGGGGAGAAAATAGAATGGAGAAAATTACAAAACTGATTATCATAATTGTGAATGTGAATGGGATGAACTCTCCCATAAAATGGAAATGAATAGTAAATTGAATTGGAAAACAGAATCCTACAGCATATTGTTTACAAGAAACACATTTAAAACACTGGGATACACACAGAGTAGGTGTAAGAGGCTAGAGCAGTATATTGTGCTTCAGTTGAAGCAAAAAAAAAAAAAAAGCAAGGGTAGCAATCCTGATCTCAGACTAAACAAAAGGAAAAATAGATCTGATTAAAAGAGATAAGGAAGAAACATTGTGTTAAAGGGTACCATAGACAATGAAGTAATATCAATATTTAACATATATGCACATATATAAACAAGATGTACATCATCCAAATTCTTAGAGTAGCTAAACTAGTTACAGGAAGATATATACAGCAAAACTACACCAGTTAGGAAGCTCAATCTTCAGCAGTCTATATTCACCCTGAGGCATAAATGTTTTCCCTTTGGGGGGAAATCTAGATGGCTTGTAATTTACTGATCTATTTTGCCATCTTCCCAGAATCCTCCAAAATATGCTTTCTTGAAAGAAATTTAAGGTTTACATGCAATCTTCTTTGTCTAAGGAAACATTCTCTTTTTTTCATGTTAATCCGGTTCAGAAAAGAAAATTTTCATTTTTAAAAAAGAGAACTAGTTGGTATTGCTGAGTCATTTTCAGTAATATTTAAAAGATGAGAGGAAAGGGAAGATTCAGAGCCATAGCTAGAAATTTTGGCACCTGACACAAATGCCAGGCAGAATAATCAAAAGAAATCAAAAGGCCTTCCAAAAGAAAAGCTCACTGAGAAGGCAGTAATCTGAGATATAGTCGTTCTTAGGGTATCACCTCTGAACATAAATTTTTACCTTCATTATGTCATATGTGGCTTTCTTGTGAGCCACTTGTGATTTTGTGCAGTTATTCTGATTAGCCCATATACAGGGAGTTCAGCTTTTGCCCCTCAAAAGTATGCTCAATGATATTTAATAAGCCTCATTTCCCACTCAGCATCAACAAAGGAGATTCAAATTGTAGAGGGGATAGGTAGGAAGTGTTAGTCATCTCCATCAAATGTAGTATGCAGCATGAACATAAATAATACAGGAGGACTGAGGCTTCGGATCATAGAAAGGAAACATAAGGCATTCAGGGTAGTGATTTGCCCTAGACATGCAACTAGTGACAGTTACTATGATTACAATGCCAGTGACAGTGAAGGATGGGTACACAACTACTGGAAGTTGGCAGGTCCCTTAGATTATGTGTCAAGGTATCAGTCTCTTATCTCCCTATCCCTATGCTTTATACCAGGACTTGTTAAACTTTTTTCCACTAGCAAACACTTTTCACCTGAGAAATTTTATGTGGCTTATAAAATAGGTATACAAATCAAACATTTGCTAATAATGGAACATAATTCCACAACCCCCACATTCAGCTACAAGATTCCTGTGGGATTACAACTCACAGTTTAAGGAGCTAGGTTCTATACAACTGTGACTAATTCCAATTTTGTTTTTGTTTTTGTTTAACTGAATCTTGAAGTCTTATTGATTCATTCACTTCCATTTGTTCAATTCTAATTTTTAATGTATTATTTTCTTCAGTTACCTTTTTAAACTCCTTTTATAACTGGCCAATTTGTTCATTGCATACTTTTTCTATTTCACCAATTTTGTTTTTCAGTGAATGGTGTCTTTTTCATATCTCTTTTGTAGGGCATTATATCCTTCTTGCAATGATCTCAATTCATTTCTCCATTTTTTGTCTAACTTTCTTTTGAGATTCTTTAAGCAATCTTCCAGGAAAGCCTTGTGAAATGGGGACCAGGTCATGTCTCCTTTTGTGGCTTCCTCTAGAGTTGCTTTACCTGTATGAACTTCAGGATCTGAGGTCTGCCCTTCTCTCTCTCCAAAAAGCTGTTTATGGTGAGTTCTTTTTTTTGTTTTTTATTCATTTTTTTTAAGCTTAAAGCTGTTTAAAGCAGAGGAATGACAGCTGCTTTAATTTGCCCTGGGGCAGTTCAGCTGATTGACTTTTGGTGCTGGGCTATCTGGGCTAGGTAGATCTGCCAAAGTACCTGCCTGCAAACAGGGCAGGGTGGCCCAAGAGCCTCACAGAAACTTCTTAGTGCTTAGAATCTGCCACACTGAGTCCCAGCATGACTTCCTGCCCTCTCCGGGAGTTGCTGTCTGAGCTCAGCAAACTGGCCGACCCCCTGCCCATCTGAAACAGACCTGTTCTGAAGCCCATCCAAGGTAACTTCTTCTGGGAATGTATTGTAGTCCAAATATTTGGAGGCACTTTGACTCCAGAACCAGTTTAGAGGCTTAATTTGCTGTTGTTTTGAGAGGTCAGAGGAGGTCACAGAGAGTCGTTTCTTCACTCCACCATCTTAGCTCTGCCCCCAACCCTGACTAATTTCAAGTCACCAGAGTAAACCCTGATGGCTCAGACATCAAGCTTTCAGTGCTATTATGAAAATCACAATTCTGGCCATCTTTGGATGCTAAGAATTGAGTGGTTAGAAAATAGAAACATGTAGAAACTTGTGCTTTAAAGAAAAATAAAAGGAAAGAGGGCTTTATATGTATAATGTTTTTTGTTTATTTTCTCTGTGATAAATATACATAGTTAAGCAAAGCTCATACCTTTGATTGCCTGGATGAGAAATAGATGTCTCATTTTGCACCATTTGCACCAAATCTTTTACCTCATTGTCAGGAAATATAAAGTATGTTTCATCATGTGTCCTCTGGGAACATAGATAGCTATTGTATTGATTATTACTCATAACTTTTAAAGTTGTTTGTCTTTACATTGTGATTGTATATACATTTTCTTCATCAGTTCCCAAAAGTGCCCAAAATTGTTCATTTATATAATATTGATGTTTTGAGTTTTTGTTGGGGTTCAAATGAAACATTAATCTATACTGGTCCATATAGGTCTTTCCATGTGTCTTTATAATAATCTGTTTCCTCAGATTATTCCCTTACATTTATATACCACAACTTTTTCAGCAGTTACTCAGTTGATGGGTAACTTTTTATTCTTCAGTTTTGTACTAATACAAAAAAGCTACTTTTTATACTTTTGCCTACATAAGACCTTTTCCTCTTTCTTTGGTTTCTTTTGAAAATATAGACCAAGTAGTGGTCTAGTTAGGTCAAAGAGTATATACTTTTTAGTAATTTTTTTTCTGTATAATTCCAAATTGCTTTCCAGAATGGTTTACCCATTCACAGGTTTAGCAACAATATGTCACTGTGTGTATTTTTTCCATATATCTTCCAACATTTATCATTTTCCTTGTTATAATCTTTGACAATCTTATGAGTATGAGGTAGAATTTCAGAATGTCCTTAATTTGAATTTTCATTGCAGATTTGGAGCCCTTTTTTTTCATATAACTTAATCCAGCCAATATCTATTCCTTGGCAACTACTTATTCATATCCCTAGACAATTAACTGTGAAAATTATTCGGTCTTACAAATTTAAATCACTTACTTATATATCTTCAAAATAAGACCTGTATCAAAGACACATTTGGTGAGAATATTTTCCCAGTTCTTTTCTTTGAAATCTTTGCTTTGATTTATTTCTACATAAATTTTAATTGTTTACAATCAAGATAATCAATTTTTATTTTGGGGGATGTGACCATTATTCATAGATCAGATAGGTAATTTTTTTCTTGGTTTCTCTAATTTGTTATTGAAGTGAACTTTTATATCTAAGTCATATCTCTTTGGAACTTATTTTTGTATAAGGCATGAGGTATTACTCTAAACCAAATTTTTTACATCTAGCTATTTATATACATCTAGCTATAAATTTTGTTTATAAAATTCTCAGATATTAGACATAATGTGTATCTGCTATCCCACTGATTGATCTCTATTTATTTTTATAATTGTTTTGAGAGTTATTATTATATAGTAAAGTTTGGGATCTGAAATTTTGAGTTCCACTTCATTCTCACTTTTTTTCCTCATTTACCTTGAGATTCTTTCTTTTACCCCCATATGAAATCCTTGATTATTTTCTCTAGTTCAACAAAATGATTTTGGGGGAGGATTTGGTATGGCATTGAATTGGTAAATTTATGTAGGTAATATTTCAATTTTTATTATATTGATTTACCTTAGCCATAAGTAATTAATGTTTTTCCATTTGCTTAGGTATGTATTTCTCTAAATGGTTTGTAGGGTTTTCTATTAGTACTATATAAATTTTATTAGAATCCAAGACTTTTATATATTATAGAGTAATTTTTAATGGAATTACTTTTTTCTATCTCTTCCTCTATGTTTTATTGATATTATACAGAAATATCAATAATTTTTGTGATTTCATTTTGGCTTAGTTTGCTGAAGTTTCTAGTGTTTTTAATCAATTGTGAGATGATTCTCTCAAATTCTTTCAATTCGATTCTTTACCTATACTTATTCCTTCTATTTCTTTTCTCATGTATTCTTGTTATAGCCTTCATGTCTGGTATAGCTTCTAATAGAAGTAGTGGCAATAGACATTTTTATTTCACTTCTAATTTTATTGGAAAGGAGGTATAATAGTAGCTCTTAGTTAAACATATATACTATTTATCATATTAAGAAAAATGTTGTTCACATATGATTTAAAATTTTTATACAGGAATAGGCATGTATTATCAAAATGTTTTTCTATACCATTGATATAACCATATGGTTTTCGAGGGGTTTATTGTTAATATGGTTAAATTTAAAGTTTTCCTAAATACCAAATCAACCCTGCATTCTTGCTATCCAATTTGGTAAAAAGTATTTTACACTTTTCAGATATTATTGTAGATTTTTTGGCTAATATTTAATTTAAAATATGTACTTTTATGTTCACTAGGTATGTTGGTGGATAATTTTCTTCTATTTTAACTTTCCCTAGTGTGTTGATCAAAATCATAAACATGTTTTAGAAGAAATTCAATAGGATCACTTTTTTTCTATTTATACAAAGAATTTAGGAAATATTGAAATCAATTATCCTTTGAATATTTAATGTGAAGCCTTATGCTCCTAGAGATTCCCCTCCCCCCCCCATTTTGGAAGTTCACTTATACCTTGTTCAATTATTTTCTCTGTATTGGGATGTTTAAATTCTTTACTTCAAGTTCCTTTAAAATAGGCATTTTAGGGGGGCGGAGCCAAGATGGCGGAGTAAAAAGGTGACTTTCTGCCTCTCCTCCGATCTTCTCTCAAATCAACAATAAAATAAGCCTCTGAACTGATCTTCAAGTCAATGAACTCAGAAATATTTGGGCACGGCTCTCTGGAGAACTTCATATCAGGTTAGTCGGACTCGGACAGAGAGATAAATAGACGACCCCTGTGCAGGCCGGAAGTGAGGGTGGGACTCAGCTCAGCTCATCGTGGAAGAAATTCCAAACTCCAAACTCCAAATTCCAAACACCTGGAGTTTATCTGAGGCACTCGAGACACTCTGCCCTGATTGGGGACAGGTGTTGTGGCAGACTTGCCTTGTTTAAGGAGTAATTCGGACTTAGTCCTAGCCCCCACCGGCCCAGCACCTTAAGTCAACTCGCCAAAGTGCCCCAGGGCAAAGCGTCTTCAGCCGAGGGTTTTTTTTTTCCCCTACCTTAAAGAGATATCCACGCTGTCTAAAAAAAAATGAAGAAGCAAAAGAGAGCTCTCACCATAGACAGCTTTTATAAAGAGAAAGAAACGACCTCAGAGCCAGAGGTTTCTTTAGACAAAAATCCAGAAAAAAACACCAAGGACCATCACTGGTCCCCTTTTCAAAAGGCCTTTCTGGAAGACTGCATAAAGAACCTCAAAAGAGAGCTGGAGGATAAATGGGAAAATAAACTGAAATCAGTGCAAGAAGGATACCGTATCTTGCAAGAAGGATATGATGGTCTGCAAAAGAGATATGAAAAAGACACCAATTTATTAAAAAATAAAATTAGTGAAGTGGAAAAAGAGTGCAGTGAACAAATTGGCCAGTTACAAAAGGAACTTAAAAAGGTAACTGAAGAAAACAACACTTTAAAAATAAGAATTGAACAAATGCAAGTGAATGACTCACTAAGACTTGAAGAATCAGTCAAACAAAAACAAAAAAATGAAAAATTAGAAGAAAATATGAAATATCTCCTAGGAAAAACAACTGACTTAGAAAATAGATCTAGGAGAGACAATCTAAGGATTATTGGACTTCCTGAAAGCCATGATCAAAAAAAGAATCTAAACACTATCTTCCAGGAAATCCTGAAAGAAAACTGCCCTGAGATTGTAGAATCAAAGGGCAAAATCACCATTGAAAGAATTCACCGATCACCTCCTGAAAGAGACCCCAAAATTAAAACCCCAAGGAATATCGTGGCTAAATTTCAGGACTATAGCACCAAGGAACAGATTCTGCTAGCAGCTAGAAAGAAACAATTCATATACCGAGGATCAATAATTAGAATCTGTCAGGATCTGTCAGCTTCCACACTGAAGGATCGAAGGGCTTGGAACCAGATATTCCGAAGGGCAAAGGAACTTGGATTACAGCCAAGAATAACCTATCCAGCTAGAATGAGCATTATCCTCCAGGGAAGAAGATGGTCATTCAATGATATAGGTGAATTTCACCTATTTCTAATGAAAAGACCGGATCTGAACAAAAAATTC
>JAJPUD010000833.1:38262-48733 GCA_023553655.1 Myrmecobius fasciatus
GGAACTACCCATACATATGTTATACAAATAAAAAGCTTAAAATAAAATTTAAAAATAAAATAAAATAAAATAGGCATTTTATATTTTTGTAAGTATACTTTTATTTCTTTAAGCTGCCAGTTTTGTTGGCATGTAGTGGAACAAAATACTTTCTAATATTTTATTTCTTCTTCAATAGTGGCAAATTCACATTTTTAATTTTTGATAGTAATTTGTCTCTCTTTAGTCAAATTATCTAGTAGTGTGTTAATTTTATTTATTAAAAGCATCTCCTAATATTGTTTATCAGCTCCATGTTATGGAATTTTACTAATCTCATCATTGATTTTTATTATTTCCAATTTTTGTTTAATTGAGTGATTTTTAACGTGTTTTTAGTTGTAATCAATTCATTGACCTGTTCTTTTGCTTTCTGGTAATGGAAGTTTTTAGAGATAAACATTTTTCCTAAGGAATGCTTTGTTTCAACATCAAAATTTTTAATATTTTTCTCACTAATGTCATGATTATTAATAAAACCATTAATTGTTTCTATGATCTGCTCTGACTCAACAATTCTTGAGTGCTAAATTATGTTTTTAATATTCTTTTCACAAGCCCTTTTTCAAATAAAAAAATACTGCATTTTGCTGAGTAAAGGATGTATGTATATACATATATATATATAAATCTAAATATATGCTTTTCTGCATTTGCATATGAGGGTTTTATAGTCTGAAACATGATTTTTATAGTACAATTAAGAAATATATATGTTCTTTTCTATTTCTTTTCAGCAATTACTATAAATTTATCATATCTAATTATCTATTCAGTAGATGCCCTTCAATTGGAGAATGGCTGAATAAATTATGGTATATGAATGTTATGGAATATTATTGTTCTGTAAGAAATGACCAGCAAGATGATTTCAGAGAGGCCTGGAGAGACTTACATGAACTGATGCTGAGTGAAATGAGCAGAACCAGGAGATCATTGTACACGGCAACAACAGTACTATATGATGATCAATTCTGATGGACATGGCTCTCTTCAACAATGAAATGTTTCAAACCACCTCCAATTGTTCACTGAAGAAAGCCATATACACCCAGAGAGAGGGATGCGAAATGTGGACCACAACATAACATTCTCATACTCCTTGATTGATGTTTGCTTACATTGTGTTTCCTTTATCTGATATATCGTTTGTGTAGATAAGATTTTTCTTGCACACCAATGATAAGTTTTGAAATATGTATACATATATTCGATTTGCCAATATTTTAACATATTTAACATGTAGTGGATATCCTGCCATCTAGGGGAGGGGTGGGGAGTTGGGGGGAAAAATTTGTAACGGAAAGCTATGTAAGGGTTATTGTTGAAGAATTACCCACACATATGTTATGCAAATAAAATAAAAAATTAAAAAAAATTATCTATTCAGGTCCTTATTTCATATTAATTTTTGGTTAGATAATCTAGGACTAATAAAGTTAAATTTACTACCACCAGCAGCTCTGTATCATTATAGTTTTACTATTTTTCCTTGTAGTTAATTTACCTTTTTTCTTTATGTAGAAGGTATGCGATTAAGTTCACAAATGTTAGGTTTTGAAATCAATTCATCAATTATGTCATGTTTCAATAAAATATATTTTCTCTCTTTATCTCTTTGGGTTTTGTTTTTGGTTTTTGCCTTTTTCCTTGGCTACAATAGAAATTGCTTCCTCTATTTTTTAAACTGAGATATGAGATTTTTCTGCAATCACTTTTAATTCTATGTATTTGTGTTTAAAGTCCATTTGTTATAAGCAACATATTGTTGAATTTAGATTTCCAAATCATTCTACTAATCTATTGTTTATGGGTGAGTTCATATCACCTATAACCACATTTATGATAGCAAATCATTTATTTCCTTCGATCCTCTTCTCTTATACTTTTTCTTCTTTACACATCTTACTCACTATTTAGTCCAAGCTGTTACCTGTTTTCCCCCCCTTTTAACCTTATCTCCATAATCTTCTCTCCATTTGTTTTTCTAATGATTAATTCTTCCCTGAATAAACCATACTTCTTACATTTCCCTTTTCATTGCTCCTGTTCTTCTATATATTATTTTTATTAAATGTATTCATATACCACACTCTGTGTGTGTGTGTGTATGTGTGCATGTGCACACAGGCATGCGTATGTACGTGCACTGCCCTCTTTTGATAAGTTTAGGTGAAAATGAAGTTCATATGACACCAACTCCTCACATTCTAACTACACTTCTATTCTCTTTACCACTTCTCTGGTATAACTTATCCAATAATATTTATTCACCAGAGTAGGAGTGACCCAAATCCAGAACTAGATTTTTAGCCTTGAATTCATTAGTTATTATCCTTGACTTAATTCTTCCTGATTTAGTCTTACTTTCTTCATGAAGACCAGGGCAAAAGGAATAGCCAATTGGATCAGTGCACAGATGCCCACTCAGTTCCCAAGCAAAGTAGGTTTGAAAGTGCTGCCTCCACAATAATCCTAAGGTTTGCTTGGAATATGCTCATTCCTGAGAAATTAACAGACAATTATATTCCAAATTTGAGTACATGCTGCTACAATTCCTAGATTTTGGAATCTTTCACCCTGCCATGAGAAGCAAGTTGATTAATCTCCAGAGGTAAGGAACCAATGTAAAGCATTGCAATTCTTCCCAGGAATGGTATTTTGGGAACAAGAGGAATTCACTCTTGTGTTTTTCCATACCCAAAAGAAATGGTACTATCTGGACATGGGGCAGCCTGTAGCATAGGCATTGTAATTGCTGTTTATTCAGACTTTTAACAGAGTATTTTACCAAGTCTACCCAGGCATTGGTTGTTGTCTATCACTTGCCTTAAGCCTTTAACTTGATTCCAAATGTTCCCAAGAGATCTATACCTATTACCAAATTACTCTTTGATCTGCATTTTCTAAATGTCCAGCCCTTATAGCAAACCAAACATTATTCTAAATTGTACAGCTAGTCCCATAAATCTTTTTCTCCAGAATTTACAAACACTTATTGTACCTACTTTTCCCCAACTAGTCAAGCCTCTATAAATCTATAATTTGACAAGCATCAAGCTGAATTATTTGTAGGGTATCTTTCCCAGTAATATTAACCCAAATCTTAAACTGATGTCCCCATCCTAAGCCCCAAATAACTATTGTAGTATTAATAATCTCACTCCTTCACAGGATTGATAGACTCCTTACACGAGGATACTGTTTAATTTGAGGCCCATTCACCAACCAGTTCCAGTTCCTTCCCAAACAAATGAGGCCCCAAGTATTTCGAGGTATGAAGTGATTATCTCATCTTTTGAAACTACTTTCTGCTGAGAATGGGCATTTAGTTGGGTTATCCTACATGGTGCCATTTGGAGGAACTTGAGGAAACTGAAGATCCAGTGGGTTGTCAGACCCTTGAAGCTGACCAATACAGCTGTCTAGTGTTGGTCATTTGAAGATAAATTGCTGAGAGCTAGAAGGAAACAAACTTAAAAGAACTAGAGAGAAAGAGAGAGCAAGTACAAAGAGCAGAACCCTCATTCTTAGGAAGTGTGCTTATATTTGCCCTGAAGATTCTGCAAACAGCTAGTTAAACATTATCTCTTTTAATAAACATTACATTATAACTCAAAAACAATTTTTGAGAAAAGAGGAATTCCATCAGATTAACCGAGGTATTCACAAAATCCTTCAATAACAGGTCTCATTTACCTGTCAAAAGCAGGTAACTTCTGCATGAGACATATGTGTAAAGCCTCTCTGCCAGTAATTTTTTAAAGATATTTTTCCTCTTTTGCCAAGGTCTGTTGTAGGATGGACTGAGAAAGGTCAATATAGATTGGCCAACAGCTTTTTAATATAAATTATTTGAAAGAAAATACTATACAATACTATACAAACAAATATTATTCTGACATTAGCCACAAGCTTAAATAAGAGTGACTTTCTCATTGATGTAACAAAATATCCCTCAAGTTATCTCCCTCTAAGAAAACTTGAGTATACTAACATCTTCTCTAAACAATAAGAAAGATATTCAACTTTAGTTTCAATAAACAAAATAACAGTTAGGTCCCATAGACAGCTATATCAATTGTTTTTATATTTATATAAGGTCCTTAGGAGCAGCTAGGTGGTGCAGTGGATAGAGCACCAGCCCTGAAGTCAGGAGAACCTGAGTTCAAATCTGGTCTCAGGCACTTAACAACTTAACATTCCCTAGCTGTGTGACCCTGGGCAAGTCACTTAACCTCAATTGCCTCAGCAGAAAGCCAAAAAAAAAAAAAAAGAATCTACACAAGGTCCTTAAAGGACCTTATTTTATATAGACATATACATCTAGCAACAGATAGATGACTAAACCAAATTATTCATTTGCCTAATTATAAGATACAATGACTACATATTTTCAGAATGAAAACAGTAAGATATTACATACTTGAACTGTGATTATGGTTTCTATTGACCACTTACTCTAATTATAGAAATTTACTATAGAAGGAAAAAGTAGGGGCATGGTAATAATAGCATCAAAAATGATCCTTCAGGGTCCCAGCCTGAGGACACAGTTGACAACCATTTGTGTAGTAACAATCCCACTTTAGCCAACTCAGCTTTCAAATGGTGGGTTACTAACTTGATAATTCATCAGATAATCATTCACAAATTCAAAACTCAAAAGAATAATAGTTATAACCCAAGAAATTTCATCTCAATAGCAAATTTTACTAATGAGACTTTGAATCCTACACTATCTATAGAGCAAGAAAGCTATAGCTCATATTCATTAAACAATGAGACCATGATGCATCTAAATATGAGATGATTTGCTGAATGGGTTTTGAAATAACCACTATCAGAGAATTTGCAGTTTAGCAGAAATCTAATAAACTTTTCTTCAAAGTTCCTTGTATTACTAAGTCTCTGATATAGCATCACAAATGACTTTGCCTTAACACAACTACAGACATGAAAAATAAAGACAAATTAACACTGTGTATATATAATATTAGCTATTTCTTTAAACAATAAATTAATGTTAAAAATAAATTAATATTAAAGTAATTTCATTTAACTAGCAAGGGAGTGGCAGAAGTTGCAGGGGGAGGGGAGAGGAGCTCCAGTGAGTGAGTTGGGTTTTTTTTTTTTTCACTTTTAAGGAGCAGCCAAACTCAGTGAGGTAAGGGTGGACTAAGCTTTCACCTTCCCAAGTGAACAGATCTTGCAAATAACTAGTATACAGTTTTCAATCCACCAAAATTCCCATTTATAAACTTTTAGGAACCTAAAGGTTCCTACAACCAGAACCAAACTTTTTCCAAATCAGGGAAATAGACCCCAGAGTAAGGGCTGAAGTCTACCTCCCCTGCCTATCTAACCCCACCTTAGAATCCCAGAGGCAAGCAAGGAAAAAGCACAGATAGAAATCAGTCCAGTTCCAGGGTCCCATCCTTTAGGGAGGTGGTCCAATATAATATTTAAGATGTCAAACTCCTGAAACCTGCCTTTTGTAGAGCTCTTGAACAGTTTCACCCCTCCATGCCCTGCCTAAAGTCCCAGTTACGTCCCTGAGGTCAAATCCTCCCCATAAAATATACCTATGGGACACCCTATGGCTGCTTCCTTCCTTTGGATCAGTTCAAGGAATTCCACCCCATGATGTCTTTCCCTTTCCCCTTCCCCCATGCCACATAATAACTCTCCTAACTCCACTATGCGTCCTGACCCCACTTCTCCTTATACCTAACTCTTTTAGGATGCTAACTCCCTTTCAGGATTTAACCTGGCAGCATGCACCAAACTCATGGGATGTTTCCTTTTTCCTAGCAAATGGCAAGTTCTACTAGGGAACTTGTCCTTTCCATCATTATTTGTTAAAACCCCTTTCTATGCTTTTTCACTCTATTTCATATTTACCATTCCTGATGTCTATTGTATCCCTCCATTTTGTCTGTAACCTTTTCCCTAAATAAATATACCTTTTGCCAAAGAGAATAGCCAGTGTGAATTCTTCACATGACCAAACCCCAACTTTTGGTGCTTATCATCAGCTGGTGTCTACAAACCACATCTTTTGGGTCTTCAAACCACATCTTTTGATGCCAGCCAAAACATCCTGCTCCTCCATGTGCTCATGATCTTGTTCTTCTCTCTCTCCAACTTCCCCTCCCTCCCTCCCTCTCTCCTTCTCTCTCTCTCTCTCTCTCTCTCTCTCTCTGTCTGTCTCTTTCTCTCCTTAGGAATTTTAGGTTTCAATATTACAACAATAACTTCAAATTACTTAATTAGCAATTTCATAATTTTCATAAGTGATAGCCAAATAGACACAGCATATCCTATCACAAAAATGATAGGAATTCCATGTAATTTACAGTCTTTTCCAATTTTAACCTACACATCAATTGAAAAAAAATTATTTTAAAAATCAATGCTTTAGCTTCTGATAATCTAACTGGATGTTCCATTCAAACTATCAATCGCATTTGTAAATCAATCTTTCTTGTACCCTGTTTTTAAAACCACCTTTTTTAACTTTTAAGATTTTCAATATCACTAATATCTAAATACCTTTGAACCAGCTTTCATAAATCTTATGCATATGTTCAGCAGAGTTAATAAAATTTTGAAGCATAGCTCATAATTTCTACAAATTATTCAATATACAATTTAGATAGCAACATATTTCATCTAATTAGGAAATACAAACATGTGACCTCTTTAGGTAAGTGGCTAGAGAACTTTGTTTTAATAACTATTTTTACCTTAAAATCTAATCAAATACAAATTTAAATTTCTAATAGCAATATTATAATATTAATGCACACATATTTTAAAATCTTATTTCCAAATGCAACAATTGAAAGTAATTCTATCATATACCATTTAAACTTAAATGCACAGTAATTTAGGGCACATTTTTTTTTTGGAGAGAAAAATCTTTTTCCTCCTCAAAAACTCCAATTTCCTTGACTACCTGAAATCTCTGAAATGGCAGCAAACTATTTGAGACATGAGATAATGACAGAGATCCCTGGGAGCAAAATGGCCTGGGCTCCTATTGCCCCCCCCTAAATTTTGTATTCTTCCTTATGTGAACTGCTGTCTTGAGAAATTTTTAAAATTTAAAATGGATTGGAAATAGACCACACTCTTTTACAGAATCCAAAGTCTCCTGAGAAAAATTTTAGAACCAGAAGGTGGGGTGTTGAGGAACACAGGGACCATTTAGAGAGAAACTGAAATTGACTCCAGAGCATGGGGGTTTGGGGAAACTTACTGTTCCTTGGAGAAGCTGGATTGGACATAGGTATACGCACACACAGTGGCCCCCAGTCATTCCCAGTCCCATCTAGGGAGAGAAGCTTGAAAGCTTAAGAAAAATTCAGGTAAGTTTGCATCAAGATGTCTTACTAGCATTTTACTTAAGTTTCTTGTAAATTTCTCTTGTGCAAATCCTTTCTGTACCCCAGCATGAAAACCTCCACACTCCAGTGATCCCAGATCACTAATATTTACTCAACTCTATATTTCCTGACATCCTCTCTTTTCCAGCACTATATGAAAGATATGTCTCAGGAGTTCCCACTTCTTGGTGGCATTAAATTCCATTTTACTAATCTGTCTGACACTCAAACCATGTAAAATAGCCTCAATCACCAAAGGCAATACTAGATAGTCCACATTCTTACCTTTGGCCTATGCAGAGTTTGCTTGGCTGCTGCAGACCCTACCCTTGCTGATTCCTGGACTCATCAGTGACTTTATTTACCAACATGGTCCTGGGATCTTGGACAGTCTATGAGGAGGGAAAGCCTGAATTGAGCCATGAGGTTGTTGAAATCAATGGGATGCAACTCCTCACACTTTGACAAGGCCACCTCTGAACTCATAATGTCTAAATCCTGGACAAGCCCCCATTTTTCTTTTTTTTTTTTTATTAAAGCTTTTTATTTGCAAAACATATGCATGGGAAATTTTTCATCACTGACCCTTGCAAAGCTTTCTGTTACAAATTTTTCTCTCCTTCCCTCCACCCCCTCCCCTAGATGGCAGGAAGTCTAATAAATGTTAATTATGTTAAAATACTTGACAAATCGAATATGTGTATACATATTTATACAGTTATCTTGCTGTACAAGAAAAATTGGATCTATAAGAAAAAAATTGAGAAGGAAAACATAATGTAAGCAAACATAATAGAAAGTATGAAAATATTATATTGTGATCCACCCTTAGATCCCATAGGTCTCTCCCTGGGTGTATATGGCTTTCTTCATCACTGAACAACTGGAAGTGGTTTGAAACATCTCATTGTTGAAGAGAGCCATGTTCATCAGAATTGATCATCATATAGTCTTATTGTTGCCTTGTACAATGATCTCCTGGTTCTGCTCATTTCACTCAGCATCAGTCCATGCAAGTCTCTCCAGGCCTCTCTGAAATCATCCTGCTGGTCGTTTCTTACAGAACAATAATATTCCATGACATTCATATACCATAATTTATTCAGCCATTCTCCAATTGATGGGCATGTATTCATTTTCCAGTTTCTAGCTACTACAAAGAGGGTTGCCGCAAACATTTTTGCACAAGCCCCCATTTTTAAGAAACAAAATATCTTATCAAGAACTCCATGGACTCACTTATAAAGGCAGGGAAAATTTATTTTACATTTTTGCAATGAGCCTAAATGAGTACACACACCTTTGAAATTCCAAAGACAGTATTTTATTTTCTATCTCAAAGCACAAATCCCTCCCCTGATTTCCCATTAATTGGATGCTACAGAAGTTACATGACATCAATCTTTACTCCTCATTACATAGTCAGTCCGTGCCCCAAAGGAGCTTCCATTCTAAAAGGGGGAAGGAGAACTAAAAGCAAAGAAGAAAAGATTCTTTTCAAACCTCAGGCCACCAGCTTTCATTACAAAAATCAATCCCTATTTCCAAGGACCTTATATTCTATTGGAAAAAAGATAACCTCCACCCTTGATTATTCCTTGAAGTCCTTATGGGTTTCAGTTTTCTAATTTAAGTTTCATTTTTCCAATTCAATTTTCATAACTATGGAAAACAAATGCCCATCCATTTCTTATACTTTCATGCTCAATTAAACTCTAATATTAAACCTACTCTACAAGACTGAGCTTTTGTGATGAATGTGGCTTATAAGAAATTATAAAGAGAGAGGTTTCATATAAACCTGGAAAGACTTGGATGAACTAAGCAAAGTAATGGAACCAAGCAAGCAATTTATACAATAACAAGAGATAAGAAGAAACAATTTTGAAAAATTTATTAATTCATCAACCATGATTCCAGAGGATATATGTCACATCAATAATCATTTATTAAGCATTCATCATATATCAAATAGTGTATCACTGAATATATAAATGAAAAAGATAATCTCTGCCCCTTAGGAGCTTCCATTCTACTGAGAGAGATAACTCATAAAACATAGCTGAAAAGGAAAAAGAAGTACCCTGAAGGGAGAGGAGAGAGGACAGGGTGATGAAATTCAGAAAAGTAGAAGTAAAAAATGGAGTAGAATAAGGGATAATCATCATGGGTTTTTCAAAATGGAAGAATGATGAGAAAAATGTTACCTGCCTCCCAAAAATATGGTTTTGTGTATTATATGCAGAATGAGACACATTTTTGGACCCAGCCAATAAGTGAATTCAATATGTGAATTTGTTTTGCTTGACTATGCATATTTGTTGGAAAAGTTTAGGGTCTTTTGTTTGTTTATTTTGTTTCACACATCAATTGTTCGGTGGAGGTAGAAGAGAGAGGAAAAAAAATAAATGCTTGTTAATTGAAAAAAATTTGATTAAAAAAATTAATGGGGCTCTGAACTTTGGAAGAGAATCTTTATAGGAGCTAAGAGGATTGTAGATGTAAAAAGCTATTGTAACTTAAGCTTTCTATTCAACAGCCTCCAAAAAGCTTTGCTGTGGAGTTTATGTGTAAATGAGGTTGTTTTTTTTTAATCTTCAGAACAGGGTAGTGGAGAAGATGGTAGGGAGATTCAAGAGAAAGACTTGAGTTAGACAAGTGATTTTTCAAATAGGACTATGTCTTTGATGCTCTATTTTTACAATCAATACCAGCAGTTAAATGACCTGCCATCATAAGATGGTGAATAAAATAGTAGGCCTCTAAATTCCAAAACACTATTTGCTCCACCAGAGGTTTACCTCTGGGGGAATTCTGGCATAACCAGGAAAGGAAACTGTGATCCTAATTTTAAAAATATAATAAAAATAAAAAGGAAAGAGGAGTGAACAACATCACCTCATAGGCAATAAAGCAGGTGAAATCTTTGACTGTTTTGATAGAGAATGGAATGGAATGTCAATGAACTTCACTTTCTCGAATTTATTAATGGCATGAGGATTGAACATCTAGAAAAGGAAGTAGTTGTCACAAAAAGTCAA
>JAJPUD010000833.1:48743-199441 GCA_023553655.1 Myrmecobius fasciatus
TGAGGATTGAACATCTAGAAAAGGAAGTAGTTGTCACAAAAAGTCAACATGGCTTTTTGTCTCATTAAAAGTCTTTAAGGCTAGATTATTCTTTGTCATTATTAATGTAGAAGAGATTCACAATCAAATACTGGATAAGATTAGATGGACCTTAATTTCTCATTCAAGTCTGATTGACTTTTATTCTGTGTAAGGTATAGAAAGAATCAGGAATCAGAATGCTGGGTGTTTTTCTGAAAATTTTACCTAACACACTTCAATCAGAATCTGATGAATTAACATTAGGAAAAAACTTAATTTGGTCCAAACCGTTTGCCTCACATTTGTCAAGGGACCTTATCTTGCTCCCTGCCATCATCCTTTATTCCCCTCCACTTTTACTTTGAGGGAAAAATAAGAATAATAACTAATATTTATATAGATCTTTAAGAGTTACAAAGTGCTTTATATATGTTATTTCACTTGACCTTCACAACAACCCTATAAGGTAGGTGCAATTATTATCTCCTTTTGACAGATAAGGAAATTGAGGCAGGCAGATAAGTGACTTGATACTGTTAAATAATATAAGATATGCGGTCTTGATTTTTACATATTAATTGATTGTTGTAAATTCTAGATCAGAAACATCATAAATACCCCTTATATCAGAGAGTCTTGCATGAACGAAAAGTCCTGGGAAAAGAGATATAAGGGATTTTTCACTTGTCTTACTAAATTAGTTCACCCAGATCATTTAAGAATTTAACTATCAGGCCATCTAAAATGTTGTCCACAACTTACCTTTAGGCACATGCTTCACAAAGCTCAAAGAATGAAGAGGTTTATTAGAGGTCAAAGAAAACAAGAAGAGCTCATGGAAAATAACCATATCAGCTTCCCCAGAGGCACTAAGGCACACAGTCATGTCCTGGGAAGGGCTCTTAGAACATGTTGCTTCAACTGGTAGAATATTTTTGGAGAGCTATCTGGCAGTTGGCAACCAAAGTTGCAAAAATAATCATGCCCTTTGACCCAGCAATTCCAATGTGTTGGGCCTATACCCTTAAAGTATTAGCAGCAACAAAAGAGCAATTTCAAAGTTTTTCAGAGCAGTATTATGTGTAATTAAAAACAAACCTAAAAAAAAACCTAAATGTTCAACACTAGTAGAGCAGCTAAATAAATTAAGATATATTTATTTCTTTAAATGCCATAAGACAATTAAGGCAAATAAAGGTGAAGAATACAAATATTTGTAGGCTTTTGCTTTATAAAATTAAGCAAGAAGTTTAAGAAAGGAAAACCAAAAAAGACAAGAGTACATGCTCATTATTGCCATGTAAAAGAGACCATGAATACTAATGAATGGATGAAGAATTCTTACAGGAACTTAAAAGGTCTGACTGAAAATATTAACAGCTGAAATTTAAATAGCACTTGCTGTGTGCCAGAAACCATGCTAAACACTTTATAATTATTATCTTATTTGATTTTCTGAACAACCCTGGAAGATAGATACTATTATTATCCCCAGTTTACAGATGAGGAAACTGAGGCAAGTAAAGATTAAATGACTTGCCCAAAGGTCAAGCTAATAAGTATCTGTGGCTCAGTTTGAAGTGAGGTCTTCCTGACTCAGTGCCCCATAGTCTAATTACTGTGCTACATGGTTGCTTCTAGTATTTTACAAGTCAAAATGAAAATAAGTGCAAATAGTTACTAAATAAATTTAATTTATTAAATTGAGTTCTGTCAAATTATTAATAAATTATTGGTTAAAAGCATGGATTCTTCTGACCTTCTGCTGAGGCTTTCTGCATAGGTATGCTCAGGATGGTTTATCATTACTATTTGTGCTTCTTCAGTTTCCAGCTGACATTATTAACTGACACTCTCCTAAAGCTTTCTACAAATCTCAGAAACAGTTGGCCTCAGTATATAGCTCTAACAAAATGAGGGACCCTGCTCTGAATTTCTCCCTTGGACTACATTCCCAGATGACTTCTAGTCTTGGAGAAGCTTGTTTAGAGGAAATCTCATCTTCCAAAGATATCTCCAACATCAGTAACAAACTGGGGCAAAGTGAGTTCCATACTCTTATATTCCATCACCTTTAGAATCTAAGCAGTGTACCACCCTTACATGTCAACCTGGTTCTAAAGGCAAGAAGAATCTCAGTTCTTCTCTAAAATATCTTACCAGAATCACCAAAGACAGGGCTATTTATTGTATCTGTAGGCTTCTTTCTATGAAAGTCAGGTTGGGGTGAGAGAAAGGAGGTAGGTGAAAATGGGTACTACAGTATGCCAGAAAGGGTAATTAAAACAAACTGTTAAAGACCTTCAGAGAGGGAAAGGATGGTTAGATATCATACCTCTAGTTCAAACACTCAACCTGGAATCCATGAATTTGGTTTTTAAAAATATTTCAACAATTATATTTCAAAATAATTAGTTTTCTTTATAACACTACATATTTTACTTTATGCCTTTAAAACATTATTCTAGGAAAGAGCCCATAGACTTTATCAGACTGTGAAAGGTTAAGATAACCTTATATAATTTAACTCCCTGAGATTATGGATGATAAAACTGAGGCCAAGAGGATAAATGTCTTGCTAAAGGTCACATAGCTAATTACCACAATCTAGCCTGGAACTTCATTTTTAGCAAATTATCTTTGAATTATACATCTCTTACAATTGCCTTTCTTATCTCCTACAATGTCTTTTCCCCACATATTTCTGTACTTTCTTTAATCTGATTCTTTTTTTCTGTACCAATCCCTTTATTTCTCTGACTCTATTCCCTTCCCAGTGGGCTTAAGTTACTGAAATGCTACAATACATATAAAATTATACCATAACAAATTTAAATTATTAAGGAAGTCTTTTATTACATATTATCATAAAGGATTCACATTAACAGTATTTCACTGATGGAATTGTAACAAACCAAGAATAATGCATTATACCCTTTGATCCAGCAATACCACTACTAGGTCAGTATCCCAAAAAGATCATAAAAGCAAGGAAAAGGACCCATATGTACAAGAATGTTTATGGCAGCTTTCTTTCTAATGGCTAAAAAATTGGATATCAAGAGAATGTCCATCAATTGGGGAATGGTTGAATAAAGTGTAGTATATAAATGTAATGGATGCTACTGTTGTATAAGAAATGATGAGCAGGCAGATTTCAGAAAAACCTGGAAAGACTTAGATGAATTGATGCTGAGTGAAGTGAGCAGAACCAATAGAACATGGTACACAATAACAGCAACATTGTAATGACTATCAGCTTTGATAGACCAAGCTCTTCTCAGCAATACGATGATCTATGATATCAAAAGACTTGTGGATACAAAAAGAAATTCCATTCCAAATAGCAGATGATAGGATAAAATATTTGGGAATCTATCTGCCAAGGAAAAGTCAGAAACTATACGAACTAAATTACAAAACACTTTCCACACAAATAAAATCAGACCTAATCAATTGGAAAAATATTAAGTGCTCATGGGTAGGCAGAGCGAACATAATAAAAATGACAATACTACCCAAACTAATCTACTTATTTAGTGCCATACCAATCAAACTCCCAAGAAATTATTTTACAAATCTAGAAAAAATAGTAGCAAAGTTCATTTGGAAGAACAAAAGGTCAAGGATTTCAAGGGGATTAATGAAAAAAAAAGGCAGATGAAGGTGGCCTTGCTGTACCAGATCTAAAACTATATTATAAAGCAGCGGTCATCAAAACCGTTTGGTACTGGATAAGAAATAGAGCAGTGGATCAGTGGCATAGGATAGGTTTTCAGGACAACCTAGACATTAACCTTAACAATCTAGTGTTCGATAAACCCAAAGACCACAGCTTTTGGGATAAATACTCTCTATTTGGCAAAAACTGCTGGGAAAATTGGAAACTAGTGTGGAAGAAATTAGGGCTTGACCCATACCTAACACCACATACCAAGATAAGAGCTAAATGGGTTCATGATCTAGATATAAAGAGGGACTTTGTAAGCAAGTTAGAGGAACGTAATATAGTTTATCTCTCAGACCTGTGGAGATGGAACACATTTATGTCCAAAGAAGACTTGGAACTCCTAACTGAACACCAGATGGATAATTTTGACTATATTAAGTTAAAAAGTTTCTGTACAAACAAAACAAATGCAGACAAGATTAGGAGGGAAGCATCTAATTGGGAAATCATCTTTACATTTAATGGTTCTGATAAAGGCCTCATTTCTAAAATATATAGAGAATTGTCTCATATATATAAGAATTCAAGCCACTCTTCAATAGATAAGTGGTCAAGGGATATGAACAGACAATTTTCAGATGATGAAATTAAAACCATCTCTAGTCATATGAAAAGTTGCTCCAAATCACTATTGATCAGAGAAATGCAAATTAAGACAACTCTGAGATACCACTACACACCTGTCAGATTGGCTAAAATGACAGGAAAAGATAACGATGAATGTTGGAGGGGATGTGGGAGGGCTGGGACACTAATACATTGTTGGTGGAACTGTGAACGGATCCAACCATTCTGGAGAGCAATTTGGAGCTATGCTCAAAAAGTTGTCAAACTGTGCATACCCTTTGACCCAGCAGTGTTTCTACTGGGCCTATATCCCAAAGAGATCTTAGAGGAGGGAAAGGGACCCACATGTGCAAGTATGTTTGTGGCAGCCCTTTTTGTAGTGGCTAGAAACTGGAAACTGAAGGGATGCCCATCAATTGGAGAGTGGCTGAATAAATTATGGTATATGAATGTTATGGAATATTATTGCTCTGTAAGAAACGACCAGCAGGACGATTTCAGAGAAGCCTGGAGAGACTTGCATGAACTGATGCTGAGTGAAACGAGCAGAACCAGGAGATCATCATGCACAGCAACAACAGTATTACATGATGATCAATTCTGATGGACATGGCTCTCTGCAATAAAGAATTGTCTCAAACCAGTTCCAGTTGTTCACTGAAGAAAACCATATACACCCAGAAAGAGGGACATGAAATATGGACCACAACATAACATTTTCATGATCTCTATTGACATTTGCTTGCATTGTGTTGCCTTTCTCTGATTCTTTTTTTTTCTTGTAGATAGGATTTTTCTTGCATAACTTATCAGGTATTTCAACATTATTGGCATGTAGTGGACTTCCTGCCATCTAGGGGAGGGGAGGGGACTGGGGGTAAAATTTGTATTGGAAAGCTTTGTAAAAATCAAGGTTGGGGAACTACCCATACATATGTTATACAAATAAAAAGCTTAAAATAAAAAAAATAAAAAAAAATAAATGAATGACCAAAAAAAAAAAAAGACTTGTGATGAAAAATGCTATCCATATCCAAAGAAAGAACTATGGGGGGCAACTAGATGTGGATAGAGCACCAGCCCTGAAGTCAGGAGGACCTGAATACAAATCTGATCTCAGACACTTAACACTTCCTAGCTGTGTGACCCTGAGCAAGTCACTTAATCCCAATTGCCTTGCCAAAAAAAAGTGCTATTAAATCTGAATGTAGATTGAAGCAATATTTTCAATAATTTTTTATTTTTTCTTTCTTGTGGTTTTCCCTTTTTGTTCTGATTCTTCTTTTACAATATGATTATCCTATTGTACATGTATAACCTATATCAGATTACTTGCCATCTTGGGGAGAGAAAAGGGAGGGCAGGAGGTAAAAAAGGAAATCAAAATCTTCTAAAAGTAAATGATGAAAACTTAATAAATAAATAAGTGACAAGAAAGAGAACAATGCATAATTCCTCTAATGGGCAAGAAAGTAATGAGAGGAAAGGGGAGTTCTTCAAAATTCTTTTCAACTCTATTCATCCAATCTTTACCATATTAATGCTACCTAACAATTCAAATTTATTCAATGTGATTTAAGCTTCTATTTATTATAAGGCAGAATGGCATAGGGGTTAGAAGTCTGATCTTAGAGAATGTAAGGTTGTGGAGTCAGGGAGTCTCAACTCATGTACATATTAACTATTACTGTAGACAAGTCACCTTTTACCTTTCTGGTGCACCCAGACAAGTCTCTAAAAGTATGTTACAGAAAAGTTGCCAATTTATAACAAGAGAGGAGTTTGCCCATTTGGAGTTATCCAAAACTACAAAATAATACATCTGGAAGCAGTATATAAGAAGCTAAGAATTAAAGGATTGTAGCTTCATCTAGATAATAAACGCAAAAACAAATTTCTTGTCATTCAGAAACTGGATATGGTAATTTCAAAAATCAAGAGGAACCAGGCTAAAAGTATACACAATACCTCTCCTTTTACCTTTCTGCCTATGCTCCCATTCTTTCCTGTGCCTAGAATGCAATGCATCTACAGCTACTCAAATCTATAGCCTCCTTTAGGATCCAGCTCCTATGTCACTACTTCCAAGGAGTCTGATTTCTCTTCCCAGCCTCATTTAGTAGTAAGTAATCTTTCCAGTCTAGAAACTCTATGCTGCAGAACAATAAAAGTCAACCTCTCTGTAGGGTTTTATAAGGAAACCAAATTATACCTGGAAGTCTCTGGCTTACATGAAAGATCTTACTGTTTTTCAGTCATTTCCAGTCATGTCCAACTCTTCATATTACCATTTGGGTTTGTTTGTTGGTTTGTTTGTTTGTTTTTAGCAAAGATACTGAAGCTACTGACCATTTCCTTTTTCAGCTCATTTTATAGACAAGCAAAGTTAAATAACTGTCCAGGGACACACAGACTGAGACCAGACTTTACCACAAAAAGATAGGTCTTTCTGACTCTAGGCCTAGCACTTTATCTTTCCATTCTGGAGAGCAATTTGGAACTATGCTCAAAAAGTTATCAAACTATGCATATCCTTTGACCCAGCAGTGTTTCTACTGGGTCTATATCCCAAAGAGATCTTAAAGGAGAGAAAAGGACCCACATGTGCAAAAATGTTTGTGGCTGCCCTTTTTGTAAGTAGCAAGAAACTGGAAACTGAATGGATGGCCATCAATTGGAGAATGGCTGAATAAGTTATAGTGTATGAATATCATGGAATATTATTGTTCTGTAAGACCAGCAGTATGATTTCAGAGTGGCCTGGAGAGACTTGTATGAACTGATGCTGAGCAAAATGAGCAGAACCAAGAGATTATACATAGCAACAAGATTTCATGATGATCAATTCTGATGGACATGGCTCTCTTCAACAATGAGATGATTCAAACCAGTTCTAATTGTTCAGTGATGAAGAGAATCATGTATACTCAGAGAGAGAACTGTGGGAACTGAATGTGGTTCACAACTTAACATTTTCACTCTTTTCGTTATTGCTTACTTGCATTTTATTCTTACTGACTTGATTTGATTTTTTTCTTGTGCAGCACAATAATTATATAAATATTTATGCATGTATTGGATTTAACATATATCTCTACCATATTTAATATGAAAAGAAAAAAATCCACTACCTAGAATGTCGGCTCAGTCTTAGTTATTGTCACTTAAGTACCCACCCAGATCATTGTGCCTCCTAACCAGTAAATTCAATAGCCAATTCAGTCTTCTTCTACATGAAATCCTGGTTCTCTATCCCTCATGTCTATCTCCATTTCATACAAATGATTCATAGTAATATTCAAAACTTAGACCTTTTTGCTTCTTTCTTCATGGTGCAAAAATTCCTAGGTAAAAATTTGTAATTAATAAGTGTTTAATTGAATTGCTTTATCATCTTATACATCATTCCCTTTCAATGCTCTAATTCAAGCTTACTTACTTCCCGTACAAATGACACTTCATTTCCTGTCTCCATGCCTTCATATTTGCTGCTCCCAAGCCAGAAATATAGTCCCTTGTTATCCTCATATATTAAAATTTGGAATTTCCTTTAAGGTTCAGTTCATGTCCTACCTTCTATATGAAGTCTTTTCTACTTCTTCCAGCTATGATTATATCCTCCCAAATCTTATATTCATTTTTTAATATATCATGGATATGCTTATATATTTACATGCTGTCTCCATGGGGGATAAACTTTCATCTATGTCTCCACAACACTTGACATATATTAAGCATTTAATACATATTTGTTGATGGGTTGAATTTTGAGACCTCTCACTTTCCCCCCTCTGTGATCAGAATAATTATTTTATTGACTATGGAGAAGCTGGATTTCCTCTTTAGTCATACAGTCCGAGAATGTTATTTTTAGGGATGATATATACACATTCCATTATGAGAAGCTCACTATCATGGAATTTTACCTATTCCTTTTAAGGGACTCATTTGTTTTTGGACTTAGGTTTTTTTATTTGTTTCTTTTGTTTTTTCTAATGTGAACTAGAAGATAGACTAGACAAGTAATTTTCTCAATACTAGGAACTCATAAGTAAGAATATTTCCTCTATTAATGCTTTTCCACATCTTCTCTAAAATCTATAGTATTAGAGTTTCCCCGAGTACCAAGAGGTTGTGACTTGTAAACTCAAGCCTTCCTGATACTGAGGCTAAATCTCCAACTACTATGCACATGTGTTTCTCTTTTTCTCCCAAGAGGGTTGGAATTGCATTATTTACTCTGACTAAAGCTTGCCAAGAATGCAGATACTTAAGAAGCACTTGGAAAGTTACATGTTAAGTGATGACCATCTCCCTCTACAGACTGGGACACCTTGAAGGTTTGAATATTACAGTACGAACTTGGAAGAACATATCTATCCACACTTAGTGTTTTCCATTAAGATAACTGCACATACTGCTCTTGACATAAATCTCAATTATTTCATTCATACACAATCCTCCTTCTCATACCTGAAATATATATATAAACAAAAAAGTCTTTCAAATCCCTCATTCACACTACTATGTAAATAGCTGATGGCAGAACTTTTCCTGCTGGTATATTTTGATGGAGGGCAAGGGCACCAGGGAATTGACTAATTGAAAACATAAAGAGGCAAAGGAAGGAGCTAACTGATAAGGAATAATAAGAAGAAAAAATGCAGGAAGACAAGGCTTGAGGACACAAAGACAATTCTACCCCTTCACTTAAGACTTATCCTGAAAAAATTGCTTAATTTGATTTTTTTCTTTTCCCTTTTTTTAAAGGGAGGAAAGTTTGGGAAAGACAGGAGGCTTCTAGTGTGGAATGGAGAAGGAAGTACTTCCTATTTTCAGCATTCATCCGACTACAGCAGATTCTCCCATATATAGCTTTATTCATAAGCCCTAGTAAGTTGTCTGAGGCAAAGGGAGGTTAAGTGTCATGTCCAGGATCAGATAGAGGAGGATTGTAAAGTCAGGTCATCCTACCTCTAAGACCAACATACCACTGGACCATACTTCCTCTGGACCTGAATATAAGGTAAGCAACAGGGTATCTGATATATCTTTTTGTATGGGCAAATCAATTGTGGTCAAGTAGCTATAATCCAAGACAGAACATGTCTATTTCCCTTCTTAAAAGAAAATAAAAAGACAAAGTCAGTGACAATATAGTCATGCATCACAGGGGAAGGGAGACGGTTTACACATCTGAGCTCCAATTGATCAATAAGAAAAAGAAAAATATATATATAATTCCACTCCTGCCTCCCTAAGTAACTGATAAACATTCAGAACCTGAGGGGTTGTCTGTGGGATTTTCCATCTGCTGATTTCCTTGTACATCTGCTCTTGCATTCTTAAACTCATTCACATACCTAAGAGGGGCATGAGATCTACCAGGAGCAGCCTGAGTCCTCAGTTCAGTATTGCAGGAACTGTGTCGTACTTTAGAACACAGACCTGATTTGCTTTCAATGCCTTTATACACCTTCCTATGTGGACTTAAATTATTATTTGGGGCACTGATAACCTGCCTCCTTATGATAAGGCTGAAGGAGAAGTATGCATTTCACAGACATTATTTTTCTTCATGAGCTATATTCATTGATGCAAATCAGGGCAGAGGGTAGGAGAGAAAGTCTTTTTATTCTCTGCTATTTCACTCTTGATAAAGGCTGATAAATTACACTAACCCCCAAAAAGTATGTTTTCTGAAATATGAGACTTACCAAGTGTTTTGCCTATTTTCTACATGGCTACTTTTTGCCTTACTAGTACATTTCACCAGAGACCACAATACTGTGTAAAGAAAGGGAACTATGAAGTTATAGGTAGTGTTTATGTGTGCATTTATCAAACAGTGTTAACAGCAATAATAGGTTGATATCCCCTGCCTAAACTCCTCATAAATAATGCTCTTATTCCATATATGTGACTGCATGTGTCTGAGAATCCAGGGACAATTTCCTGGAACAACTTATAAATAACTTCAAAAAGATCCTGGTCCTATTAGAAATGCAGAGTTTGTGGCTACATCCAGTACAAATTTGATGGCAGACAGGATGTCGTTCAGCAGTTATGGAGGGATTTTTCTGTGAGTCAAATATGGAGACAAATGTTTCCATGGTGACCTTCCCAATTCATTCAATGTGAGGACTGTAGTATTCCCATGAGGATTAATGACAGGGCATTAACACTGATAATCATAATGAAATGAGCTGTCTTAGACTGGTGCAACCCAACTCTGACATTTGTAAGGGAACAGGATAAAGGAATTTAGCCAACATGGAGGAAAGGGGAAATATTAAACTGCAGGGGGGAAGGAAATCCATTCTCTCTTCATTTCTTGGATTTAACAGAATAATGTATTTCCTTATTCCATAGGCCTGAAGTTTCTGATGACAAAACTACAACAACAAAAAGCAAATAAATGAACATTTAATAGATAGCCCATGAAAGTTATTAACTAAGGGTCAAAAGAATAAGAAGCAAAGAATATGAAAGGAGTATTAGATTTTCACTCCCCTTTTTCCAGTCCATCATCATCAGTTTTGGATTCCAATGCTTAATCTTTATCCAATTATTTTTAAAGCTTTATTAAATTACCCCTTATAAAGCTCTTTCCATGAGTTCTTTTCTCAAATGAAGCCTTACCTTCCTCTTTAAATTAACAGTAGAGCCTGTCTGTTTTCAGGAAAAGAGTATGAACTACATTAAACATGATGAGGTAAATTTTCACAAAATGACACTAGGGCAAAAAATTCAAACAGCCCCTGATACTTGGAATTTTTTATCTAATTCAGACTTCAACATGGGTGCACATGTAGAAATAGAGCACTGTATTATACAAAAAATAAAATTTGAAATTTTCATCTAGGTTTGACAAGTAAAGTTTATCTATAATAGAATAGGAGAGCTCTACACTCATTGGCCGTATTTGGGGATAATTAGAAAAAAAAGTCAGGACTATTTTTTAAAGCTGCATAACTCAGAGGTGTCTAGATATGTGGGTAGAATTTGCATGTCTTAAAACTGTTAGAAAATGAGTAGCAGAAATTAAAGTGCTCAAAGTCTTTTACAGAATGAAAATTGATTTTCCCCAATAATTGTGTGCCCAATCAGGGATCAGGGAAAGATACCAGGACTAGGTAAATGTAATTGACCAGGAATATGCTGGTGCCATTTTTTATGGCTCAAATTTTCACTGTGGATATTGACACCTCCGAAACCAGCAAACCTAAAAATCTCAGCTTGTCTGTCTAGATAGACAAATGATAGAGAAAATATTAAAATGACAATAAAAAGTAAAAATGTGATGAGTGTTATTCCTCCCTCTCCCCAAGATCCAGTTGTTAACATTTCCCATCTTAGCAGTAGGTTTCTTTCTGTCCAGAATGAAACAAAACCTCAACAATAAAAAGGATGAGAAGCTGATATTGTCACATAACCTACAAAATGAAAGGGTTATGGCAACAGGAGGTCAAAAGTGAAATAAGCAAATAGAAATTAAAAGGACCTAGATAATGGAGGGCACAACAAGGTAAGAGTTCTAAATTCCATGGAAATATAAAACAACTGAGGAATTTATAGATGCTGAAAGAGCATCCAGAGTGGGGCAAATAAAGGGTATCATAAATGATCAACAGTCCAAAGACTCAGAGAAACTGAGATAAAGAAGGAGTAAGAAGCCTAGTACTGACCCACAATACTCTCCCAACTTCAGTTGTCAATTTCATGGCAGTAAATCCCAACTAACCCTGTTCTGGAAGACAGTAAATGATAATAAGTGAATATAAATAACCATACAATTCTATGGCTATTTTAGCTATTTAGACTGCATTAGGTACACAATGCAGTAGCACAAAATTGCTTGAAATGGTCAGTATAAAATTACCCTTTGTTGCTCATCTGTGTGCAATTCATTGTGACCTTTTGAATCATGCTATCAATGGGGTTTTCTTGGCAAAATTGCTGGAATGGTTGTAATTTCTTTCTCTAGTGGAGTAAAACAAACATAGGTTAAGTGACTTTCCCAGAGTCACAGCTAGTATCTGAGTCCATATTTGAACTCAAGTCTTCCTGACTCCAAGATCACTGAGACATCGAACTGAGTTTCTAAGACCCAATTCAGATAGCCATACATTTTTAATTTGAATGCATATATGAATCTGAAAATGTTAATTTCCTCCATAAACAAAAGCATCTAGCTTATATTTAAAGATCTTCACTGACCATACAACTTGCTACTTCTCAAAATAGCTCAAATTATGGATGGTCCAAATTATTAGAATAGTTTCCTCTAGAATCCTCAAAGCAATACACAAACATTATTCTGGAACTCTACCCCTATTCTATTATACATTTGGGATTTTCTTTCCTGGCTACTGAAAGGTTCATGAGATATTGCCTGAATGATCAAACCAAAATGTGCCATGCAAAGTCCCTAGAGAACACATTATTGCTATTGGTTTTTGCTTGAAGACAGATTCTACCTGCCCTGAAGTTGCCTTTAACTAGTAATTTTCCATCATTTTATGAAAGTCAATAATCTACTATGCATCTGGCTGGAGAAAATCAGAAACAACATTTTAAAAATCCTTGGTGGCACAGTCATTGAGAGTTTTTGTTTCAATGTCCAGGATAATGCTTTTAATTTTATTTGAATGGGAACTAGAGATATACTAAAAATTCTTGGTGGCACAGTCATTGAGAGTTTTTGTTTCAATGTCTAGGATAATGCTTTTAATTTTATTTGAATGGGAACTAGAGATATATTAAATGTAGTGTCAAAATTTTGTACCTGCAAGGAAGACTCATTAGTGTCTCAAGGAAAATTCAACAAAGGTAGACTGAGGCATATTCTCTCTGAGGAAGAAAAACAGTTTATTAATAGGAGTCTATTAATAAATAAATGGACCTGTGGTTTGCCTCCATTTCTAGCCAAAGATCCCAAGATAAAGACTTATATGGTTATATATGGTTTTTTATATATAGTTAGAACAAAAAACAGAAAAGAGTAGATTTCATCAGGGGTTCAGGACAATATGATTGGTTACACAGCTGAAGCAAGGGGAACAATTCAGTTGGAAATTGGAGAAGGGCTAGCAACAGCCCCCCTTATTCCCTCATATAACTAATAAAAATTCATTGTTTGAGTATACCTGCAAGGTCAAAAGATATTAGGCCAGACTACTTTGGTTAGCAAACCATACATCTCTGAAGGACAGCTTGGTGGTATAAAGATACAAGATTGGACTCTCTGATGTCAACATGTGTTAGCCCATAACAGCAGATTTCCTTGAAGCAAGACTAGGATAGTAATAAATATGAGAACTGGGTTTCCAAATTTTATTCCTTACAAACCAGATGAATTTCTGAATCAAGCTTAGAGGTAAAAAAAAACCATGATTTGGGCAGTTATAGGACAAAATCAGTTGCAGAGTGAAATCAAATTCAAAATCAATGCTTGTTTTCCTCACTAAGAAATGATTGCAGAGTGTCAAATCATTGCCAGATTATATACACAGAAGCCACACCCCATGCTTATGACAACATAAATATAAGAAACAACACAGGTTTTATTTTTATACTCATTATCAAAAAAATAGCCCTATTTCATCTTTTCTGGTCAATGCACAGAAACATTTCACAGGGTGGGGTGAGAAAAGATCTAGGATAGCTTCTAGTTAGATAGAATTCTTTGGAATTCCATACTATAGCACTTGGTAGCTAGCTCTTCCATCCCCATATTGAAAATCTTTGTGTTTCTTTCCTCATTTGAATTCCTAAAATCATAGATTTAGAGCTGAAAGGGATCTTAGAAGTCATCTAGACCATCCTTCCCATTATTTTATAGATGACAAAGGCACAGAAAACTTAAGTGACTTGCCCAATATCACAACATTTTTTATAGGTCTATACTGGTCCAAAGTATACAATTTGGACTTTGATATCTCCTGAGAAGTTAGAGCTTCTTTGAAAAGTCTTTGCCAGTAGAATTAGAAAAATCCCAAGGTTGTTTTTGAGCCAATTGATTTAATCAAATATTGTTTGGCACTGATGGTAGTCTCAGCCCAGTTCATAGCCAGACATCTAATAGACTATATTGAATCCATTCACCCCTCATTCTACTGCAGGGTTCCCCCTCGCTGAGAGAATAATCAAAGAAGCTATAAGATGCATTTATCTATTCACAAGAGTCATAAAAAATATACTTTCCCAGCCCCATTTTCAAAGTGCAGATTCCAATCTGAAAACATCATTTTCCTCTTTCAATTAATAATACTTGCCCCCTTGGAAAAATCTGTATCTGAATAAGCCATGATGACTAACCTCCACAAGGATATCCTGGACCAGAAAGAAACTCCTCTTATTTTGACTTCAGGAAGCATTTCCCTAACATCTCATTGTTATTCTTTAATGCGCTGCTATCAAGACAGAACTGCTGGGAATAGTGGGAACTGGGGAAGCAAGTAGCTCCCTCCCAGAATATAAACCTCTAACCACAAGTTGCCCTCCCAAGGTCCCATTGCTTCTGGCTAGCTTTAATAACAACTTGAAGTCTTTGCTTTTGTTCATTTGGCTGCTGTCACTGTCTCCACTTGCTTTCCCCTTCATGTTACTCCTACTTGATTCTGGAATCTCTTTTCATTTCCTTTTTCTCTCTTTGTAGAGAATGTTGTCTTGTCTTTTCAGCATTTTAAGAGGCCTCCCCAGCGATTTCATTTTGAAGAAGGCTGTGGGATTGTAGCTCAGTCGAAGGGCGGAGGATGACAGTGAATTCCCTAAACAGGGACTACTCTTTCTGAAGAGAGGAAACCTAAAAATAAAAACTGTCTGCAGCAGAGCCTTCAGGTGAGACTGAGCTCACAGGCAGCTATCATTGAAACACAGAAGAAATAGAAAACATGTATAAAAGAAAAACCTAGCTAGGATGGAGAAAAGCAAAATAAAAATTGATACCAAAGAAAGCAAAATTCTGGCAGAGACCAATTTCATTTCAGGTGGCTTATAGTACACTAAAGCTTAGAGATGATTAAAGTCTAATTCTCCCGGGTAGTATCATTGCCAACAGAGAAATGCATACACAAAGGATGCAAAGAAACTATACGAGTGATTCACAATGTATGGACCATGAATATATCAGGAGCCTCAGCATAATTTTCAGAGGTCTTAGAATTCATTTAAACATCAAGCATTTTTATTTTTATTAAATTTTATTCTTTTCAAATAAAAATACTATTTTAAGGCTTGCCTGCTCCTTTCCATAATAAAAAAAGGTAAATAACCTTCATTAAAAATATGCATAGTCAAGAACTGCTGGGAACCAAGATGGTGGAGTAAGCAATAAATAACCCTAACTTTCCTATATTCACCTCCAAACAATCACAAAATAGCACTCAAAACAAATCTGGAATAGCAGGACCAGTAAAAAAATTGGGGTGAAACAATCTTTGAGCCCAAGAAACTTGGAAGATTAGCAATAAAGGGCTATCTCAGGTAAAAAGGGAGCATAGTTCAGGACAGAAAGCATCCCAGAAAGCCAATAGCAATCTACATCTTAGTAAACTGATAGCCAAAAGCAGTGGAGCAGGCAGATATCAACATAAGGACCCATCCTATGCATCAGCATAGCCAGGGAAATCTGCAGGTTCCAGCTCAAAGAACCTCCTAGTACTTCAGCATAACCTCAAGCAATCAAGCAGCCATTAGCAGCCATACTGCTATGTTCTTCTGTGTATCCCAAGGAAACAAAGAAACAACCCATTAGCTTCAGCACATGCCAGACACACACATTAGAAGCCCAGCTCAGCACCACATCAGTGACCAAACCCCTAAGGATTCCAACAGTGCCAGTCATCCCTCCCCTCCCAGTATACTTCCTCAACACAGCCCTAGATATGAAGGTCCCCCATGAGCCTCAAGGCAACATCAGTACAACAGAAGGTAAATAGCCCCTGGCACAAAAAGGCTGAGGCAGTGCCCCTTTCACAATGGAAAAAGAGGTCAAATTTAAAAGAAAGAAAAAAAAGCCAAAAGAGATGAGATGACAACAACAACAACAACAAAAAAAAAAATCTGACCATAGAAGTTAATATAGTGAGAGAGAAGATAAAGACACAAACTCAAAAGAGGACTTATGGGCAAAACCCTCCAAGAAAAATTGGAAGTGGTCTTAAACCCAGAAAAAAAACTCATGGAAAAGCTCAAAAAAGTTTTAAAATAATATAAAAGAGGTCGAAGAAAATTTTGGAAAAGAAATAAGAGTGACACAAAAGAATTATGGGGTGGGGAAGAGTCAACAGCTTGCAAAAAGAAAACAATTCCTTAAGAAGTAGAATTGGCCAAGTGGAAAAGAAATACAAAAATCCAGAGAAGAAACAAATCCTTAAAGAGTACAATTAGCCAAATAAAAAACAAAGTACAAAAGCTACTAGAGGAAAACATATTCTGCAAACTTAGAATTATACAAGTAAAAGCTATTGACTCTGAAACATCAGTAATCAAATTCAAAAGAATGAAAAAATGGAATAAAATGTAAAATACTTTGTGGGAAAATTAACTGTCCTATAAAATTGATACAGGAGAGCCAAAATCAGAATCATTGAACTATCTGAAATCCATAAGAAAATGAGGACTCATAGCATCTTCCAAGAAATTAGCAAAGAAAATTGCTCTGATATCCTGAAATCAGAGGGTAAAATAGGCATTGAAAGAATCTATTGAGGAAAAAAAGAATCTACTGATCCCTCAGGAAAGAAATCCCAAAATAAAAACTCCAAGGAACATTATAGTAAAATTTCAGAAATATAAAGTCAAGGAAAAAATGCTGCAAGTAGCCAGGGAAAAAATTCAAATATTGAAGAGTCATCTTGAAGAACTACACAAGACTTGGAATCTGTAACATTAAAAAAAATAAAGTCAAAATATGTGTGTGATTTAAACATAAAGGGTGACATCATAAACAAGTTAGTAGAGCAAAAATAGTTTACCTATCAGATCTATGGGGAAGAGAAGAATGTGACTAAATTAGGAACAAAAAGCATTAAAAAATATAAAGTAGAGAATTTTCATTATATTAAATAAAAAGTTTTTGTACAAGCAAACCAATGCAACCAAGATTAATTAGAAAACAGAAAGATGGGAAATAATCTTTATAGCATTTCTTTCTGATAAATAGCTCATTTCTCAAATTTACAGAGAACTCAATCAAATTTATAAGACTACAAGCCATTCCCCAATTAATAAATGGTCAAAGAATATGAACAAGCAATTTTCAAATGAAAAGATCAGAGCTGTTATAGACACATGAGGAAGTGTTCTAAATTACTTCTGATTACAGAAATGCAATTTAAAACAATTCTGAAATACCACCTCATACTTATCAACTTGACTAATATGACAAAAAAGGAAAATGATAAATGTTGGAGAGGATGTTCAAGTATTGGGACACGTGCAGTCTTGGTGGAATTGTGAACTGATTCAACCATTTTGGAGAGCAATTTGGAACTATGCCCAAAGGACAAAACTTTTCATACCCTTTGATCCAACAATTACACTACTAGATCTGTATCCCAAAGAAATCATTTTAAAAAAGGGAAAAAATACACGTGTGAAAATATTTATAGGAGCCCTTGTGTGGTAGCAAAATATTGGAAATTAATGGGATGCCCATCAATTGGAGAATGGCTGGACAAGCTCTACTATAAGTATATAATAAAATGCTATTAATCTTCCAGAAATGAGCAAATTTTAGAAAAAAAATAAAAAAGATGTACATGAACTGATACTGAGCAACATTGTGCAGATGATCAAAATCTTTTCAACAATACAATGATCTAAGATAATACCAAAAGCCTGTGGTGGAAATTGCTTTTGACCCCAGATAAAGATCTATGGAGTCTGAATGCAGATTGAAGCATGTTATTTCCCTTTTGTTGTTCTTTTTTAGTGTGGTTTTTCCCTTTTGTTCTGATTCTTTTTTTCACAATATGACCAATGTAGAAATGTTTAATATAACCTATATCAGATTGCTTGCCACCTTGGAGAGGGGGAAAAGAGGGAAATAGGGAGGGAAAAATGGAAATCTAAATCTCATAAAAATAAATGTCAAAATAAAAAAAATTAAAGAAATCAGGCAGATTTCAGGAAAAAAAATTAGAAAATCTCATATGAACTGATGCAAACTAAAATGAGCAGGATCAGGAAAACATGGTACACACTATCAGTAACATTGTGCAATGACCAACTATGTATGAATGACTCAATTCTTCTCAGCAGCACAATGATAAGACAAGTATGGGCTTATGAAGAAAAATGCTATCCAGATAAATAACTGATGGAGTCTGGATGTAGAATGAAGCACATTTTTTTTTAAATTTTATTTTTTTTATTTTATTTGCATAACATATGTGTGGGTAATTCTTCAACAATAACCCTTACATAGCTTTCCGTTACAAATTTTTCCCCCAACTCCCCACCCCTCCCCTAGATGGCAGGATATCCACTACATGTTAATTATGTTAAAATATTGTGAAGCACATTTTTTTTACTTTATTCTTTTTCTTTTTTTTTAAATCTATTTCTTCTTTCACAACTATGACCAATATGGAAATGTGTTTTACATGATAATACATATACATATATAAATTTTCCTGCCATTTTAGGAAGAAGGGAAGGAGAAAAATTCAGAACTCAAAATCTTGTAAAAATGAATGCTAAAAATTATCTTTATATGTAATATGTAATATAATATTAACTAAAAATTTAAAATAAAATACATATATTAACATTAGTTAATTAACATGAACATACTAAAACAGGAAAAATAAATTAACAAACTTCAGATGAGAACCTTTGTTCTAAAATTGTAAATTGTGGAGCCTCTGAATTGTCAGAGGGATTTTCCTCATTGACAATTCCCTATGTGAGTGAAATTAATACAAAAAGAATGTTTTCATTCTTCTCTTATTATCATATTAATTTTTTTTCTGCTCTTAAAAGGCCATACATCAAGGTACACAGACAGCTAATTCAGAAATACAAATTAGTATCTAATAATCTCCTGTTTGTTGTTATAATCAATTTCAACTAAAACATAAAAGTTCTCCAAAAATATGCATAATCAAGCTAAACAAATTCCCACAACGATCAAGTTAAAAAAAATTTCTCATTTTATACCCTTATTGCTCTTCAATTAGCAATCCAGAGCTAATTAAACTTTAGAAAAGAGTATTTACTGAAATGGTATAATAAGAATCATTGATCTAAAACACCCCAATCCACAAACTAGGACATACATGCACAATAGCTCTCTAATTCAATTGTCAATCCCAGGGAGCAGGGACTGTCTTTTTGCCTACCTTTGTATCCCTAATGATTAGCATAGTGCTGGAATTTAGCAGGCATTTACTAATGTTAATTCAGTCACTAACCACAAGGTCCCTGGGGAAAGTGGGATCAAGCTTACAGAACACATGTGACAAAGTATAATTCATAACTCTTGTTTCCTAAAAAGTTCTTTTGTGGAGTCCTCATGAAATTTCCCTTAGAGCTCCTTGATGAGCTCCAAGAATCAATGCCCTTAGAGAGTCCTGATGTTTCCTTTCTTTCATGTGTTTAATTAGGTTTGGACTTTTCTCAGCCTGTGAAAATTCTCCCATAAGTCACTTTTTTCAGAGATACTACACCTGACACAGAGGGGTAATCTAAATCATCTAACATTTCAAAGTTCACAAACTCTCCTGGTCAATTGTTGAAGGGTGCATGGAATGTGCTTGCTGCCCTCTGGCTATGTGTGCAAAGGTCTGCCTCTTAAAAGCACTCTTAAAACTTGTCTGACAGTCTGATGGAATGCTTTCTCTGATATACATAGCCCCAGGGATGTATATAATTCTTTCAACCAATCCAAATATAGTTTCTCTTTAGCATCATCTACTTCCTCAAAGTTTTTCACTCCTCCTTTGCTCTTCAGCTGTATCTTTGATTAATTGAATGATATTGTGATTCAGAGGCACTCTTCTCTGATAAAGGTACCAACACATAAAACATCTTATTAGCAAAATTAATTTAGGGTTGCATTAGGAGACAAAGCTCTTTCATCATTTAGTATAAGTGAATGAGATGGAGTGAGATCTCTAAAAGACAGTTGTGAAAATTAAGTAAAGCTTCATCTACCCCATAGTTGGTGTAGGCCTAAAAGTAGTCCTTGGCCATTGACCCAAGGACATACCTACTTCCTTTTCCTGGATATTCTTCAGTGACATCATTTTTTCCCTACCTCAATCAAATATTGGCCAAAGTTCAATTTCCTGGGTAGTTCCTGAATTTAGAATGCAAGACCCTTGGGTTAGTAGTGGGAGAGGTATTTGCATTAGTGGCTATTTAAACTGCTGACCTGTTTCTAGAAGTGTCTTCTCCTTTCTATTGCTTGTTCAACTGGAGGGATGCCTGCTTCTATTGAGAACATATAATAAACCTTTCTTTTGCTTCTAAAGATATCTCCACCTTTTTTTTTATTATTATTATATGGTGGTCACTCACCATTCTGAGTCACACATAGGGATTCTCATCACTCTAGATCTCTTTCTCTTTGGATTTAAAATCCAACCTATCTTTTCAGACTGATTTTACATTATTCTCTTTCATAGACTCTAAATTCCAGCCCAACTGTGCTACTTGTTGTTTGCAAATGACATTTTAGTCTCCAGTTCTGAACCCTTGCAAAACTTTTATTCTATGCCTGGAATTCTTTTCATCCTCATCCTTGGCTCTTGAAATCCCTAGGGAAATTAATTATTATTTATTTTGTATTTGGTGATCTAGTCAGATATGATTTCTCTGAAAGAGGATATAAGTTCCTTTTGGGCAGATATTTTTCATTTTTTTCCACTGTGTCCTTAGAACCTAATTCAGTGACTGGTACATAGTACCACTGAACTGAATTGAACTTGCATGTATGATGATAACATTTTCCTTTTAATTGATATAATGTTCTGCAATTCTATGACAACTTCCCATTTTTATATAGTGAGCCTTTCAAGTCATCAGGAATGAGGTCTATACTCAAATCTTTATCTTTCTATATTGTCCTTTCCTGATTTAAAATATTTCAGGTAGTAACTGCCAATCTGAGCTTCAACCAGCTCTGTACCAGTAGGTTAAGAACTCAGTGAATATTAAATTGTGAGGGAGTTTGGGAGATTTTTTTTTTAAGTGGTAAGGAAACTTCATTGTTCCCTAAGCTTTATCTGATTGAGAAGCCTGAGTTGAAGAAAGTTAAGTTAGTTTGGATATGAAAAGAAAATTCTCTTAAAGAGATGAGAAAATTCAGACTAAAAAACCAAACCTACATTTCTACATGCAAATTGGCTCACTGAGCACAAAATTACCCAATTTTCAAAGGGAAATAGAGGGTTTACGTGCATGTAATTAGTCCAACTGATAGGGACTGACTGCTTAACAGCCATCTGACAAAGCAAAAGAGAGGGCAGCCTGAGAGAATTCAAGTGAGAGAATCTCAGTGTCTTGACCAAAAAAAAAAAAACAGGAGGGATTGAGCATGAGATGAGGGAGGATTTAGTGTTTTTAAGTTTAAAAAAGCTTAACCTGCTCATTTTTTTTCATTTTACAAAACTGCACTATGATGAACTTTGTATTTATTAATTGTGGATTATTTGATATTATTTCTCTGGAAAATAAACAAACTAATGAGTTATTGAGTATAGCACCATGTTTTGCACAGGAAGATGTTTAATAAATAAATGAACATAATATGTAAATTTGATTACTTGCAAGTTTGAGGGGTTTTTTTTTAACTGTATTTAAAAGAAATCAGCTGCTTTCAGCCTTCATTTTGGCTTAGGCAGACATATCATAATATAGGAATTGCTTTTTTACTCTAACACATAATAAAAGGAGAGGATGAAGGAAAGTTTCCATTAGGAATCTTTTAATTATGTCATATATATTAGTAAATTTTTAAGTGGGAAAAACCTTCTCCCACAGTAGTAGTCTGGATGAAACTTTGACCCAATATTATAGTAATTCAGTGATCAAGTGGGAAGTACCTAGCAGAGTCTAGATTACAGAATCAGAGTAGTAGAGTCTTATGTGACTACAAAGTCATTGAAATTTTCATAGCCTTGCTACCATGTAAAAAGAATTCCAAAACAAATAATACTGTTAGAACCAATGGAGGGACTATGTTTTTGCCTTTTGAGCTCACATCAATTCTCAATGAAGGAAAAAGAAAGCAAAATTTTAGGGAAAATATTTGAAATCAATGTAAGCTTCTGAACCATTCTATATGATAAAATGTACCTCTCTTTTGGTGTAGGAAGGGAGATGGATATTAAAAAATTATGCCAGGGATATAATCTAACCTTTATTTTCCTTCTGGTTTTTTGGGGGTTTTTTGTTTGTTTGTTTGTTTTACCAAATGGCAAGTGCTGTAAGAAACAATTCATCAAATATCCTGGACATTTAAATTCACTTTAACATCTACCTTAAGATAAATAGACAGAAATTCTCACAAACCGCGTTTCTATTTGCATATATAAATAATGTTTTCCTATACACTCTTTTGTGGTTGTTGTTTCACATTTCATTTTGATGTCTATGGGGAAGTGCAACAACACTCTACAGAGTCTAATGAGGTAATCATACATGTCCAATCAGGCATATAGCATAGTGGTAATGAGTCTATTTTTCGCATTACTTTTCCTCATTTTTTTCTTCTCCTTTTTGATTTTTATCACCTAGATAATATTTGATGAGATAAAAAATACACACAAATAAATACATGAAAAACAGAAAAGAACATCAAATAAAGGGATTACTTTCTATGTTTGCATTTCAGATTCACGGTACCAATTATTTCTGGTCTGTGGAAGCCAAAAACAGAAAGATTACAGACTTGTACAAGTGCATTCTTTTGCTTTTGGTTGTCAAGGCTGCATGAAAATGACCAAGTAAAATATGCATCTGCAATTTGTTTTTCATTCAGCTAATGACTTTCTAGTTCAATATCTATAGCATAAAACTTGCTATGAGTTTCTCATTTCCCACTCTTTGACATTTAAAGAGCCTAACCTGGATTTGGGATAACTCCTGGGTTTTTAGCTGGTGTGCATTTTCTGATTTAAGAGTCTTTCAGTTGAATGCTTTAGCTCAAAGAAAAAAAGAAAAACCATATTGGAATGGAAAGTACCCTGGGTCTGTAGACAAATCTTGGTTCAAATCATACTTCTCATGTTTACTAGTAATCTTGAACAAAGCACTTAATTTCCACATCCATAAAAAGATGGATTTGAATTAGCTGCTCTTCTGATATCTTCCACTTCTTTATTGATGATTCATCAAAGTTTTTCAACATTATAAATCATCTATACTTGAGGTGACCAGTAAACACACATTTATAGCCAAGTTGTTCATCAAATAAAATTTGCATCACTTAAAAATATTATATTCAATACAACAAACTGCAATTAATAGTTCATGTTACATATGCCCACTTATATCTATATCTATCTATTTATCTGTATATGCACACATATGCATAAAGTATTATGAGAACTGGAGTAACATGGTGGCACAGTATCTATCAGGCAGACTCAGGACAACCTGGGCCTTATCTTGCCTCTGACATATACTGGTTGTGTGGCCCTCAGCAAATCACAACCTCTTAGTGCTCCCATACAACCCTCTGGAATCAACAATTGAATATGTTCATCAGTGAAGAGAATTTCCTCATTGATTTGATGACTGATTTACTCATTGATCTACCAATACACTGAGTTACAATATCAATGAATTCTAGGTCCATACTATATATGATCCAGGGCCCAGAGATGGATATATCTAAGATAAGACTTAAAACTTGGCCTAGACTATGAGACTAGTGCGTATATACCTGTATATGTAGGTGTGTCTATTTATAGGTATGTATGTATACATATATACTTGCAAGTTTCTCTTCTAACTTTAGCTGCATTGATTTTGGTCATAGAATATGTGAGTTAGTATAACTATTCTAGAAAATAATTTTTCACACAATAGAAATTCACCAATATAATGCACATACCTTTTGACACATACCTTGTGACCTTTTAAGTCACAACTACTTACTTTATATTCCACAGAGGTGAAAGACAAATGAAAAAGTAAATAATCAAAAATAGTTTAGAGGCGCTTCTTGCAATAGTCAAGAACTAGAATGAAGTGAATCATTAGTAGTTAGGGAATTACCAAACGTACTATATTATGCTAACAATTCTTAAAGAGTATCCTGGGGATTCTCCTCCTCTCCCAACTAGGAACTATAGTGAATAGAGTGCTGACCCGGAGTCAGGAGGATCTGAATTCAAATCCAGCCTCAGATATTTTCTAGCTCTAAGATCCTGGTCAAGTCATTTAACCCTATTTGCCTCAGTTTTCTCATCTATAAAATGAGCTGCAGAGGGAAATGATAGATTATTCCAGTAGACTTGCCAAGAAAATCTCAAATGGGATCATGAAAAATTATATATAAACAACTAAACAACAACAAGGGAGTCCCCAAGACTCTTTCAAAGGACCTGCAATGTCAAAACATTTCTCATAATATAAAAACATTTTAATTTCTAACACAATAAGTATTAATGCATATAATTCATGAAAACAGTTCTCTGGGGTCTATAATTTTTAAGATTGTAAAAGAGGGAAGGAAACAATTATTTGTTGAATGCTAACTGGGCACTAGAAACTGCTAAGTTCTTTCCAAGTATTATCTCATTGATACTTAAAACAACCTTGTGAGGTATGTATTGTTATTATCTCCATTTTACAGTTGAGGAAACTGAGGCAAACAGAGGTTAAGTGACTTGCCCAGAGAGCCATTGCTAATAAATGTCTGAAGCTGGATTTGAACTTGGTTCTTCCTGATTCTAAGCCTAGCGTTCTATCCATTGCATCAACTAGATGGGGGGGGGGGAGTCTTCATACCAAAGAGTCTGAGAATCTTTCATGGTATATGACTATAATAGAATATTGTTTCACTATAAGAAATAACAATTTTGAAGAATTTAGTAAAATGGAAAGAATTATTTGAGCTGATGCAGAGTAGAATAAGTGGAAACATGAAGATAATTTATACATAATAGAATAGAAAACAAAACTGAAAAACACCAGAATTCTGACCAAAGCAATTTTGACTTCAAAAGTGAAGCATCTTCCCTTTTTCTGAGGAGATCAGCAGTGGACTATAGGTACAAAACAAGGTGTACATTGATAAACATGACTAATAAGTACATTGGTTTTGTTTAGTTATATGTTTTGTTACAAGGGAAAGTTCTATATAGAAGTCCATTAGAAAATGAGAGTGATATTTAAAAATCAACAATAAAATACTGAGGGGAAAAAAAAGAAATGAAAGGTACATTATTTCAAAGTGGCTAAGCTTTATATTTAGAACTAGATTGTTCTGGGCAGGAATGGAAAGGTTTCTTTTTCATAAGCAAATGCTTGTGTGTTCTTAATGGGAAAGAAAAAGAAGCATGCATGTATCCAGGAACACACACACACACACACACACACACACACAACAGGTGGAAAAAAAACAGCAGAGTTAAGTACTTTTCATACAATCTCAATTGTTCTTATGCAATCTTGAAAAGCATCCTTATCTAATACAGGTACCATAGCCTACAGAGAGAAAATTACGTTTTAAAGCTGCACTACTATGACTGTTAAAATAATGTCATCACAGTTACTCCCTTTTATATTCCCCAATTTTAGTGATACATTTGGTAGGAAATTATGAATAAATACAGATGAAGAGGATGATGGGTATAGCAGGAGGAAAATTTAAGCATATTTTTATTTGTAATTTTCTTGCAAAGGATAATAGTTTGCCTAAGTAAATCCTTATGATTTGATCAATATCAATCAATGCACTAAATGCATACTTATTTGATTCAATTGAAAATATTGACTAAGATATAGCCCTTATTATAAAATGCAAGGAGAGAAAGTTTAAAGTACTTGTAGAAATTTAACACATTAGCATTCACCGACAAGTGCTAATAACTGTAATGAAAGCAAAAAATTTATGTTCAAAACATGAATGATTAGAGTTAATAACAGAAATGCAAACAAGACCATGATTAACACATTTGCTAATTGGTCTTCTTGGCTACAAATATTAGCTATTATTACTAGTAACAATCTCTAGCATTCATAAGAAAACTGGATTTTTAGATTGGAAAAAAGATAATTTCTTTCATTGGTTGCAGTCATATTTTCACTTGTACACCACATTAGCAAAAGAAAGTGTATTTTGACTTACTTGTAAATTATATAATATATTAATAAAAGTATGCACACAAATATATATATATGTATGTGGAATACATATTTTAATTATGTAATATACATAATCTATATAATAAGTAACATACATTTACTACTATACTAAAAATGTTATATATCAAAAAACAAGCATAATAAATAGAAATTTTTAAAGAATGAGCTAAAGTTGAAATACTACTTGATCCTAGAGTGAGTAAGGAGATATTGAAGTTTATTGAGTAGGGGAATGACTTGGTCAGATCTACACTTTAGGAAAATCACTTTGGCAGCTATTTGGAACATGGCAGGTGAACTCCTTTTGTCAGTGTGGGTACATGTTCATCTTACATGACTCTCAACCTATTCCCAACTCAGAAATTGACTTTCTTCACCTAGCAAAAAAAGGAAGTTTTTCTGTGCTAATCAACAGCTTTAGCGTTATCTTCCTATAGATCAGGGTCCAATGTTCAGCCTTCTAAGAACTTTGACTATTTCAAATGAATGCCATCTTAGGAAGGGAGTAGCTCTCTAGTCAAGTAATTTCTCGTATTCATTTTCCAGAAAGAATTACTACCAAAAGATTAACTTCTATCAGCTATAGTCCTGGTTAACCAAACAAGACACTTCATCTTGATTCCAGGTACATATCTGGCCTTCTCCTCTGATAACTGAACACCATGGTTTCCTTTAAATTTCAACTAAAGCTCTACCTTCTACAGGAAGTCTTCCCCAAACTCACTTAATTCCAGTACTTTCCCTCTTTTGATTTTTTTCCAACTTATCCTGGATATAGTTTGCTTTGAATATCTGTAGTTGTGTCCTGCTTTAGATTACAAGCTCCTGGAGGACAGGAATTGTTTTTTACCTTTTTTTGTATCCCCAGTAATTGGCACAATGGCTGGGAAATAGTAGGCACCTGATAAATATTTATTGATTGACTGATTGATTGATTATTCTCTTGGCCTTGAGTAGCTTGATTTCTGCACCTTCAGAGGTCACAATATGCTTTGTGAAAACAACTCAAGTTCCCTTCAAATGTCAAGTATCCCTCCTCAATAAATGGTTCAAAAAGTTTCTTCCCAGAAAAGATTCGGAGGCTAAAAGCAGGGTATTGTTGAAAGATGCCTTGCTTTCTAATAACATTGGAGAGGTGAAACTTCTTCCACATGATAATGATGATGATGAAAGTATATTTACCTGGAATAAATATTCTATCCTAGATGACAGTGTTTCTAGATGAAGATGAAAGAAAGTCTACACGTGCTTCTTACAAAAGAAGGGTCACTAAAGGGGTTAGAAATACAGTATTAGCTTCCCACTGGGGCCTCCCAAATAGGAAGATATCCTGTATAATAGGATACAGAATATTATTAAAGTGGTGGTTCTAAATCAGCATTAGCATCAACATAGGCTGCATGCAAAAAAATTAAAGAAAGATCTTTTTGTTACCTTACCACAGATGACTCTGATCAGAGATGAGTTGCAATGGTTGTGTCCAAAAGGTCACTATCTGTGTTATTGACCAAATATTCTAGCATTCCTGATACTAGCTACTTTTCATCAGGATACCCACTATGAACTGCAAATAATTGGTATCACACACCACATTGACCAAATTGTTGAAATCCAGGGTATTATCCTTCCAAAGCAGAAAAATGAAGTTGGGATTCTAGTTTTTTTTCACTTCCAAATTTGGTCATTCTGGAAGGGGGAGTAGAAGAGAAAGAAAAACATCGAATGTTTTATTTATTTTCTTTTTGTCACTGTTTGCAGTTTAGTTTTTTTTAAATCTCTTCCTTTTCTCCATTTCTTCCTATGTCAGGTTCCTCACATCCCCAATATTAAGACTGTCCATGACCATCTCTGAATTCATTTAAATGGTAAGAAGTCCTTTAGACATTTAACACTAAGGCCTGAGGTATGATAGGACCAGTGTTCCCTCCCCCAAAACCACTCACCATTGAAGCTGTTTCCTGGTAACCTTAGACAGAGTTGACATGGCTTTCTGGTCCACTGGTCAACCCTCAGATTGGGTGTAAGTCCCAAGGCCTCATAATTCACTACACCCTGACCTACTTACCAGATAGATTTTTTCCTTTGGAAGGAAGAGGAGTTTTGTATGCCCAGGTTTATTTCTGTATCCTTTAAGAGTACAATTTCCACTCTGTAGAAAATTAAATGTCTTTTGTTAACTATGGCATTACCTGTAAGTTACTCATTTCACACCAGTGATGGACCTGAACTACTAGGAATTCACCTAAGGCAGACACCATTCACAGTACCTGTCTGCTCCCGTCAAGGCTAATAATCCTTTTCCTACCAGTTTCTGGATTTCATCTTTTTAGATACCACAAAATCATCTAAGCTCTTACCAACTAGGGGGCAATGAAGGGAATAGACATTTATATGGTACTTATTATGTGTCAGGAATTATGCTAAACTGTTTATAAATATCTCACTTCATCCTCATAAGAACCATGTGTTGTAGGTACTGTTATTAACATCATTATATAATAGAGAAAAATGAGGCAAGCAGAGCTTATGTGTTAAGTCTCAGGGCTAGTAAGTTCAGATTTGAACTCAGATTTACCTTCCTATTTCCAGGAAATACAGCACTCTATTCGCTGCACCACCTTGCTGCTTATTAATAAGTTTTTCCCTGACAAGGGTAAACAGATATCTCTTTAGTCATAGCTGAGATTGTGAGCTATTATCACTTCCAGCTAAAGAGGGGAAAAAATTTCCTCAACTACAAAGTGAAGTTGTTAATCTAAAAGCTCTGTCTGGGTCCTTTGAGCTAGATCAATAACCCAATTGATAATTTGGCATTAACAATTTTTCAATTTTTCGAATGTTCACAATTAACTTTTGCTGTTCCAAGTGTAACATCTTTGTTTATTGACCAATAAAAATACCAACTACTAATCAAAATGAACTATATTAATTGACATTTTTCCTAAAAATGTAACTAGAAAATAAAAGACAGTTATAGCTAAATATAAGGATATGTCATCAATTCTCCTGATCAAGCTGATCAAGTTTGTTTTATCATGCTTTTAAGGATAACAAGAAAAATTATTTCATGAGACATTCAATTATCTTGTTCTACAGTGCTCATTAATATGCACTCATGAGAAGAACACCATGAAAATTATTGCTACTTATATGCTATCTTCTGTTTTAAAGAAAAGGTAGGAACAGAAATTCTGTGTTGAACATCTCCAAATTAAATCAACACTTTCAAATAGTTCTGTATTCTCATCAATTCAGGAATTGCAATCAATCATGTGGATGGCAGCCTTTATATTGCTGCCTATCCTGTGTAATTCATGTATGTTCTCCCCCAAATTCTCTATAGTGAGTCCTTCCAGTGTGTTCTCTACCTTTCTTATTTTCTCCAAAATCATGTAAGGACCAGTGTGCATTTCAGCTATCTATTTATCACCTCTTGTTACCACATGATCTTTTCTTCCTATCATACAAGTCCTTTATTTCTGTTTCTTCAAAGTTCCTTACTGATTGTATTTTTGTAGACTGCTCACAATGTGCCTCCCTCTTGTTTTCTATATGATAATCATCTTTAGTTCTTTGAAGGCAGCTAAATGGTGCCATGGATAGAGTGCCAGACTTGGAATCAGAAAAACCTGATTTCCAACATGGCCTCAGACACTTATTAACTATGAGACCCTAGGCAAATCTTATCCTTGTTTGCCTCAGTTTCCTCACATGTGAAAAGAGCTGAAGAAGGAAATGGCAAACCACTTTAATATCTTTGCCAAGGAAATCCCAAATGGAGTATGAGTTGGATGTGACTGAAACAACTGATCAACAAAAATGTGTATTGTGTCTCCTTGCCAGATACCAGTTCTAGTAAAATGTAAACTCAACATATATATTTGATAAAAATCAATACAAGGATAGGCAAAGAGAAAGATGGCCAAAATAATATTGGGAAAGATGCTTCAAGAATGAGAAATTAGTCAAAAGTTTATACATTAAGTAGAAGCTTCATGCCCATATATCATTTCTTGGAGAAGAAATTACAGGTAGTGCTGGTCATGATAAGTGCCACATAACATTATAAAAATGAAATGTTATGCTTAAATGAATAATAAATGATTGGCTTTTTAGAAGTCATTTATGAAATATATCACTAACTTTTTAGAATATAGATAAACATTAATATCAATAGAATAAAATATAAAAATGAAAAGATATGACAAACAGTTGTGGCAACTGTAACCCATTCTTTAAAGTAAGTTAATGGTGAAAATGGAAAAATGGATAAAACAACTTATATTGGCACAGATAATTATCATCTTCCAAGCAAGATTCAGAATGTTTTAATATAAGTATAAGATAATGAACAGTGGCATCAGGAATCCTAGGATTAAATCTCAAGTCTGGCAAACACTGACTGTCCCTAGAAAAGTCATATAATCCTTCAGTCCCCTTTGAGCTCAGCTCTTTAAGATTATAAATTGAAGAGTCAATACTCACCCATGTTGGAAAAAGCAATTTCCTCAAATTCCCTATATCAATAAAATCAAAGATTCAGCTCCTATAAAAGCAAATTTAAGTAATGTAAAACAGTAACCATAATAAAGAGACCAAAAAAGCCTAGAAACATTTCATCTTGCCAAAAGAAGATATATGGTAGCCAATAGCTACATGGATTTAGAGCATAACTCATTTGTGTTGACTAATAGAGCAGGAATTATGGAAGTTTATGAACAGTGTTACCTGACAAAACACCAGTAAGCAAAGGAGATTAAAAACAGTTTGCAAAAATTTACTAAAATATACTAACAAGCAAAATGATCCTGGATCTATTTAAGGATGAAATTATAATATCACAGGGTGATGAAAAATAGAAAAGTTGTTTTAAGAATTTAATAACAAATTATTTTCTCTATCACTGATAGTCTTCCTACCACATTTGAACCCTCAACATCAAATCCTAGATATTTTGTATAAGTAAAAATACCACTAAAGAAAAGAAAGATAGGAAGAATAGCTTGATGAAACATGATAGCAAAAGGAAGTTCATACTGGAATTTATAGATTGGATAACTGACACATGCTTGAAATTGTACTGAGTAACCGATTTTTAATCTTTCAGTCACTCAAGGTATGGACAAAATCTTACACTACTATACCAAAAAAAATTATCAAAAGACTAATAATAGATATTGACTTCTTTACATATCTACAAAGTTTCTGTCAGAATATTCTATGCTCACAACCAACCTATGCTTTATGAAGATATAAGAAATGAAAAAGCAAATTGCCAAAATAATATTCTATAAGAGGCATGTCTGTATACAAGATCCCATTATGCTTGCTTTTTTTGCCTGCAAAAAAAAAAGAATTTGATTTCTTTTTTTTTTTAATTTTATTTGCAAAACATATGTATGGGTAATTCTTCAACATTAACCCTTACATAGCTTTCTGTTACAAATTTTCCCCCCAACTCCCCACCCCTCCCCTAGATGGCAGGAAGTCCACTACATGTTAATTATGTTAAAATACTTGACAAATCGAATATATGTATATATATTTCCAAACTTATCATTGTTGTGCAAGAAAAATCATATCTACACGAAAGACATATCAGATAAAGGAAACACAATGTAAGCAAACATCAATCAAGAGGATGAGAATGTTATGTTGTGGTCCACATTTCACATCCCTCTCTCTGGGTGTATATGGCTTTCTTCAGTGAACAATTGGAAGTGGTTTGAAACATTTCATTGTTGAAGAGAGCCATGTCCATCAGAATTGATCGTCATATAATATTGTTGTTGCCGTATATAACGATCTCCTGGTTCTGCTCACTTCACTCAGCATCAGTTCATGTAAGTCTCTCCAGGCCTCTCTGAAATCGTCCTGCTGGCCGTTTCTTACAGAACAATAATATTCCATAACATTCATATACCATAATTTATTCAGCCACTCTCCAATTGATGGGCATCCCTTCAGTTTCCAGTTTCTAGCCACTACAAAAAGGGCTGCCACAAACATTCTTGCACATGTGGGTCCTTTTCCCTCCTCTAAGATCTCTTTGGGATATAGGCCCAATAGAAATGCTGCTGGGTCAAAGGGTATGCACAGTTTGATAACTTTTTGAGCATAGCTCCAAATTGCTCTCCAGAATGGTTGGATCCATTCACAGCTCCACCAACAATGCATCAGTGTCCCAGCCTTCCCACATCCCCTCCAACAAAGAATTTGATTTCTTTAAAAAAGGGGGGGCAGCTAGGTGGCGCAGTGGATACAGCACCAGCCCTGAAGTCAGGAGGACCTGAGTTCAAATCTGATCTCAGACACTTAACATTCCCTAGCTGTGTGAACCTGGGCAAGTCACTTAACCTCAATTGCCTCAGCAAAAAAAAAAAAAAAAAGGCAGGGGAGGGACATTGTGAAGGCACCTTAAAGACTCTCCTCCAACCAAGTGTTTCCTCATAAGTCAAAAGTTAATATTGTTTAATGATCATCAAAATCTTTAAATTTAAAATATGTGATTATCTTATCTAGCATAAAATATAAGTGAAAATGAGATTCCCTATAGATGGTGAGAACATCCAGATATGGGCAGCTGCATGACACAGTGAATAAAGTACTATAGGGCCTGGAGTCAGGAAGATCTGTGTGTGAGTGTGTGTGTGTGTGTGTGTGTGTGTGTGTGTGTGTGTGTGTTAGTGACCCCAGATAAGTTACTTAACCTTATTTACCTCAGTTTCTTCGTTTCTAATTGGAGCTGGATAAGGAAATGGCAAAAGCACTCCAGTTTTTTTTTTTTTTTTTGCCAAAAAAACTCCAAAATTAGATTATGATACAACAGAAGAAAATTGATAACAACAACCACCTCTAGATACTACTTGCAAATATCATTATATTGGTTGAATCAGGCCCCAAAGAATGGTAGAATCTTACCAGTGATGCATAAATTATTTACATAAGAGGTGATCCTGACAAGTTCACTGAAAAAAACCAACTAATTGAAAATGTCTATTGTTTAGACTGTGATATTCAATTAAGTGGACAATCTATAAAGTTGTTCCTTCAGCCCATATGACCTGAGTCAATGCTGTCCAAAACTAGATTGGAAAAAGAGGCTAGATTTTCTTTGCTAATATATATATACATATATGTGTGTGTATATACATATATATGTATATATATATATTCCTTACAAAATCCTATATTTTAAATAATATTTTTTTTGGTGAGGCTGAAAGGCTCTAAGTCATGAAGAATAACAATCTGTGAAGAACTGAAGTTAAATACTGCCCAAAGAATAATGGAGTGATGTGATGACTGCCTAGGTTATAATACATTAACAGCAAAGAATTGTACAATTGTATAAAAGATGTCATCATAGGCATTTATAAATAGAAAAAGAATGGGCCTGTCATAGGATGCCTGCAAGTAATAACTGGTGAATAGCATATGTATTCCAATAGTATCCATCCAATGTCAAGTAAGCTAGAAGAACTCCAAAATGTTGGGTTAACTCCAATAGAGAATTTATTGAAGAGTAAGGAGAAAAGTCATGAAGAATGAGAGGGTATAGATGGGTTGTTATCTGCATTATTGAAGGGAATGCATACATTAATGAGCTCACAGAACCATCAAAGTGTCTATTCACAGTAAGTATTTTGGACCACCTCATCTGTCATTACAAAATAAGCTTCATCATTTCAGACTGTTTTTTTTTACTATGCTTACCCAGTACAGAATAAAAATTAAGATTTCTGATCTTTACTGTAGAACTTTAAAATTTGAAAAGCATACTAAATATCTTATTTCATTTGATCTTTATAAAAACCTTGTGAAGTGGGTAGTTAAATGTATTATTGTCTCTACTTTCCAAAATGAGGAAAATGAGATTTAAAGATTAAATGATTTGTCCAAGGTCACACACTGACCTTGAGGCAGATGTGGCATTTAAAACCAGGTCTCACTTGACTCAAGGTAAAACTTGAAAAAACAAAACAAAACAAAAACCTTGACTGTTATCTCCCCCACTGCCTCTCAATCAAAATAGCTAATCAATCCAGTACTATTAAAAGAGATCAAATTCCACAAGCCAATCCTAGAAAAACATAATTTTAGCCAGTTGTTTTTGTAATATGTTGATTCTTCAGATATTCACAGAACACTTTTTTTATTCTCTTACCATAAAAGGCTATGAAATACAAACATATTATTAAATATAGAATATTGTAGGTTTTGCTTATGCTGCAGTTTGATGAAATTTCATTATAACATGTATTCATAAGGCACCTGAAACAGACAAGGAATTTTCCATTCCTTTGGGGAGTTCAATAAATAATCTCAGATAGGAGATGTTTTTGAAAAAAGGTTAATAAAGGCACAAACTGAGGGAAAATGTATTCAAATGCAAAATGACCTTTGGTATTTAAACTTCTGTATCTGATTATTACCTCTCAATGTTCTTCAAATGTCTTCTGGCTACTATCCATTGCCCATATTTCAAGAAGAGAAGCTTCTCATTCACACATGATTTCAACAATTCTCAGATATTTATGCAAATAAATCAAAAATATCACTCCCATGGAGAAAGAAAATTAAGGGAGAAATTTTATTTTTCTTTCATATTCTACATTTAGTCCAATACTTTTCTTTCAGTACCTGTAGTCTACACTGTTAGACACAAAAATACATAACTACAAATACTAAATATTTTAAAAATACTAAATATTTTGTCAGTCAATCATGGGCATTGTAAATCTACAATTTAAATTTGCTAGGAAGAAAGAAATAGTGTGATACTTCTTTAAGACTAAAAAAAAAGTTGAAAATGAAGAACAAGAACTGTTATAAATATGCTGCCATTTAACTTCAAAAGAAATGACAAATCACATACTTGCTCTTACCCAGTAACATACTAACATCCCCACTTATCTGGCACTGAGATATCTTCCCCCTCAGCCATCCAGAATATTGACTAAGCCTGAGGAAGACTAAAAGTGTCAAATATCAAAGACCATAGTCAAGAAGATGATATGTGATTGACCAAGTCACACTACAGAAATGAGACTATACAGTCAAGAAATAGCACCCAAAAAGCAGGGGATGCAAAAGTGTTAGGAAAAAAAGAGACAAGAAAATTGGAAAAAAGAAAGAAGAAATCTGACAAACTGTCAATATGGCCCCCAAATTAGAAGCAGAAATGAAACTGTACAGATACAAAGACAACAAAAGAGAGGAAGTCATGATGGACAAGACAGTAATATGAAAGCATTCAATGCAGGAGTAAACTAAGGCCTCTACAATTTTAACAATCCTTGTGGGCATAATTGAGGGAAAAGACAAGAAAATATAAATTAAATATTGTAATAAAAAGTTGCATTTTGTAGAACAAGACAAACTACTATTGACTGAAATGAACTCTGAGAAAGTCTGAATTTTATGTAAAATTATCTTGAATCTATTCAATATAGGAACACAATATATGTGAGTAATAACAAGTTTAGACATAATCCAATCCACTACAGCACTATAGCCTATATAAACCAATTGAACACTAGGAGTATTATGGGGAATGGGATGGGAATAATAAAGTAAACATTCTAAAATTTCTCTGAAAATCTAAAGAGAAAAACTGAAGAAAAGTATCCATTTTTAAAAACTTTGTGTCCTATCTCACCTAGACTAGAAGTGCAAGGAGATATTTATGAACCATACCCCACTCCACATTAACATAGAAACTCTGTTTTTCACCTGGATCACATTATCACATTACTTAGGTGGAAAGGGTTTATAGTATGATGATAGGCTTAATGCAGATACCTGATCTCAAACTCAAGATATCCATGAGCCTCAGCCTCCCTGCTAATCTGCCTGCATGTCCATCACATCATTTTAAAAGAGAAATTGAATTATAGTTTTGTTTTATACATTCTGAATCTAATAAATGAAGTCAATAAGTATTTAGCAAATGTTTATTATGTGCCAGACACTGTGTTAAATATTTGTGATACAAAAAGTGGCAAAAACAATCACGTACTCCAAAAACTCCCATTCTTATCATTAGGACAGCATGAAAACAACTATAAACATGCAAGATATATCCGAAGTAAAATGGAAGCACTTTCAGAGCACTGAGGGGGACTAAAAGAAGAGACTAAGTGAGAAAGTATTCACGATATGGAAATCAGTCAATAAAATAGTACAGAAATAAGAGACAGTGTACTGCTTGTGAGGAGCAATACTGAATCCAATGTCACTGAATCAAAGAAATATAAAGAGGAGTAAAAGGTGAACAGGATTGAAAGGGAGAGATTTATTATGTGGGCAATCATTTACTTTGCTTTTAACAAAATTAGAACATTTGGATTATGATTTATGTCAGGGTTTTTCAAGTAAAATATGACAAGATAGCCCTCTCCCAATACCTTGATAAAGCAAATTATTTTAAGGCCAATGCATTTGACTGAACCCTGTGTATTTTTTCTACTTTGAAATACTAGATGCAACCACTGATAAGCAACTAGAAAGTAAAAACAACCTTTCATTAGATCCCTTTTACAAATTTAATAGATTTTTTTAAATGTTGCAACCAAAATAAATAGCAAAAAGGAAAAAAAACTAGCCACTTATAACAACTAGCAGTGTCTAGCACATAGTAGAGCTCAGTAAAAGTTTATTGATTGATAGATTGATTGATTTAATCTGAAAAACATTTGCATGACTTTTTTTTTCAAAGAATTCATTTCTTAGCTCCATCTCTCTCCTGAATATCTTTATGATGCCAATAAAGGTAGTATAATTAAGTGATGCATGACATTTATCCTAGGTAAACAGCATAATGTCATGTTAAAAGAACTGGACTTATTGTCAAACAATTTCAATTCACAATACTGTCTTTGCTACTCATGTAACTTCCTCCCTATGGGTCTCTGTTTTCTTACTTATATAAAAAAGAGATTTGACAACATGGTCCCTTCTAGAATTAAAATCCCATGATCCTAACTCCATTAAAGAAGAGAGCTACCATTTTTGCTGTGCTAATCCTACAGATTTCCATAACAAAATTGTTAATGATTTTAAAAAAAGTTTTTGCCTATAACTTTCAATGTTGCTATACATTTCACTATTTGTTTTCAGAAGTGAAAGGCATTGCATGGGTAGACATAAGAATTTTTTCCTTTTATGTTTTTGGAGCCATAGTAAAAAATATTTCAGTATTTCAGACATATTTATGAGCAGAATATTATTCCATTTAGAAACATTTGCCATGTTCATCCTGAAAAAGTAAGGTTAGTCATCCTGCAAGCTTTTTTTCCAGTGATTTTTTAGTTATTTGTGACTCTTTGTGACCCCATTTGGGGTCAGGTTTTCTTGGCAAAGACACTGGAGTGCTTTGCCATTTCATTCTCCAGAGTATTTTATAAATAAAAAAAAAACTAAAGCAAACAAGGTTATGTGGCTTGCCCAGAGTCACAGAGATAGTAAGTATCTAAGACCTGAACTCAGAAAAGATGAGTCTTTCTGCCTCTGGACCCTGTATCTATCCACTACACCACACTGCTTGCAAAGAATATTTTAAACTAGAAGGAACTTTGCTATTGTTGTTCAGTCATGTATAACTTTTTATAACCCATGGATGATAGCATACCAATACAATCCATGGGGGTTTTCTTGGCAGATTCTGGAGTGATTTGCCATTTCCTTTTCCAGTGTATTAAGGCAAACAGATTAAGTGACTTGTCTAGGGTCACAAAAAACTAGTAAGTATCTGAACTCAAATTTGAACACTTTCTTTCTGACTTCAGATCTAATATTTTATCTACTGAGTCACCTACCTGCTACTTGCATACTGATGTTACCCTGTTGGCTAAATTTGGATGTTCTATATACTTCTTAAAATATTTTATGAGTAAATTGCTCTGTATAAGACTATACATAACAGTAACTCTTATTACAACTTAAAAGCTGCATTTCAAAATGTTTTTAGTTGTAGTGTGGATAGAAGTATTCTGTTAAAATAGAACATTAAAGAAAGTTTGGTGCTAAATTTCATAAAGTGTCTGCTTCTGATGATGAAGTATTTATAGGTTTGGAATAAAAACCCTCTCAAATACACTAGCATAAATTATTTAAATCATGAAGAGTATTTCTCTTTCATATTCTATCCACAGTTCAACTAATATAGAAAAATGAGATGAAATTCACTCACAAGAAAGTTGACATGACACAATGTATTGATCAATGTATGCTACAGCTATAATAAATGGTGTTTTGAGTTCTGCTAACAAGGTAAAATGACCAATAATGAAAAAAAAAAGTTAAAAGGTAAGAAAACTATTTGAGAGAAGACTACTTTGGGCTTCGAATTTTTTTTAAATAGTCATCTATTTGGAGCAATTTGGACCTATGCCCAAAGGGCTATGAAACTGTGTATCCCCTTTGATCTAGCAATACCACTACTACTAGGTCTGCATTCCAAAGAGATCATAAAAAGAAGAAAAAGGACACATATGAACATATATATATATATGTGTGTGTGTATATACACATATGTATATATATATATATACACACACACACACATACATAGCAGCTCTTTTAGTGGCAAAGAATTGGAAATTGAGGAGATGACCATCAATTGAAGAATGGCTGAAGTATGAATGTAATGGAATGCTATTGTTTTGTAAGAAGCAACAGGATTTCAGAAAAACTGGAAAGACTTACACAAGTTGATGAGTGAAGTGAGCAGAACCAGGAGAACATTGTGCATAGCAAGAGCATCATTGTGTAATGTGATGAGTATGATAGACAGCTCTTCTTAGCAAGAATTCAAAACAAATCCAAGCGACTTAAGATGGAAAATGCTGACCACATCAAGAGCACTATGGAGCTATTTTCACATTGGTTTGGTTTTGGGTTTTTTTCCTTTCTTTTGGTTTTTCCCTTTTGTTTTTGGTCTTCTTTCACAGTTGGAGTAATCTCTAAGTGTTTAATATGGTTGTATATGTATAATCTTTTAAAAGGATAGCTATATTACACTGCCTTGCAGATCACATATTTTATATCATTAATTATTTGAAGAGACTATATTTAGGAGAAATGAACACAAGCAAAGTGACATTAGGGTAGGGTTAGGGGAAAGGACTTTTTCAAGTAAGCAAGTTCCAAGTAATCTTTAGTAATTGATATATATTTGATCGTACATTTCACACTATGTCTTCATATGTATTAATAATTACATATATTACACAAAAAAGTTATTAGTGTTTATACTAAGTCCTGAATCATCAAAAAAGGATCAAAAGATTTTCAATATCCCTCATTCAATAAGATAGAGAGAAAGAGACTCAGAGAAATAGAGCATTTATTATGTGCTTACTATGGGCCAGACATACAAATGTAAGTAATCAAGACAATCCCTGCCCTCAATAAGCTTATATGATAATGGAAGAAATAAGAAAGAATGGAAGCATATAATGTGTTTTATAAATATTTCTATCAGATATTTAAAAGACTACTTACATTTTTCTGAAAGCCCAGGACACTTTATTTCCCTGACCATAGCAAATAACAAAATTTTAGATGTAGAGTAATATAACATGATTTGTGTTTTGTTTTCGGGGACTTTGGGGGGAGGTGATTAAATTGAACACTTCTAAATTCCATTTACTTACAAAAAATCATATTAGTATATCTGGCTGATACTTTGGATTTTCTCTAAACATAGTTTTCTTCAAATTTTGTAAGTTGGTAAATATGTTCAAGGGCTGAAGAATTATTAATATGTATATAAATTGAAATAGGTTTAAATCTTTATTTTAAAATGTTTCTAAAAATACACTATATACTTCTAACCCCTCTTACTTTTACCATTATTTTTTGAGGGGAGGGGATCTTCTTGATTACTTGCATTTATATGCCTGCCACATAATAAGCATATAATGATATATAAGCACATAATTGTTTGTATGTAATTACTAATACTAAGCAGATGATTAATTCTTAAATTTTCTGATCCCAAGCTATAAAAGAGTCTAATAAGAACATACCCAATATAGTTAATCCCAAGGGGGAAAAAACATTAAACAATATAAATGAATTATTTAGTGGTACATCATCTTTGTATCACTTAAATAGCAAAGTGACAATGGACAAACAAGAGAGGATGAAATTAATCAACTCTTCTTTCTGCATTTGATTTCTTGACCAAGGATAATAATTCTCAGATTGAAAAAGAGAAAACAAGAAATATACAACTGATATCCAAAGTTATAAGGATATTTCACGTAAGCATCTAATTACACTCACTGCAATAGATCAATTCATCTCAGATAAATCCATCTTAAAGTACTGAAAGAGTTTCTACATAATATTGCTAAATCTATCTGATCTTTGAAAAATCATGGATAAAGAAAAAATGTACAGTAAGACTCATGAATGGCAAGAATTATTCTAATTTTCCAAAGATGTAGAAGATAGATTCTCCAATTTGTCACAATGAATATGACTTTGGTTCCTGTAAAATTTCTAAAACAAAGTGTTAAAGGGAGGAAGAATTTGTGATCATTTAGAAAAGGAAAAGATGATAACTATGGGCAATCATGAATCTATCAATAAAAAAATCATGCCATACTAGCCTTATTTCTTTTTTGGGGGAAGGAAAGGATTATTGAACTGACAGATCTATGCAATTGACTAAAAGAAGATATTTGACAAGGCATCTCATGATAGACTTATAGCTACAATGGAAAGATTTGGATTAAATATTACAATCAGATGAGTTTTCAATGGATTAATAACCAAACTCTACAGTATTGCAGGTCATAGGTATTAGCATTCTTTTGTTCAACATTTTTATCAATAATTTGGATAAAACTATAAATAATATACTTATCAAATTACCAAACATGAATCTGGAAGAGATTCCAGAAGAAACACCAGAAGAAAGAATCAGAATCTAAAAAGTCATTTACAGGTTATAACAAAGGGATAAATTTAACAATATATAACTAAAAAAGGTCAACACGCACACCTTATACAGGTATAAATGAAATTTTCTAGAGTTAGTTTACTACCTAAGTATAAAAAGGTTGTAAAGCAGTTTATATGGAAAATATTTTGACTAAAAGTTCAATATAAGTAAACTGAATGATAAGATAGTTAAAAATTATAATTCAAATTAAGATTACATTAATAAAAAACAAAAAATCCAGAATGAATGAAGGATTTGAAATTTTCTTTAATTTGATCTTTTCAGACCAAATATGAAATGCTCCATTCAATTCTACCCATCACATTTTAGGAAAGACATTAACATATTGAAGAGCATCAGAGGAGAGAGATCAAACTTTAAATTGTCTGTGTCTTGGTTTAAACTAACTAATTAGTTTAACTAGGGATGCTTTGCTCAGAGAAGAGAAGGCACAGTAGAAGATATGCTCACTATCTTTAAATGTCTGAAAGATTTTCATGTGGAAAAGAGATTAACCATGTTCTTCTTGGCCTCAAAAAGCAAAAGTATAACCATAGCTACGATATTCCATCTCTTGTCTCATGTCTTTTCACTTTATGTTGTTGATAGATAGAATGCACTCTCTCCTTCCCTTCTGTTTCTTGGAATCCTGAGCTCCCTTCAAGGTCCAATTTGAGTAGTACCTCCTATACAGGATTATCCTGATTTTCCAGTTACTGGCAACCTTCTCCTTCCCAATTACTTCATATTTATATTGCATATGTTTTTATTTACTTTTCTGTATATAAAATCCCTCCCAATAGAATATAAATTCCTTGAGTCCAGAAAGTGTTCCATTTTCACCTCAGAACCTAATATTGTACCTAAAAAACAGGAGGAGCTTGGGGACAGCTAAGTGGTGCAATGGATAAAGCACCAGCCTTGAAGATAGGAGGACCTGAGTTCAAATCTGATCTCAGACACTTATTAACACTTCCTAGCTGTGTGACCCTGGGCAAATCACTTAACCCCAATTGCCTCAGCAAAAAAAAAAAAAAAATAGAACCAAAAAACCACAGTAAAAGCTTAAGACATGCTTATGGAGTGAATAAATTAAAATTTCAGATGTGCATATTTCAACTAAACAAAAAAAAAATCCCTAACAATTTTATTTGCCAAAATATGGAGGAAGAAACAGAATAATCATTTGGAGAAGGGCTATATTCTTCAAGTGAGGGTTGAAATAGATTTCTGAGCTCCTTCCCAAAATTGAGGTTTTATATTTCTATGATTCTGTGATTCTGGGTCATAGCCACAAATTTCTGATATATACACAAGTCAGAGCCACATGAGCTGTTCAGAACTTGTGATCTAAGACTAGGTCACTTCTAGCTTCAGGATGATCAGGCTACTATAGTCAAACTGAAACAGCAAACTGAGATTATTATCTCAGTAATCCAGACAAAAATTCCAAATACTCCTCATTTTTTCTCTTATTTCTTAGATTATGTAACTATTGCTTTAAACCTCTACTTTGCCTTGACTCTAAAGACCTGGCAGAGCAGTAACTAGAAGCTTGCCCAGCACTGACGTACAATGCAATTCTTTCAATTCATTAGTGCTCACCAGCCATGCTCCAGATAAACAATAAAACAACTAAAAACTTGCTGAGGAGAGTTCTGCCAAAATTACATGTCTCCTGCTTCTAGACTTAAAAAAACAAAAACCCAAAACTGATTTACAGGAAAACAAAAGCACAAATAAAAATTGAGCCCAGTGCGGTCCTACAAAGCCGGTTATACAGGTAGACCTGCCATATTATTAACATTCTGTAGAAATGTTCACAGAGCCAAATATGAGGGCAGACTATCCTCAGGCATTTTGCTTGAAAGAACCAACACACACATACACACACACACACACACACACACACACCTCATTTCCAAGGGAAATTTCTCCAAAACAACTATGATGACAGCTAAATGGTCATGCCATTTTGCCAAGATTTTATTCAAAGATGTGTTTGTACCTTCAGTAGGACATAGGATATAATGTACCAGTTTTATGAATATATTACTTTCCTATTACTACCCAAGGGGGAAAAATTCCACTGTTGTATGAATCCACAATTTTTTTATTTTTTATTTTAATTTAAATTATTATTATTATTATTATTTTGCTGAGCAATTAAGGTTAAATGATTTGCCCAGGGTCACACAGCTAGTACAATTTTTTTTAAATAAATCAAAATAAGGCAACATGATATAGAATAACAAAGAGGTAAAGAAATTGAATACAATTTTCTAAACTTGCTTTTCAGCCTTCGTTACCATGTGACTGTATATGCCTTTGGTCATTCTCCATAATCATATATTCATAAAAATATAAAAGAGTCACCACCCTTTCTTTCAGTTATTATATTTGTAAGTTTACTCAATGACCAATATGAAGATGAAAAGATTATCAGAATTTATTACTGGGAAATACCTTTAAGATATTTTTTAATCTATCACTTTATAAATAGGTAAACTGAGGTTCATGAAGAGCTTGAATCTAGAATATAAAACAATCTAACACTAACTTGTAAGTTAAGTTATTTACATAATTTCTTGAATTTGTTTCTTCATTTTTTTCCCTTGAAGACTTTATCTAGTCAAATTGAATAAGACTTGATTCATGTTATGTAATTATATTTTGCAAATAAATAAGGAATTTTTTAAATTACATTTTATTTTAATTGACAACAATCCAACTTCCCTTTCCCAGACTCCCCCTAAATGAAAAAGAAAGATAAACAAAACACTTGTAACAAATATATATATATATATATATATATATATATACATATACATATGTATATATAGTTAAACAAAACAAATTCCCATATTGATCATGTCAAAAAAAAGTTCTAATCTGTATTCTGAGTTCATCACATTTCTGTCAGCTGGTGTAAGCAAGTTTCATTACTAGTCCACTAGATTCCTAGTTCATATTTTTGTTAATCAGGATTTTCACATGATTTTGAATTATTTGACTTTACAATGTTATTGTTTTATATATATATGTGGATATATATATACATATATCATATATATGTTATATATTTAAATTATTCTTCTGGCTTGATTCATTTCATTCTACATTGGTTCATACAAGTTTTCCCAATTTTCTCTAAAACCACCCCCTTCATCATATCTTATGGTACAATAATATCCAATTATATTAATATACAAAAAATAGCTATTTCCCAATTTATGGCACTCCCTTTATTTCTAATTCTTTGTCTCCACAAAAAAAAAACAAAAAACAAAAAAAAAAAAACATTGCTGTGAAAAAATTTTGTACATATGAATCCTTCTTTTCCTCTACTTTTGATCTCTTTGGGGATTTTTGCTTGCTAGTAGTATCACTGGATGAAAGGATACAAACAGTTTAGTAATTTGAGGGGCATTTTCCTGAATGACTAGACCAGTTTACAATTCTCCCAAGGCCACATTATTATGGTTTTATTCTCACTACACCCCAAAATTTATCATTGTCCTTTTTGTCAAATAGGCAAGGTTTTGAGGGATCAAAGACTTCTGAGAAGTCTAGGAGTGATTAAATGACGTTAATTAAATGACATTTGAAGACCATGTTTCTATGAACAATGGGACAATTCATAAAGAATAATTAGTAATTTGCTTTGTCCACTGTAAGCCTGAATAACCAGAAGTACAGTACCTCAATTGGTAACTGAAATACAAGTTCTTTGGTTTACAACAATGATGATAATATCCTTATGTATAGCATTAAGGTATACAAAGTACTTTCCACACAACAACCCTGTGAGGTAGACAGTGAAGTAATGCTATCTGTATCTTAGATATAAAAAATGTCATGTATAGAGAAATTAAGTAACTTGCTCAGGTTCACACAGCTATTTCTCGGGATTTATAACTAGTTCTCCTGAGGCTGAGTCTAGTGCTCTAAAACAACACCAATTACAAAAGCAATGATAATTTCTATTTACTTAGCTCTTTAATATTTCTAAAGAATTTTAGGCATATCATCTTCCTTATTTATCACAACATCCTTGCATTCTCAGATCACATAAAATGGAAGCATCCTTATGAAAAACAAGAGGGATGTGCTCTTAGGAAAAGACATTTTATGTCATACCACTTAAGCACGCCTTCTTTCCACTGGCTGAATAGTAAGAAAAAAATGCTTCTGTAACCCCATCAAGCTGGGATACTGATTCTCTTTCCCGTAGTATCCAGAGGGTTGAAGGACTTGTTCACTCAAAGTTTAGGCAATATACACTGAGCTGGGCACATGATAAGGGTTACCTTCCTTTTATTCTTGATCCTGTAACCCTACAAATAAGGTTTTGGTAATATTTTTCTGTTTTATTGGTACTTTTTCAGTTCTAGGCATATAGTGTGGTATCTCCAGACCAAGGAATTCAAGCCATGGTAATCTTGGAGTCAGAATGTTCCTGCCAGGTCAGGGGGGGATCTCTAAGAAGCCAGTGTGATAGGAAGCAAGACCAAGGAGGCTTTATACTGAACATGTAGGACCATTCTATACAAAACTGAATTGAATTGCAAACCTAATCCCTTTTTCCTCCCCAGAGATTGAGATAGTTTAAGAGGGGACTACATCCTCCAGGTATTGGAACTCATGTTTGTTTTTGCTAAACTTTGAAATAAAAATTCTTTTGTAAAAGCTTATTTGATTGGTAAATGGTTAAATGCAACTAAAATATAAAAGACCTTTAAAATTGAAAGGGACAAAATTGTAGCCAGTGGCAAAGACTAGACATCTTTCAATTCCTTAAGAGAAGTAGAGAACCTTGCAGGAGGGGTAAAATATAGGACACTGATTTCCCAGCAGTAGGGACTAAGATAATCACTGTTATATACATGTTATCATTACTCCTGTCTTACAGATAAGAAAACTGAGGCTTACAGCAGTTAAGTGACTAAACCTAGTTCTCTAAAATACTCAAGTACTCTTTCCACTATATACTTCCTATTTACTCCCATTCTTCTAACAGCAGCATATTCTTCAATGCTAATTCTTCTGTCTCTGACTATAAATTAAACAATGAAACCAGGTCAAATTGTGAGACAAATAGGTTGCTCCAAATGAAGGTCTCTTCTGTCTGCTGATCAAGCCTGCTGATGATTTGTCTTCAAACAATCACTTGAGGTCAGTTGTCCAATCAGTAGTCACAGCTTTATCTAAATTTAGACTTTATTGCATTTATTTACTAGAGCTTCTTTTTCTAAAATAATAACTTTTTATTTTCAAAATATATGCAAAGATAGTTTTCAACATTCACCCTTACAAAACTTTGTGTTCCAAATTTTTCTCCCTCCCTTTCCTCCACCCCCCCTTCCCTAGAGAGCAATTAATCCAATATAGGTTAAATATGCCCAGTAATGGCACTGCTGGGTCAAAGCATATGCACAGTTTGATAGCCCTTTGAGTATAGTTCCAAATTGCTCTTCAGAATGATTGGATTATTTCACAATTCCACCAACAATAAATTAATTTCTTAGTTTTTCCAGATTCCCTCCGACATTTATCATTATCTTTTCCTGTCATCTTAGCCAATCTGAAAGTTGTGTGGTGGTACCTGAGTTGTCTTAATTTGCATTTCTCTAATCAATAATGATTTAGAGCATTTTTTCATATAACTAGAAGTTTTTTTCTTCATCTGAAAATTGTCTCTTCATATCCTTTGACCACTTGCCAATGGAGAATGGCTCGTTTTCTTATAAATTTGAGTCAATTTTCTATATATTTTAAAAATGAGGACTTTATCAGAACCCTTGGATGTAAAGATTTCTTTCCCAGTTTTCTGTTTCTCTTCTAATCTTGGCTGCACTGCTTTTGTTTGTACAAAACCTTTTTAATTTAATATAATCAAAATTATCCATTTTGCATTTCATACTGTTCTCTAGTTCTTTGGCCACTGAAAGAATATCCTTTCAATATTCTTCCTATTGTTCAGATCTAGTTTTATTTGTGTGGAAAGTGTTTTGTAATTGTGTTCATTTAATTCCTGGCTTTGTCTTGACAAGTACACTCTCAATATTTTATTTTATCTACAGTTATTTTAAATGGAATTTCTCTTTGTATCTCTTGCTGCTGGACTTTGTTGGTGACATATAGAAATGCCAATGATTTATGTGGATTTATTTTGTATCCTGCAACTTTGCTCAAGTTGTTCATTGTTTCTAGCAGTTTTTTAGTTGATTCTCTTATTTCCTAGAGTTTTTTTTAATCTCCATCTTTCTTATACATGAAAATACTATGACTGAGAAGACATATCTTTCAATTACTTTCCTGAATTATAAAGTAATTAAATCTATATTTCACTTTGCCATTTCATCCAGCACCCTCCCTGCTTAATCATAGAATCAAAATAGTTAGAAGAAACTTCAGAATATCTAGTCTAATCCTTTTCTGCACAGAACCTCTGCTCCACTGTACAAATTTAATGATCCAGCAGCAGTGGTCTCTTTACTCTTGTTTTTCACAAGTTTCTATATTTCTTAACTGTGCATTTTCTCTTGCTGTCTTCCAAGGCTGAAATTCTCTATTTTTGTCTCTGCCTCTTAACTTCTCTGGCTTCCTTGAAATTTTAGTGAAAATCTGCAAGAATATTTCCTGGTCCCTTTCAATATCAGTGCTCTCTCTTTGAGAGTATCTCCTATTTTTACTATATATACACTGTTTTATTCTTATTTTCTTTTCCATTAGGTTGTAAAATCCTTAAGGGCAGAGATTGTTTTGCTTTTCTTTGTACTGACAGTGTTTAATATGAGCTTCATATAGATAGTAGACCTTTAATAAATGCTCCTTGACTTGTCTTGACTCTTAAACTATACAAGACAAAAGACTTTCATCCCTTAGTATCCCTGGTTACCTTCAAAACTTAGTTCAATCACCATCTTCCACATGAAGCTTTTCCCAATGTTCCTAGGTGATACTGCCTTTCCCCTTGAAGTTCCTGATTCAATATATCTGACTTCAAAATAAATGTAAATGATATAGCTATAGCTGTATAGTATAGATATAGATGCTGTATTATCGCAGGGCATAGTGAGCAGCCATATAAAACACAAATTTAAGATCTCAGGGCCTTAGAGCCAAGCAGAACTCTATTTCAGTCCCTAATCTTACATATTGGCTATGTAAACCTTTCCAAATTGCTAAATCATCAAGGCATTAGGTAATTTTTTTAGGTTATAGATTGCATGAAATTTCTTCACTTGGGAGCTTCATATATCAGTGAAATCACAGTAATCTCCCCCCAACCCAATACACACACACACACACACACACACACACACACACACACAGTAGAATGTAAGTTACATGAGAGCTGTTTCATTTGTCTTTGTAGATGCAGTTCCTAGCTCAAAATAACAGTTTATTTATTACTTATTGACTAGTTTGTTTATTCACTCCACATCATGCCCTCCCATGAAATTTTCTTTTATCCAGGACAAAAAAGAACTCATCTTCTTCAATTCTCCTCATATGGCATGATCTAGCAGCGCTTGTTCACCATCTTCTGGATAATCTAAATAATCTGGATAGTCTATTAATTTCCTTCCTAAAATACATTGGCTATGACTAAATACAATCCTTTAAATGTAGTCTGTCAAAAGCAGTATATAAAACATGATTATCATTTCCCTGGTTTTAATCCTGAGCTCAAACCATATTTATGCTATGTATTACTGTAACTATGGCCAAGAAACTAGATCATCAATGGGAACTATACCAGTTCTAAATCCTAGGATCTTAAGAATGTCATGAAATTCAACTTGATAAGACTTGTAAGTTAACCAAACAACTATAAGTAAGGCATCTTGGAAATAAAGATGATTTAAACAAGTATACAAATAATAAGTTAATACAAAAATTTTTACAGTGGGGAGGAAATTATCTAGATGGAAACTTAGTTGGATTTGAGGAAATATGAGAAAATAAAAATTTAAGATATAGAATTTTAAGTTATAGAAGGAAATGGAATAGAGGGCTCTTGAAGAGAAAAATAGAATGACATGTTAAGGACGTAAAATGTCAAGTCACAGAGTGAGAATGCTATTGAAAATGATACAGAAGAAAATGAAGGACAGAGATTTAGTGAAGAAAAGAGAAATTTAGTTGAAATATCTACAACTACTTAGATTGGGAAACTCTGTCACATGGGAAATCAGCTCATCCCCAATGTCCCTTGACTTCTATTGCTAGCAATTCCATAAATTACTAAGAATAGATTTTTCTTTGGTGAAATTGTTCTCTCTCCTTTGTTGAACTATTTTTTATCTTCCAGATTGAAAACTTCCTTACTACTCTAGTCTAATCCATATAACTTTTTCAACTTTTTTTTAATGTTTTGCTTGGGAAAATGGGTTTATTTGTTTTTCAAGGTCTTTTATATAAGCAGTGTTTTATAATGAGTAAGCTGGTGATATTAAGCTAACAATTACACTCCTATGAAGAGCAAGTAGAAAAGGTAATTTTTAGGCAAGAGAAGGAGCAAACAGACAGGCTCTTTTGCTCCTCCCAACAAGGCATTAATCAGTTTCCACTGAAGAGAAGTAAGATCTACAGTAGATCAGATCTTTCCTATGTTACTACATGAGTCAAGACATATTTATATTTGAAGAGCAATATATTTTTATATGTTTTTTAATGATCTTTTTAAATTAATTATAGAATTTGAAGTTTGGGAGAACTTCAGAGGCCATCTATTCCAACCACAGAGACCAACTAGGATAGAAATGTCAAATATCTTTCTTAAAGAGTGGCTATCTTTAGGTCAAAAGTGACTGTGATTGAAAAGTCATCAGAATGAAAATAGAATTAAGTTTCATCAATATAGAAGTGATAGCTTTCAGAAAAAGAAAATTGAACACCCTTGACCGAAAAAGCCAGTCACAAAAAGATAGGCCCTATATATAATAAAATATTTATAATACCATTTTTCAAGTCATGAATAACTAGAAACAAAGGAGAAGTCCATTGTAGAATGATCAAGAAGTTGTAGTAATTAATTTTAATCAAATATTACATGAAAAAAAGAAAAAATGAAAATCATCTTTACATTTAAGGGTTCTGATAAAGGCCTCATTTCTAAAGTATATAAAAAATTGTCTAATATTTATAAGAATTCAAACCACTCTCCAATTGATAAATGGTCAAAAGATATGAACAGAATTTGAGATGATGAAATTAAAACTATTTCTAGTTATATGAAAAGGTACTCCAAATCACTATTGATCAGAGAAATGCAAATTAAGACAACCCTGAGATACCACTATATACCTGTCAGATTGACTAAGATGACAGGAAAAATAATGACAAATGCTGCAGGGGATATGGGAAAACTGGTCCACTGATACATTGTTGGTGGAACTGTGAATAGATCCAACCATTCTGGAGAGCACTTTGGAACTATGCTCAAAAAGTTATCAAACTGTACATACCCTTTGACCCAGCAGTGTTTCTACTGGGCCTATATCCCAAAGAGATCTTAAAGGAAGGAAAGGGATCCAAAAGTGCAAAAATGTTTGCGGCAGCCCTTTTTGTAGTGGCAATAAACTGGAAACTGAATGGATGCCCATCAATTGGAGAATGGCTGAATAAATTATGGTATATGAATGTCATGGAATATTATTGTTCTATAAGAAACGACCAGCAGGATGATTTCAGAGAGGCCTGGAGAGACTTGCATGAACTGATGCTGAGTGAAATGAGCAGAACCAGGGGATCATTATACATAGCAACAAGACTATATGATGATCAATTCTGATGGACATGACTCTCTTCAACAATGAAATGTTTCAAACCAGTTCCAATTGTTCAGTGATGAAGAAAGACAAATACACCCAGGGAGAGGGATCTGAATGGCACAACATAACATTTTCATGCTCTCTATTGATGTTTGCTTACATTGTGTTTCCTTTCTCTGATTTTTTTTCTTGTAGATCTGATTTTTCTTGTACAGCAAGATAAATGTAAAAATATGTATGTACATATTTGATTTGTTAAGTATTTTAACATAATTAACATGAAGTAGACTTCCTGCCATCTAGGGGAAGGGGTGGGGGATAGGAGGGAAAATTTTGTAACAGAAAGTTTTGCAAGGGTCAATGTTGAAAAATTACCTATGCATATGTTTTGCAAATAAAAAGCTTTAATTTTAAAAAAAATTTAAAGAAACAATGAATTTTATGACTACAGAGAAACCTGAGAAAACTTGGAGTAAAGTAATATAAATGTGAAAATGATATAAAAAGAAGTAGGGAAATAAACTGTGCAATAATTAAAACAGTGCAAATGAAAAGAATAAGAGCAAAACACCCAAAATTGAATGCCTTGAATTTCAGTTAGTGAGCTTGGCTGCCCCAAAGAAAATTGAATAGGAAGCTCTCCTGCTTCTTTTCAGAGGTGGGCAACTATGGACACAGAACAGTGCTTACATTTTCAACATTTTTGATATGTACATAAGTTTTCTTGAACCAACTTTTCTTTCCTTTTAAAAATTCTTTGTTACAAGGAATTACTCTTTCAAATGGGTAGATAATGGGATTGTTATAAAATATAGAGATGTAAAAAGAAAAGATATTAATATAATTTATTTTTAAAAAGAAGAAATTAGCAAGATTTCACCTTCAAGAACTATCTGAAAGACTTTAAAAAACTAGATAGAAAATTTCACAATTGTTTTCAAATTAAATAATTTGTTACAAATACTTTTTTAAGCTGTTGGAATAATTATTTGAAATACTGAAGGAAAGATGAACCAATGGAGTTATGCCCAAGGGGAAGTTTGTACTGACTTATTAAGCAGGTCAGAAAAACTAGAGTTCTTCCTCAATAATACCCCATTAAACTCTTCCTCCTTCCCTGAACTCCTTCCCCAATTACCAGTATCTACTATCTGGTACTACTATCTACTGTTTATTATACAATATCTCATTCCTTACTCCAAAAACTTACTTTCTGAACTAGCTATCACAAATGGAAAGTTAATATATATTAAGATATTAGTTTAAAATATCTGAAGGGTTTACCCTTTCTAGAATTGTTAACATTTTAATAGACTAAAAAAAGGACTTCAAATCTAAAAGGAATGATTTTCTAATCTTCCTGTTTTAGGAGCTATAGCAGACCAAAGTGAAAGCAATATTGGGAGGAGAAAGGCAAGGACTTTCTTGATATCTCTCAAATATTCTCTGTCAATGCATCAATCCAGAAAAGTAGATTAGATAGGAAATCGAGAAACAGCCTCAAAGTCAGAAAGGCATGTCTTTATGTCTTGCTTCTGGCCCAGTCTGGTTGTATAATTCTGAGCAAATTATTTCATCTTTTAGTTTTATAGTTAACTCAATTATACTATAAAATTACCCTAAAAAATGTAGATATCTACATGGGCAGAGATTCCTTCTTTGTTAGCACCCTATACCAGGTCTATACCCTCTCCCTCTGTATAAAAATTATCCTACTGGTAAAAAATTATTTTACTAGTATACTAGTATTTACTATATACTATATACTAGTAAAAAGAGATCAAAATAGATCTTAAATAAGAATGGTTCCATGTGCCCAAGGGCAAAAGAAAATTAAGCAGCATACCTGAAAGAAACACTGTATTCAATGTCTTCTCCCTTCATTTTTCATGTTATAATTTATAGGAGGGGAGGAGGACGGAATGAACTATTGACTCTTATAGTGGGAGTTAATTTCTCTTAGGAAAAATTATGGAGAGCAGGAACCTAAAAGGATGAAAGGCATTATACCTTTGAAAAGTGTAGACAGTAGCAATTCACATACCTTAAGCTTAGCCTTAATAAAATATATAGATCTAACAATTTTGAGAGAAAAAAATACTTAGCTGAATTAAGAGCAAAGCTTTAGAAAATGAAACTGAAAATCAACAAAAATGGGGGAAAGACATAGTCACTGGAAAAGGAAACAAGGGTAGGAATGAATTAACAGCAGCTATTGCATGGGGAAGCACTTTTATGAAGAATTTTCAATTATTTTTATATCACAAGAGAAGCCAAGTTTTAGAAATCAAATAACTCATGATTTCTGGGATTATATTGAAAAATAGAGATGCTTGAAATACATGGCTTTTAAATACTCAAATCAAGTGGCTGTGCACTGATAATATAATATTGGGGGAAAAAACACTGAATTTAAAGTCAGAAGACCTATCTGAATTCTGGATTCACTACTTACTTGCATAGCCTTGATAAATAATTTTCACCTCTCGATGCCTGTTTCCTCATCTGAAAAAAATGAGGGTATTGTACTGTTTGGTGTTAGAGGTTCCTTTGGATCTAAGTCAATTTTCCAAACCACTTGCATTCATTCCAAATAAATTTCAATGAAAAATAGTATGTTTTGACTAAAATTTTTATTTATTTTGACTAAAATGCCAACGCAGGAAAAATTTCTTTTTAATTGGCATTTTATGTACCTAATGGCTATATTCACCCCTTAGGTATTTCATGTGTTCTGTTAATTTTGATCTCTGTTTTTAAGTTAAAAGAAATGGGGTTTGTATAGCCCTTCTTCCTATTTCTCATTAAGGTACTTCCTGTATCTATTTTTTTCCTGGTTCTTGCTCGCTTCTATAAAATGTATTTCCAATCTTTGTATATTCATTGACAGAATGTGCCATGATTTTTTTTTCAATCTAGTCCATCTGTTAACATTCTGTTCTCATTTACTTCCTTTCATCTTTCAATCTACTATTTTCTTTCCAAGGACTCTTCTTTTCCTTCCTACAATCTTTAGATAATCCTAGTCTTGTCACTGGCACTGTGACTGTTCAGCATTTACTCTTGGAACAGCAGAACCTCCCAGGATATGGGCCACATGGCAGTTAAGCTACAAGCCAATTGGGAATTTTTCCAGTGAAGAAGCAGTCCCTCCCTTCTGAAGCTTTGAAGCTGGAGGTGCCCTTGGATCTTGGGATATATCCAGAAGTTTTATTTTGATTTGGGTGGGATAAGCATCATCTTCCAAAACAGTTAATAGAATTGGTCTTTGGGTTGGTTTTTTTTTTTAAATAGGGATTAAAGTTTCACTAGTTAGGGGAGATAATGTAACACAATGGATGGTCCTCTGGGACTTGGAGTTAGAGGATCAAATTTAAATCTACACTGTGTAAATCTGAGCAAGTCACTTAACCCCTGTTTGTCTCAATTTCTTCAATGGTAAAATGAAGCAGCTAGGTGGTACAGTGGATGAGAGTGTCATACTTGGAGTAAGAAAGACTCAGCTTTCTGAATTCAAATTTTGCCTCAAACACTAGCTGTGTGATCCTGGTCTAGTCACTTAACACTGCCGCAGTTTCCTCATCTGTAAAATAAGTTAGAGAAGAAAATGGCAAAATTAAGGTATCATTGATAAGAAAATCTCAAATGGGGCCATGAAGAATGGAACACACCGAAACAAATAAATAGCAGCAACAATAAAATGTTCATTATTGTTCTTAATTATTTTTAAAGTGGTTTTTAAAGAAATATGAATTGAAGATGCCTTAGATTTTCCCTAACTACACGTGTTAAGTGATCTATCTTCCTTAAAACTATTAATGCATGATTTATATTCCCTCTTACCTGTTGAATTATTTATCTAGTATGGGAAAATTTATATTCCATTTTTCAAACTCAGCAATTGAATTTCAAGGCCAATTTATTACTATGTCTTCCCTTCCTAACTATCTCAGAATAACCTCTGGTCTTGTGTAATTTACAGCTAGAAGGGACTTTGAAGACTACTTCATCCACATCACTCACTTTTTACCAAGGAGGAAACTGAGATCCAGAAAGTTTAAAATAACTTAGGTCATGCATGTAGTTAAGCAATACAGCTTAGATTTGAACTTAAGTACTATGGATCCAAATCACACATTCTTTTCAATACACCATGCTGTATTATTGTCAGAAATTTACTGTCAAATCAAGGAAGAACTGTGGAATGTTAGATCCTGAATTATTTAAAGGGTTTCCTCAATTCATAATGTAATAGCATTAAAGCAAAAGAGAGCTAAACATTGCTGTTTAATCTTCTCCCCAAACCCCATTTTTCCCTCATGAACTTCTTTCCTAAATGAGTTTTCAAATATAAATGCTCCTTCTCCATTTTGGCAAAATATTTAAGTGAAATATATAAAACAGAGAAATGTCAACAACCACTCTTTCCATACCCATGAAGGAGATTAAGGGGGAATCAATGATATAGAATTGTTGCTTTTGAGTATTTTGGCTCCTATTATGTTAGTTATACTTTGTGCCTAATTGTCCCAAGCAGTATCCCCAGAATCTTGGTCCCAATTATTTCAATGGTTGTTTTTGTTTCTGTTTTGCCTCTCTCATGGCTTCCTATATCTTTCCTTTCTCCAGTTTCATGCTTCTCTTACTGAAACCATCTAAAATTAGGTTCACCTTCCAATCTGTCTTTTAAAATTGCTTTTTAATTTCACAACATGGCTAGCCTAGAATCTTCATCATATCTTACTGTTTCCTTTCTAATTCAATTAATGTGGCAAATTTGCACTTCATAAAGAGATCACCTATCCTGACCATATATTTTAGATTGATACCTCTTGATCCTCCCTCTTCTTTTATCACATCCTGATCTTTCAAGGACCACTCCTTTCCAACAGTTTCACTTGGCTAGAGGATAGAATGTTCCTTTGGAGATAACAATATTTCATCACTATTTTTATGTTTAGGATATATTTTATATCAGACTTTTAGGAATAGGGATTTAATTATTGGAGAAAGTAGAAAATAGCATAGAAAAAGTAAACATCACATTTTTCAAAGCCTCCATATTCAAAATATAAGTTCAAAATCTTGGGGGTTTTTTTTATCATTTTTCCCTATAAGAACAAACAACTATTTTCTGTTATTTTCATTTCATTTCTTTTTTAAAGTCATACACTAATGTTATTGGGACTATATCATGCAATAGAACTGCCATCACTTCCAAAACATGTAAGTCAACTCAAATGCCACTCAAATAGAAGTGGGTTAGCAGATGTGAGATCTGAATATTCAATAACCACTGAGCAGAAAGAGTAAATCTCTGTTTTTTTGTTTCCGTTAATTATACTAATTAAAATTAGAACTTCCACCATTAAAATTACCTGCAGCTGTGTGCTGCTCCATGCTATTGTTGGTGCACGCTGAAAATACTCCAACAGAGGGCACCAAGAATTACTCATGATCCACACACCCACACAGTCTTGTCACTTTGGAAAGATTGCAGACAGCATAACTAATAAAGTTATTGTGCTCTTTTGAAAGAATAATAGCATGTTTGAAGTGAGCGTATTAACCCCGTTGTAAAGGATTGATTGCACTCTGTAGTAAAGGAAATGAAAGAACAAAGACAGAACATTTTAATTCTTACCCTGTTTGCTTTCACAAGTTTTATCCTATTTCAATTTACACCTATATTCCAGAACATTGAAAATGTATCACCCACAGCCTCAAAGACAATTTTATTTTACTACATACCTTTTTTTTAGCAGTTTGATGCTTTTAAGAACAGATGGCTTTGATTACTTAAGAAGTTATAGTAAATAAGCAAGCTCTAGCTATCTGAAATTACCCTGAATTTAATTTATCACATTGACTATCATAAGAAAAGAAAACATGCAGGAAAAATATTTTTCAAATGTAAAATAATTATGTATGATGACTTCAATCTCATAAGCCTTAAAAGGTAACAGGTTATAATTATGATTTCCATTCTCTAAGAAAATGTATTAATTCAGTGCTATGACAGTTGGATTTCAAAAACAAAAAACACAGAACTATGAATCTGAAAGTCTTAATAATATCCTGGTGTTAGAGCTAATATAACCAATATTAATGACAATACTAAGTTCTCAGGGGAAAAAAAGTATTGTCCACATTGCTTTCACAATAATGAAGATAATAATTCCAGCTAGAGATTAGGTTCCTTAAAAATGAGAAATTGGGTATGGGCAATAAAAGGAGAGAACTCCTGAAATTTTTGCCTAGGACCTGGAATTTCAATCTTTAGCATCAATATCATTGCTTTATTGAGCTTTCATGAAGATGAAGATATACCTAAACCTGTTATTTCCATACTGAACACTTCTGTATTCAATTCTGCAAGGTAAAATAGGACTTAATATAATTTATGAAAATTTATATACAAATAGTTTCTATTCCATATGAATACTCACAGTTTAAAAGCTGATAGATTATTAATTTTTTAAATACAAAAATAATAACAAGATGAAACAACTCAGAATTGAGTGACAGATGATGGACAATTTCATACATCATCTATTGGGCATAAATCTAAATAAAAAATACAAATAAAGCTTTCTTTTATAGTTAATGAACATCATTTGAAATCATCCTTGTGTGGTGATCTAGCACTTATAAAACTACTCACCTTTTCTGAAATGCTGCTTTTAAGAGCATGATTCCTGTAACTGCATTTCCATCCCTTTTCGACGATGTATCCATAAAGACATTTGGCATCTCTTCAGCAAAAACAGCAGATGGAGAAAGGCCTTTCTACGTGATCTGTCAAGGGAATTGCAAGTTTAGGTAGGGTTTTAATAGACATCAAGGATTTACTGACATAACATAGATTGCATGCCTTCACATTCCATCTATTATTTGTGCCTTTCTCTTTTAATGGAAATGAAAACAATTATAGTATAGAAAAGATTTACCTTCTCATCTAGAGCATTGTGCCATACTCTATGAAGACATATAAACTGCCACAATATCTGTAAAAATGAAGTATTTACACATCAGATGCCACTAGTTAAACTTAATTTCACTTAACTTTTGTAGGGAACTTCTCTGGAAATTCAGAGAAACAAAGAGAATTATTATTAGGTGTTACTACTTTTCTTTTAAATACTGTACAAAGTCTTTTTTTGCATTATTGTAACATATTTTCTCATAATTTAAACTTTTTTTCTGAATCCCTTAAATTTTCTGTATTGCTAATAAAGTATTCTTGCAATTTGCTTGTGATTGCTGCAAACATTAAGAAATGGATTATTCTTAATTTTTCATTCCATTTTTCTTACAGTCTAATCAAGTAGTAAGCTATAAGAATTCTCCTTCTCAGTTAGCATAGGCATTAGACTAGTATGCATCTCTAAAAACTTAAGTTTTAAATATTAATTCACATTTTGTAGAGCCATTCCTTCCATGGGGTTGCAATAGAGAAGGGAACTATCTCTGAAGAAAGCACTAAAAACTCAATAGTAGCCTATATAGGAATTCTTAAGTATTCCTAAACTGAGTATTAGCCAAGTGTTTATGGTGCTATTTTCCCCTTAAGTACAATACAACACCTATTCACTATTATCAAAATTTACATTTTCCAAAAATTGAAAGTAATATTACATGCCTTCTCCAGTGATCCAAACCCATTAAACTTCTCCAAAATATTTTGGCTTTTTTTTCCAATTACTCATTATACCTTTCTTTTATTTTTTTTGAATGAAAAACATTTATTAAGTGCTTAGTATTTACAAAGAACTACGTCAAATACATAAACATATCCTAACAGTCCCAGCTTTCTTTTTTTTTTTAATTAAAGCTTTTTATTTTCAAAACATATGCATGGGTAATTTTTCATCATTGATCCTTGCAAAGCTTTCTGTTATAAATTTTTCCCTCCTTCTCCCCACTCCCTCCCCTAGATGGCAGGAAATCTAATACATGTTAATTATGTCAAAATACTTGACATGTCGAATGTGTGTATACATATTTATATAGTTATCTTGCTGTACAAGAAAAATCAGATCTACAAGAAAAAAAATCTGAGAAGGAAAACAAAATGCAAGCAAACATCAATAGAGAGCTTGAAAATTCTATGTTGTGATCCACCCTCAGATCCCATAGGCCTCTCCCTGAGTGTATATGGCTTTCTTCATCACTGAATAACTGGAACTGGTTTGAAACATCTCATTGTTGAAGAGAACTATGGCCATCAGAATTGAGCATCATATAGTCTTGTTACCATGTATAATGATCTCCTGGTTCTGCTCATTTCACTCAGCATCAGTTCATGTAGGTCTCTCCAGGCCTCTCTGAAATCATCCTGCTGGTCGTTTCTGATAGAACAATAATATTCCATGACATTCATATACCATAATTTATTCAACCATTCTCCAATTGATGGGCATCCTTTCAATTTCCAGTTTCTTGCCACTACAAAAAGTGCTGCCACAAACATTTTTGCACATGTAGGGCCCTTTCCCTCCTTTAAAATCTCTTGGGGATATAGGCCCAATAGAAACATTGCTGGGTCAAAGGGTATGCACAGTTTGATAACTTTTTGAGCATAGTTCCAAATTGCTCTCCAGAATGGTTGGATTCATTCACAGTTCCACCAACAATGTATCAGTGTCCCAGTTTTCCCACATCCTTTCCAACGTTCATCATTGTCTTTTCCTGTCATCTTAGCCAATCTTTGAATATGCAAATGCTCAGATCATATTTTCAAAAACAAAAAAATAACACTGGACAAATCTATATCTTCTTCTTGATGCCCAATTTGGTTCTTTCTCTTTACCTCTAAAAGACTAATCTTTCCTTCTTCCACATTAAAAAGAAATGAATGTTCATAGTGATTATTCTACTCTGATAATTATCAGTATAAATATAAATAAATAAATATTGGTATAAGTAAGATGTATAAATTAACATAAATAAACATAAATTAGTATAAATAAATAAATTTTCCCTATTAACTTTATCCGACTATTGTGAAAGTTCATAGTTATCCGTGGATAATAAAATAGAAATACTTTTTTATCTGGGAATTTAAGCATGGATTATAAAAGAATGTCACTGTAATAGGAAATATGTAAATGTATTAAAAGTACAAAATTTTTCATATTTCATTTAGTATTTTATGGACCTTTATTACAGATGATAGAAAATATGAGGAAAATAAAAAATTTAATATTTGAGATCCATACCAATAGGTTCATATATTATGTCATATGCAATATACATATAAGATATTTATATATAGTCATATAAATATATGACACACATATATATGAGGGTATGTATGTAATATTTGAGGCTTATATGAAATTTAATCATATGTGTGCATATACATAATCTTTCAATACTCACAAAACTAGAAAATCTTAATGTTAAATCAATTATCCAGATCAAGATAAGATGTCAAGATAAAATTTCCTTGGATGTGTGGAAACTCTTTTTTAGAAGTATTAGGATAAATAGAAGATGGCATAGTCGACTGGAAGACTGGAAGGCCTTAGTTCAAATTCTACCTGAGACAGTAGCTCTGTGCTCCCTAGGCTATTAATTTATCCTCTCTTGGCCTTAGTGAACGAAGATAATGAAAACATATATTTCAGGGGTTGTTTGGGAATCAAATGAGATAGCAGCTATTAAGTACTTTGCAAACCTTAAAACCATTTATAAATATTTACTGTTATTATTCTTACTTAGACCAAATTACTCTACAAACAAATCATTTAAATATTAAGCATAACTTACATTTCTATAGCATTAAATGTTTACAAAGTGCTTTCTTTACAAAATCCCTATAAGATAGATCATGTAAGTATCACTTTTTCCCATTTTTAGATGAGGAAATCAGTTGTACAAGTTACAAGCAAGTTATATAATAAAAAGACAAATTTATTTGTCCATATTCACGTAACTAGTAGAAATAAACATTAAAATTGAACCTAGATCTCCTGGCTCCCACCCAGACCCAGTATTTGTTTCACTAGGCCATATTATCCATTCAGAGTTCAGGAAGGCATGGGCAATTTGCTCTAGAAAAAGCTTTTTAAATTCAGGTCTCCTAGTACCTTTGTTCTGATAAATATGCAAAATCATTCCCTACTGTTTAAAATAAGTTAATAATTAAGCAAGTATCAATATTTCTTCATAGAAAATAACTATCTTTCCAAACATAGCTTGTATGTTGAAGTCTCCAACAAAGTCACACACTCATACATTCATATGCAAACACATACACCAGCGTGTGCATGCACACACATATCCCTAACCTAAGGCAAAGAGGTGAAGATTCATCATATTAAGATTTTATTTGACTTCTAAAGCCCTAAAAATAAAGAACATAAAATTTCCTTAGCATTCAAGAAAGGAAAAAGAAATATTCATAGTCTGAATGAGATATGAGAGTAAATGTGAGTTAAATGGACTGGCACAGTAAACAATTATATGATTCACAGAGCAGGCTGGTAAAGGGCTGAATGCCATCTATCAAGTGCCTGATTCTAGACAATCCCAAGAACTTTGAACACAGCAGGAGCATGGTAGGAGATCATAAGTCTTGTTGAAGTTAAAACACATTGTCAGGTACTTTGCTTTAATTATTGAGAACTCTATAATCAATTGAACATAAACAACTAAATATATATATATATATATATATGCATATATATATATACAGTAGCCAAATATTAGAAATTAAGGGAGCATTCCCCTATTAGAGAATGGCTAGGTAAATTGTGATATATGAATGTAGTGAAATATTATTGTAAGATAAGAAATGATGAAAGTGACAGTTTCAGATAAAATTAGGAAGACTTTTAAACATACAAAGTGAGGTGCAAAAAATAGAACTATTTATATAATCATAACAACATGATAGAGAAATACAAAAATAAAAGACTCTAGAACTCCAATTACCAAAATAAATCAAAAGTCCAAAAGAATAAATATGAAGCAGGCCACTCCCTTCTTAACAGGTTAAGTCCATCTCCAGAAAGGAGATGGACTTAAAATCGATAAAGAAACATGTTTTAAAAAATGGCTAATATGGGAATTTTTTTGGCCAAATTTTGCAACTATGTCTTGATTGTTCAGTTTCTTTACTTTTAAAAAAAGTTGCTAAATAGATGGGGATATTGGGAGGGACAGATTAACTATTAGCTAATTAACAACTAGCTAATTGAAATTGTTTTTATATTATTTTTAAAAAGTCTACTTCCTTCCAATAGTTGGAGTCATATTCTTATTTTCAAATGGACATATTGATATCTTTATTTATAATGGAACATAATATGTGCCCTCACTTTTTCTAGATGATGTAACTTAAATCCTACATGCTACCCCTATAGAAGACCATAGGATCTTAGAGTGAGAAGGGACCCTTAGAAAAAAATCTAATCCAAGTCTATAATCATTTTGCAGAAGAGATAATGAAAGCTCAGAGAAGAAATGTGACCTGGCCAAATCCCAGTGATTCATGAAATTGGCCCTAACTAGTTTGTCCCTGACCAAGTGCCAATAACAGCTGATTTCAATGCAACCAAAGGTCAGTAAATATAAGAAAATAGAAAGAAAAATGAAAGACAACTAAGAATGTCTTTGTATTATAGAAAAATTAAATGGGAGAAAATGGTCTTGGTAGAAAGAACTAAAATAGGAAATAATACAACTGACATTTCAAAAAGTTCAAAATTCTATTAAAATATTAATTTGGAGGTAATGGATTTCAGGTAATTAGACTATATCATCCTGATGTATCTATAGGCTAAAATGGCTAGGTATAAAAGAGATGGGAGTGGTCAAATTTCTTTGGTTAAATCATACTGAAAAGATAGCAGGATCCTGGGCTCAAAACCAATGTCATCCAATTTGCTTTGCTTTCTTAAGCTCATATATCTCTTTGGGCTTCAATCTCCTCTTGTATAAAAAGATTAAACTGCATTAAATTCTAGCTCTAATGGTTAAATTCAGTGGAACTTTGGATACTTAGACAACCTACTTCCTCATGTAAATTAATTTAAAAATAATTTTTTTCTATAGAGTCTTCTTGGCCGCATGATTTAAAAATAAACAAACCCTTGCTTCCTACTTGTCCACCATCAGTCACAGCTATTATCAATGAGAACAAGGAAGCGGGTAGTTCAGGGAGAATTCCCAGCTAAAGAATATTTGCTGGCAGTTTGAAGGTAACCCTGACCATATAGCAAATGGCAAACACTACCTAGCGTGCGTGTGCACACACACACACACACATACACACACACAGAGTAAAATAATTAATGTCAATAGGAATATTTGTGAAACTCATTAATCCATTAGTTAACTACAATAGAGACACTTTCAGACTGTATTGTGTTATTACTGGTTTTACACCAGTTAGATACTTCCACTCAATTTTTCATTTTTCAGTGGTTTTCTGATTGTGCTGTAAATAACTTGGGGAAATCACTGTGCTCTATGGAAATGGTTATTTTTTTGTTTGTTTTTAACCCTGGGAATTCCAAAAAATGCAGTTTACCTCTCTCAGAATTGATTGTATAGGCTGCCTATTGTTGTTCTCTTTATCTGCTAGTGGATTTGGAAGGATTTCAGGAAAAAAAAATTTATTTGTGACTTTCACTAGATCAATTTAGTAACAAATCTGATTACCACTAGAGTCAGTACTTATTAAAGGAGAGGGACTCCCTTGTACAGTATGTCTACACTCTCCACATGTTGATCCAAGCCCTCTTGTGAATCTAGCCAACCTCGATGTATCAATTTTATCTGTGGTCTTGACAAATATATAGACAATTAATACTCTATACATTCTTATCAAATTTTGCAGCTGAATTAATAATGCTTCAATAAAACCTTATATTGTGAACGGATCCAACCATTCTGGAGAGCAATTTGGAACTATGTTCTAAAAGTTATCAAACAGTGTATACCCTTTGACCTAACTGTTTCTATTGGGCTTATATCCCAAAGAGATCTTAAAGGAAGGAAAGGGCCCCACATGTCCAAGAATGTTTGTGGCAGCCCTTTTTGTAGTGGCTAGAAACTGGAAACTGAAGGGATGCCCATCAATTGGAGAGTGGCTGAATAAATTACGGTATATGAATGTTATGGAATATTATTGTTCTGTAAGAAACAGCCAGCAGGACGATTTCAGAGAGGCCTGGAGAGACTTACATGAACTGATGCTGAGTGAAACGAGCAGAACTAGGAGATCATCATGCACAGCAACAACAGTATTACATGATGATCAATTCTGATGGACATGGCTCTCTGCAATAAAGAATTGTCTCAAACCAGTTCCAATTGTTCACTGAAGAAAACCATATACACCCAGAAAGAGGGACATGAAATATGGACCACAACGTAACATTTTCATGATCTCTATTGACATTTGCTTGCATTGTGTTGCCTTTCTCTGATTCTTTTTTTTTCTTGTAGATAGGATTTTTCTTGCATAACTTCTCAAGCATTTCAACATTATTAACATGTAGTGGACTTCCTGCCATCTAGGGGAGGGGAGGGGACTGGGGGTAAAATTTGTAATGGAAAGCTTTGTAAAGATCAATGTTGGGGAACTACCCATATATATGTTATATAAATAAAAAGCTTTAATAAAAAAAAATAATAATAAATAAATAAACAAAACCTTATATCCCCTTTATCCTTCAAACCCCATAGCTCTGACACTTGATCTAGAATCCATGAACTTCAGAAAGGCCCATATTAAACTGACATTTAAATTAATAAACAATTCTTTTTAATTTTCATTTTTTATTACAGCTTTTTATTTGCAAAACATATGCATAGGTAATTTTTCAACACTGACCCTTGCATGGCTTTCTGTTACAAATTTTTCCCTCCTTCCCTCCACCTCCTCCCCTAGATGGCAGGAATACATGTTAATTATGTTAAAATACATGGCAAATCAAATATATGTATACATATTTATAGTTATCTTGCTGTACAAGAAAAATCAGATCTACAAGAAAAAAAACCTGAGAAAGAAAACAAAATGCAAGCAAACATCAATAGAGAGAGTGAAAATGCTATGTTGTGATCTACACTCAGATCCTATAGTCCTCTCCCTGGGTGTATATGACTTTCTTCATCACTGAACAACTGGAAATAGTTTGAAACATCTCATTGTTGAAGAGAACCATGTCCATCAGAATTGTTCATCCTATAATCTTGTTGTTGCCATATATAATGATTTCCTGGTTCTGCTCATTTCACTCAGCATCAGTTCATGTAAGTCTCTCCAGGCCTCTATGAAATCATCCTGCTGGTCGTTTCTTACAGAACAATAATATTCCATAACATTCATATACCGTAATTTATTCAGCCATTCTCCAATTGATGGGCATCCCTTCAGTTTCCAGTTTCTAGCCACTACAAAAAGGGCTGCCACAAACATTCTTGGACATGTGGGGCCCTTTCCTTCCTTTAAGATATCTTTGGGATATAAGCCCAATAGAAACAGTTAGGTCAAAGGGTATGCACAGTTTGATAACTTTTTGAGCGTAGCTCCAAATTGCTCTCCAGAATGGTTGGATCTGTTCACAGTTCCACCAACAATGTATTAGTGTCCCACTTTTCCCACATCCCCTCCAACATTCGTCACTATCTTTTCCTGTCATTTTAGCCAATCTGACAAGTATGTAGTGGTATCTCAGAGTTGTCTTAATTTGCATTTCTCTGATCAATAGTGATTTGGAGCACCTTTTCATATGACTAGAAAGTTTTGATTTCATCATCTGAAAATTATCTGTTCATATCCTTTGACCATTTATCAATTGAAGAGTGGCTTGAATTCTTATAAATATGAGTCAATTCTCTATATATTTTAGACATGAGGCCTTTATCAGAACCCTTAAATGTAAAGATGATTTCCCAATTTATTGCTTCCCTCCTAATCTTGTCTGCATTAGTTTTGTTTGTCCAAAAACTTTTTAACTTAATATAATCAAAATTATCTATTTGGTTTTCAATTAAAAGTTCCAGTTCTTCTTTGGACACAAATTCCTTCCTTCTCCACAATTCCAAGAGGTAAACTATCCTATGTTCCTCTACTTTGCTTATAACATCACTCTTTACAGACAAACAATTCTTATGAAATAATCTTATACTATGGCAACAAAAAGACCATATGATGATCAATTCTGAAGAATATGATTCTCTTCAACAATGAGATGTTTCAAACCAGTTCCAATTGTTCAGTGATGAAGAAAGCCATCTACACTCAGACGGAGGGATCTGAATGTGGACCACAACATAACATTTTCATGCTCTCTATTGATGTTTGCTTGCATTATGTTTCCCTTCTCAGATTTTTTTTCTTGTAGACCCGATTTTTCTTGTACAGCAAGATAACTGTATAAATATGTATATACATATTCGATTTGTTAAGTATTTTAACATAATTAACATGTATTAGACTTCTTGCCATCTAGGGGAGGTGGTGGGGGGTAGGAGGGAAAAATTTGTAACAGAAAGCTTTGCAAGGGTCAATGTTGAAAAATTATCCATGCATATTTTTTGCAAATAAAAAGCTTTAATTAAAAAATTAATAATAATCTTGTACTTCTTAGCAGTGACCTAACAGAGAAAAACAATTTTTTAGATTCATAGTGAAGGCTCTCTACTGGAAAACGTTCCTCCTGTTATTGCTCTCCTACCAATTTGGAATGTTATACCATATGTTCCTGCTCCTCAAAGTGACATTACCAGCTCAACAACTCTGAGTCTAGCTTTTAGTGGATTCATAGCTTTCCCCCAACTTTCTTGATTATAGAACTAGCCTCATAGTCATAGGAGCTCTGCTACAGCCCCAGGAAGGAAACAATTAACCAGCTCTTATAACCAGGGTCAGTGACTTGAAAATCCGAACTATTTAGGCACAAGGGAAGAAATATAAGATTTTACTGTATATGTAACTCAATCCCCAGTCTTTCCAGTTTTCCTGAGGATCAGGTGGCTTATTTGGCCTGAGTCATTTCTTGGTACACTAGGGCAGTCCTGTTCCATTTTACCTACTTCTGATAGAATTGCAAGGGAAAGAGATAAGAGATTTTCTGCCAGGTTATCTTTCAAGAGCCAAGTATCACACAGTCATCATCAGTCCAGCAGTTGTAGGGTATATTCACTGCTGCCAAGGTGAAAATACAGCCTACACACAGACCTCAGCACTATGCAATTAAATTAGTTCCACCTCATCCCCTCAAGTCAAATTGATTCAATGACCAAACCCAAGATTGAAACAAACTGGATAAAAATTTGCAAAAGTTATTTTGCCATCTTTCTAATTCCCTTCTTAGAGTCCTTTTTATTGTTTGGGAAGATTTAACTACATGAAATTTAAAGACTTTTGCATGAACAAAATCAATGAAGATAGAATAAAAAGAGAAATAATAGAAACGTTCTGCATCAATATTATTGTCTGTGAAATACACCAGTAAATTATATTAGTGTGTCACATCAAGATAAATAAGTGATCAAAGAATGGAAACAATTAAAAAAAAGATTGCAAACTACAAAAGAAAACAAGAAAACATATTCCAATGCATTAATATTAAAAGAATTGCAGATTTGAAAAAACAAGCGAACATACAACTCTGACATTTTGTACCATGGAAACTGGAAAAGATGAAAAAAAATGAATAGTTAGTATTTGAAGAGCACTAGGAAGATAGGCACATTGATGAATTGTTCACAGAGCTGTTGACAGCATAATTCCAAGTTGGTCGAGAAAGCAACAGATGAAACAGTTCCTATTGCATGGCAGAGACAGAACCTCTACTACGACAGAGCATGTCAAACTCTCACTGTATTGGATAATTTTTGGTTAATTATATGGTTTTATCACAAGGGATATTTAATCTGGAGGGAGATGATTGTGATATAAAAATTAAAGGCATCAGTAAAACTTTTTTTTTAGGAAAAAGCTAAGAAACTAAGTTTCAGAAATGATTATTGGACATTTATTGCCATTATAGTATTTGATTAGCATTTTTACCAGGTGCATTAGAATCCTCTTTATTCAATTTGATTTGAAAGAGAACTATAATCTCATTCCGATTCTAGAGGGGTCTCAGTGGAAGAGAAACATTTGAAAGTCTCAATTTCTTAAAATATTTAGTAGTGTTTATTGAAAATTTTTATGTTCCAGGTGTCCTAGAGGATGGTAAGGTGATTCCTGTTCTCAATTCCTTAGGCTTGAATTCCTGGAAAGGACAATCAAGTCCATAATTGGTGATTTTTGAGTAGATATTTGTTCATTTTGAACTTGGGGGAGAGGGAAGAAAAGCATAGACATGCATTCCTTTAGAATTATAATAAGTAACCTGAAATTAAGCACACTGTCAATTAACTATGAATAAATGATACAACTTTAACTTACTTCATTGTTATGTGGCATTATCTCAGGGAGTAGAGAGGGAATTATTTAGGAGGGAAATCTAGGTAATGTAAAAATAAAAGTGATCCAAAAAAATCTACTTTTAAAAAAAATTACACATAAGAAAGGCTATTTAGGGGAAGCTTTGAAATTGATAGGTTTTTTTTATGAAAACTATATAAAAGAGATTCATGTTTCATTTACAATCCTCTTTTTCCTTTTTTCTGTGCATATGCAATTAGTGATATTTATCAAGTTCTGAATAACCAAAAATGTTTTTAAAATATTGCCTTAGGATTTAATGATACCTGTTAATAATTGAGTTAGAGCCCAAATGAAAATGTGGAGATTCAGAATTGGTACATGTCACGTGTGAGAGATCAAATGGAAATATTGTTGATCTATAGCTTTATCTCAGAAGTTCTCAGAGAAGAACTATCTATGATGTGATTCATCTGTTTCCTGGGAGGACTTTCAACAAGGATGAGACAAATGGACAATGGAAAAAAAAAAAGGAGAGTGGAGAAGAGGGTAGGGGAGTTAAGAGAATTACCCTGAACTAATGTTAACTTAAGACTAGGAGAGAAGAGAAACTTAGACCCTGGTAGGGCATAGTGTCTTCTCAGATTTACACTAACTGTGCCTTCTTCTCTATGATATTACCAGGCTTTAACTAAGCTAAATAAACTGTTTTAATCTAAATTTGTCAACAGTCATAGGAACTAAGAGGAGGCAGTTTCCCAAGAAATTAGGGCTAAACTAACATAAAATATATTGAATCTCCAAGCAGTTTCAGAAGAGACAGGAAGTAGAAGATTGCACATAAACTCCAAAAGAACCTATTGCAATAATGATAATAGCAGGCATTTATATGGCAAGTTAAGGCTTGTAAAGAACTTTACATATTTATGGATTCTAATTCTACATCAGCTATATAAGTAAGTTCACTTTTTCATCCTTTAACAAAGCCCCATCTGCAAAACTTTGGCCAAAATGCCTGACATCTTAATTTCCCTTTTACAAAGGGATACAGCAAGTCTGAATGAAAACATGTATTAGAAATATTTTGGACTCTAGAAGCCAGCATCCCTACAAACTCAAATTACCATTGGTGGCTACTGTTTTATAAAAATCCTATGTCTGTGACCAACAAATACAACTGTAAACAAGAACTGTCCAGATGTTTTGCAGCACTTGATAAGTGGGATTTATTCCCCTGAAAGAGTGAGGAATTTATTTTGAGATGTATGCGATTACAGTGGTTGCTGCTATAAAGCTGCGGGTTGTTCTTTCCTTTCTGTCACAGGAGTACTTTATAATTTCTGTGAGATCCTCTCTGCATGAAATAATGTACTTTAATGTAGATTTCCTGCAGCATTCCACAAATCCTTCTCTGTGGGATTTTATGTTTCAACCAATTCAATGTACTCATATCACTTTTAAAGTCACTTTTACTTACAGTTTCATAATGTTAGCCCTGACTAGTAATTTTAACCTTACCATAGATAGTTTCTGTCATGTTGTCTCTAAATCTTGAAGACCTAGAACTGTGAACCACAAGATAAAATGATATGTACATTTTTCTCCTCAGACTGATTTCTGAGCATTGTTTTGTGGTAGATCATAGAAAATTTTACTTTGAAGAAAAAGAGAAAAAAAAATCTGGTAGTAATTACCAGAATGATTTAAAAAAAAAATAAGATGTTTTGTACATATTCTAACTTGTTCAATTTTAGTCTGTCACTCAACAACCTCACATTATTATTTGGCTGCCAGTACAATGAGGTTGTTATCTATATAGAGTATATGCTACACACACACACACACACACACACACACACACACACACACACTGTTCTCTTTACTTAGTTCTTTTTGGGTTAACTTTATTAATTTCATTCCCAATTTCAATAAACTTCGTTGGCATGGCAAGAAATACAAACATCGCTAGAATCAATAAATTATGTTTGTGTCTTTAGGGCAGCAGGTTTCACAAAGGTAATGGGATTTTTCTCCTGCATCCTCATTTTCCATTAACTATGGGAAATGGAAGAGAAGAGAATATTTCAGTATTAGAAAGACAAGAGCACAAAAGAAAAAAAAATAAACTTTTTGGCACAGCTATTGTTTGAAAAATAATAGTGAATCCCATAGAAAATGTGACAAGGGGAGATTCTTCAGACTTTTTTATTATTCTTAAAAGCATGCATATGTATAAGGGATATCTTCAAGAATATGGTTAATAATATGAAAATCTCTCCAAAATAGATGATTAGCACCTAAGAGGGAGAAACTTCATCTACTTAAATTGAGTTAATTAATGCACCACTTTGAGTTATATACAAATGCAAACATAGAGATGTCTCTTTCACAATCCTTTTATTTTTAATGTCAAGTAAAGCATTGGAGGGTGGGGAAGAGGAGAAAGAATGAAGGATTTCCAAAGTATTCAATACTTTCATGTCTGATGTTCTGCTCAGGAAACAAAGGAAAAAGGAATATATCAAAATTGTGAGGTATTCCAAATGCTCCAATCTGTGAATATTGTGCTGATTGCATTAAATCCAGATCATTTCAGGACCTCCTCAGAGAGATGCAGGGAAACTCAAAGGAGCTCAACCTAACAAATCTGTATAAGAAAAAGTAAATGAATTTAAATGTCTCCTGTCCACATTCTGACATGCAATTGGAAGACTAGTCCATTGAGTTGGTATATTACTCCTAGGTTTTTGAAATTTAAATCAAAATTAGAGGTGGGATTAAAAGGAGGCAAATTCCTTCCTCCAGTTGAGAATTCATCTTTTTTTTTTGTGTGTGTGATTTCTCTTCATCAAAAAGAAGTATTTCTAAATGATTCGATATACCACTAAGGCCTCTGATAATTCTAATATGTTAGCAAGGAGCTCATTATTTGCAAAGGATTGTTTATTTAAATTGTATTGTTACATGAATTAATCCAACTATTCTTGAAAGAAATTAAGGAGCATAATAAGAAAGTGATTAAAATGTTCATGCCCTTTGACTTAGAAACCAACTGTTGAGCATAGAAACAAAGGAGATCAAAAACAAGTGGCAGGGGCAGCTAGATAGCACAGTGGATAGAGCACCAGTCCTGAAGTCAGGAGGACCTAAGTTCAAAGCTGGCCTCATACACTTAACATGTCCTAGCTGTGTGACCCTGGGCAAGTCACAACCACAATTGCCTCAGCAAGAAGCAAAAACAAAAAACAAACAAACAAAAATAATAATAATACAAGTGGCAAAATATCCAGACTATTCACAGGAGCACTTTATTGTAATAGGAAAGAATTAGAAACAAAGTAAAGTTCAATCAATCAGAGAATAGCTGAACAAATTGTGGTATATGAATATAATAGAATATTTCTGATATGAAATGATGACAGTGATGAATACAGAGAAGTATCAGATGGTTTATATAAATAGATTGTGAAGTAATCATAACTAGGAAGACAACATATACAATGACTTCAATTTTGTAAATGGAAAGAGCTAGTTTTTAAAAAGAAACTGTAATCATAATGACTATGTATGGTAGAAGCTAGGTATTGATCAACTTCTAACACAGCAAATAAAAGAAAACTTACCCCCCACCTCTTCCTAAAGAAGTACTAGAATTTGGATGTGGATCATTGCATGTACCATCTGCTTCTTGTGATGTTTGCTAGTTTTGCTGATCTGTTTTCTTCTTTCTTCTATTCTTTCTTCCACTGGAAAATACTCTGGGTATGGAATGGGCAGGATATATTTAGAAATGGAAGGATGTAAAATATATATGAATAAAAATTTTTAAATTAAAAAATAATATAATAAATGCATTTTATATAACAAAGAAAGTATTTCTTTGTTGAATAGAAAAACCCAATTAAAGGGATGTTGACTAACTCATTCAGTCCATTTCAGGTTCTTCTCTTCCTTTCTATATATCATGCCTCCAACAACTAACAAGACTGATCTGAAGCAAAACATTAAAACTGGTTAATGTGATTTTATTGCTTTTTTACTTCCAGCTCTGTCCTTTTCTTCTGACTTTTGTTGTGTTGACCTGAATCCACCCCACCTAGATCTACCTTTCCAAAATGACTTTATACCTCTACCAAATTTCAATTCAAAATTTGTATTTCTTCAATGCTTAGTGTCAGGCAAATGGAAAGAAATAATTCAAACAAAGATCTGAAGGACTAACAGGCCTCCTTAACCCTTTCACAGATAATTCCATTTTAAATAAGGTAAATTAGATTAAAATAGAGCTGTGATTTAATCAGTGGCACTATTCTCTCCAAAAATACAAATCAAAATTCATCCATATTGCCATCCTTTATGCATTTTGTTGTGCCCTTCTACAAATTTTCTGCATAGAGTCAACCTACTGAGAATTCCTCTTATTTTAAATTGACATCAGTAAGATACAGAGAATTATATGATTACTCCTTGGCTTGTTCTTTCCTACTTCATTATGCAGTCATTCCCATCTTCTTATACTCACAGATTAAACACTAAGTACAGAAAGTCTATTGTACCAATAAATCTGAAATTGATTTTTTTTTTAAATTCAAGCACTATGAGACAGAGATTTAGGGAAACCATGGTCCACCAAGTTGCACTTAAATCTCAACAGATAGGTGATCATAGTGACCTAGACATCTCTGTGTCTGGGATATGATGTAACTAAAGTAGTTCAAGATTGTCTCTGCACTCAAGAAACTTAATTCTATTCCAGGGACAATATTTACTTAAATAAAGAGGTACAAAATAAATACAAAGTAAATTTACAGGGAGTGGTATAGAGAAGAGAGCATCCTTTACAAAGCTGAGAGAGTAAGAAAAAGCTTCAAGTATAAAGTGGTCCTTGATCAGATTTTTGAAAGGAGAATAAATATTAAGATTGGAAATATAGACTACAGGTGTGAAGGTTTGCTTTTCTTTTTTGTCTACAGTTATTTTATTTTATTTTTTCTTTATTTTATTAAAGCTTTTTATTTGCAAAACATATGTATGGGTAATTTTTCAACACTGACCCCTGCAAAGCTTTCTGTTACAAATTTTTCCCCCTTAGTCCCCACCCCTCCCCTAGATGGCAGGAAGTCTACTACATATTAATTATGTTAAAATACTTGACAAATCGAATATGTATATATATATATATATTTACAGTTATCTTGCTGTACAAGAAAAATCAGATCTACAAGAAAAAAAAACTGAGAAGGGAAACATAATGCAAGCAAGCATCAATAGAGAGCATGAAAATGTTATGTTGTGGTCCACATTCATATCCCTCTCTCTAGGTGTTCATGGCTTTTTTCATCACTGGAACTGGTTTGAAACATTTCATTGTTGAAGAGAGCCATGTCCATCAGAATTGATCATCATACAGTCTTGTTGTTGCCGTGTATAATGATCTCCTGGTTCTGCTCATCATCAATTCATGCAAGTCTCTCCAGGCCTCTCTGAAATCATCCTGCTGGTCGTTTCTTACAGAACAATAATATTCCATGACATTCATATACCATAATTTATTCAGCCATTCTCCAATTGATGGGCATTCATTCAGTTTCCAGTTTCTAGCCACTACAAAAAGGGCTACCACAAACATTTTTGCACATGTGGGTCCCTTTCCCTCCTTTAAAATCTCTTTGGGATATAAGCCCAGTAAAAACACTACTGGGTCAGAGGGTATGCACAGTTTGATAACTTTTTGAGCATAATTCCAAATTGCTCTCCAGAATGGTTGGATCCATTCACAGTTCCACCAACAATGTATCAGTGTCCCAGTTTGTTGTGAAGGTTTTCAAAGACAGATTAAGAAGTTTGTATTTGATCCTAAAAGCAATATGGCATCATTGAGGTTCATTGAGGAGAGGAGTGCTATATAGTCAGACATGCACTTTAGGAAAAGAACTTTAGCAGTTGTGTTTAATAATGGACTAGAGTGGGGTATGTAAGTAAGTGACATAGAAGATATAACAACAACTCAGGAATCAGGAGAGCCTGAGTTAAAATTTGACCTCAAACACTTGACACAGCTTAACTCCAATTGCCTGGAAAAAAAAAAAAAAGAATGGATTAGAATAAGTAAATGCTCATGATATGAACATCAATTAAAAGACTATTAGCAATTCTATCTAAATTAATTTATTTATTCACTGCCATACCAATCAAGCTGCCAAGAAATTATTTTACAGAGCTAGAGAAAATAATAGTTCATATGGAAGAACAAAAAGTCAAGAATTTCAAAGGAATTAATGGAAAAAAATGAAAATGAAGATGGCCTAAGTATGGCAGACCTAAAACTATATAATTAAAGCAGCAGTCATAAAAACCATTTGATACTGGCTAAGAAATAAATAGAGTAGTTGATCAGTGGAATAGTTTAGGTTCACAAAACACAATAGTCAGTGACTATAGTAATCTAATGCTTGATAAACCCAAAGACTCAGCTTCTGGGATAAGAACTCACTATTTGACAAAAATTGCTGGGAAAATTAGAAAATAGAAGGGCAGAAAGTAGGAATTGATCAACATCTAACATCCTAGACCAAGATAAAGTCCACATCGTTTCATGATTCAGATATAAAAAGTGATCCTATAAGCAAATTAGGAGAGCAAAGGATAGTCTACCTCTCAGATCTGTAGAGAAGGAAGAATTTATATTCAACTAAGGGAACATTATAAAATGCAAAATAGGGGCAGCTAAATGGCACAGTGGATAGAGCACCAGCCCTGAAGTCAGGAGGACCTGAGTTCAAATCTGGTCTCAGACACTTAACTTTCTCTAGCTGTGTGACCCTGGGCAAGTCACTTAACCCCAATTGACTCAGCAAAAAGCAAAAATAATGATAATAATAATAATTAAGTAAGTAATAAAATGCAAAATTAATAATTTTATTACATTAAATTTAAAAAAAGTTTTGTACAAACAAAACCAATGCAGATAAGATTAGAAGATAAGTAGAAAACTGGGGAAAAAATCTTTATATCCAAAGGCTTTGATAAAGGCCTCATTGCTAAAATATATAGAGAATTGATTAAAATTTATCAGAACACAAGCCATTCTACAAATGATGAATTGTCAAAGGATATGAACATACACTTTTCAAATGAAGAAATCAAAACCATTTCTAATCATATGAAAAAATGCTCTAAATCACTATTGATTAGAGAAATGCAAATTAAGACAACTCTGAGGTACCATTACACATCTCTCACACTGGCTAAGATGACAGGAAAAAATAATGATGAATCTTGGAGGGAATGTGGGAAAACTGGCTCACATATTTTGTTGGTGGAGTTGTGAACTGATCCAACCATTCTGGAGAGTAATTTGCAACTATGCCCAAAGGGCTATCAAACTGTGCATACCCTTTGATCCAGCAGTGTCTCTACTGGGTCTGTTTCCCAAAGACATCACAAAATAGGGGAAATGACCCATATGTGCAAAAAAATATTTGTCACAGCCATTTTTGTAGTGGCAAGGAACTGGAAGCAGAATAGATACCCATCATTTGGGGAATGCTTGAATAAGTTATGGTACATGAATGTTATGGAATATTATTTTTTCTCTAAGAAATGATAAAGGATCTTCAGGATGATTTCAGAAAGACCTGGCGAGAACAACATGAACTGATGCTAGCATCAAATGAGTAGAACCAAGAAAACGTACACAGCAACAACAAGATTATGTGATGATTAATTCTGATGGATATGATTTTTTTCAACAATGAGGTGATTCAGGACAATTCCAATAAACTTGTGATAGAGAGAGCCATCTGAATCCAAAAAGAGGACTGTGGGGACTGAATATGGATCACAACATAGTATTTTCACCATTTTTGTTGTTATTTGATTGCTTCTATTTCTTTCTCATTTTTTTCTTTTTGATCTGATTTTTCTTGTGCAACATGATAAATGCAGAAATATGTATAGTAAAAAATTGAAAAAGAAAGCAAATAAATATAATTTCTAATACTTTTAACATTTTAGGGCATATCACAACTTCATTTCATAATAATAAATTAGAAAAGAAGTGCAAAAATTAGTTAAATTTTATTTTTTTAAGAAAGAAGGCTATTCATTCTGGAAAGCAATTTGGAACTATGTTCAAAAAGTTATCAAACTGTGCATACCCTTTGACCCAGCAGCATTTCTATTGGGCCTATATCCCAAAGAAATCATAAAGGAAGGAAAGGGCCCCACATGTGCAAGATTGTTTGTGGCAGCCCTTTTTGTAGTGGCTAGAAACTGGAAACTGAATAGATGCCCTTCAACTGGAGAATGGCTGAATAAATTATGGTATATGAATATTATGGAATATTATTGTTCTGTAAGAAATGACCAGCAGGATGATTTCAGAGAGGCCTGGAGAGACTTGCATGAACTAACGCTGAGTGCAATGAGCAGAACCAGGAGATCATTATACACGGCAACAACAATACTATATGACGATCAATTCTGGTGGACATGGCTCCCTTCAACAATGAAATGTTTCAAACCACTTCCAGTTGTTCACTGAAGATAACCATATACACCCAGAGAGAGGGATGTGAAATGTGGACCACAACATAACATTCTCATACTCTTGATTGATGTTTGCTTACATTGTGTTTCCTTTATCTGAAATATCTTTTGTGTAGATACGATTTTTCTTGCACAACAATGATAAGTTTGGAAATATGTATACACGTATTCGATTTGCCAAGTATTTTAACATAATTAACATGTAGTGGATATCCTGCCATCTAGGGGAGGGGTGGGGAGTTGGGGGGAAAATTTGTAACAGAAAGCTATGTAAGGGTTAATGTTGAAGAATTACCCACACATGTTATGCAAATAAAATTTAAAAAAAATAATAATAAAAAAATAAAAATGTTTCATTGAAAAAAAAAGAAAGAAGGCTATTAGCAATAGAAGGATTTGATGAAGGCACAAAATTAGATGGTAACAATCTGAGCAGATAAATGGAAACAAAGTGCAACTCTCAAGAAAAATGAAGAGATTTAGAAGAGGGATGGGTTTTGTGGAAGAGATAATAATGTTTTGTTTCAGAGGGAAGGGTATATTAGGGTTGAGTATATGGATTTGGAAATCAACTGCACAAAAGTTAATAGTTAAACCTGTGGGGACCAACACTGTGAAAGAGTATAGTGAGTGAGAAAAAGAGTATATAGAGAGAGCAGACAGTACAAATTTATAAAGATAATAGAACAACAATAAAATGGAGGAAAAATCTAAAACAAAATCTGGGAATTGGAGAAATAAGAATATAATTACAAAGGTTTATTTGGGAACATGGCATGTCAAAGTACAAATGTCTGGGTCCTAATGTTGAAAAAGACCTCCTAATGTAGTAGAAACAATCCAGGAAAACTTGAGTAGTGATGTATCAGTAGAGAAAGATAATAGGAAAATGGGTCAGATCCTGAGAGACAACAGATAGAGTAACTAGATGCTGCTAGAAGGCTTGGACCCCAATTCCCAGTAAGTAGGACATCAAGTAAAAGGCTGGTCTTCAACCCAAGATCACTGGGGAACCATTCATAGAATCTTGGGCACAGGAGACTGAGACCTAATTACTAAAACTGGGACCAAGGGCAGGGAACTTCTTCATAAAGAAAAACTCCAATTAACAGATTAGAAGGCATAAGTTTAGGTCAAAGCTAACAAGAATGGTTTGGTGCTAACTAATGACACAGAAATCCTTTAATTTCCTTGATCTGAGGGTCCAATTTTACCCCAAAGCATGGAACTGGACTTAACCTATAAACAAGCATTAAATAATCTGATCCTTAGAAGCTATTAGGCTGGGATATTTGTGGGCAACAAAATAGAGAAACCGATGAGCAGGAAAATTAAGTGACTGAGCAAGTTCACCAATAGCAACAACAAAATCTGATATTCATATCAGATATGTATATCTATGTATAATAAGATTTGCAAAACACTCTAGATACATCATCTTGATTCTTAGAGCAATGCTATGAGGAAGATACTATTATTATTTGGTTTTAATGGACTAGGAATCTAAGGTTGAGAAGCTAAGTAATTTGGTCATGGTCACTCAGCTCACAAGTGTATAAGGACAGCATTGAACTCAGAAACTGTATCTGGAGAAATGAGTATTTTGGCTTTCTTGTATTGATCTAGGAATCAGATCACTTTGTGACCATATTAACTTAACTTTTTCAATTGATTTCTTTTTTTGTTAATAAAGAGGGAAAATGGTCTCCTGTTCTGTACTTCTGCAGAAGTGGCCAAAACAGAGAGAAAAGAAATAAATTCTCTCAGATTATTCATCACCTAATCCTTACTATAGAATGAAAGGATTTTTGTATTGGGAAGCTAAGGTTTGGCAGGGAGGACTGCAGAAGAAAAGGAAAGAGAGATTAAAAAGAGTGGTGATAGATCATAGTGTCAATGCTACTTTCAAATTCAATATTCTTCACTCCTACCCTTGTTAAAGTTTTGCAGTGTCTCAATTTATATTGAAGTAGTTAGGTGCAACTTTTCAATTTATTCCACTGATAAATAATTAATTTGTCCCTTAGGCTCCTTAGTCAACTGATCAGCCAATGTATTATTGCTGGACAAAATACCACAGCAAATAGTCTTGTCATTCATCAACTTGGGAATGATTATTCTTCCTTGAGAAATCATACCTTTGAATATGAATAAAGAAATTTCTTTTTAATAATGGGTAAATGTTGCAATCACTTCAAGGAATTTCTAATTACTTCTCTGGTCATAATGTTGTCTATAAACATGTTCAGTTGTGTCAAATAATGTATTTGATTTAATTCAGTTCAACATATTTATTTGTTTTTAATGGTTTTATTGAAACTCTTAAAGAATCTCACTGTTACTTTCAAACAATCCTCACTCCAATAGAACACTGCTTTATAACAAAGAATTACAGTTAAGAAAAAATTGACATATTGACTGTACCTAATAGTATATCTCATTCTGCTTCTATTGTCTAAAGCCACTTCTGCCAAGAATAAGAGAAGGCCTCATCCTTAGTGCTTTGGATTCAAATTTGTCACTAAGTTTAGTATTTTCTTCTATCACATTGTTATCATTTTATTGTCCTGTTGTTTCTGCTTCCCTCACTCTGAATCATTTCATTTGTCTTCTCAGTTATTCTCAAATTGCTTATATTTGTCATTTCTCATGCTCATACTGTTCATGTAATTTATTCAATCATCTAATTATCACTGGGCAGCTACATTGTCTCTAGTCTTTCTCTACTAGAAAAATTCTTGATATGGATATTTTGAAATATATGAGTCCTCACTTTCCATATTTTTCCTCCCTTGGTGTATGCAAGCACAGGGACAGCAAAGAAAAAGGATATGAACACACAAGTAGGTGGTGCAATGGATAGAGTGTCAGAGCTGAAATCAAGAAAAACTAAGTCCAAATCTCAGAAAACTACTGACTGTGTGACCCTAGGTATCTGTCTCAATTTCCACATATGTAAAAACATGGTTATTAAATGCATCTATCTCCCAAAGTTGTTCAAGGAATAAAATGAGACAATATTTATAAATTGTTTTTGCAAATCTTAAAGTGCTATATGTAGCTATTATTTTTATTATTACATCATCATTTCCTAATGTAATTCCATACTATTTTCCAGAATTAGATCATTCCCTTCTCCAAATCTACTAAGAATATACTAATGTGTTTGTCATCCCATAGATTCTCCAAAACTAAATTAGCATCTTTTATTATCTTTAGCAATATGGTAGTCTTACTGTAAAACCTCAACTTTGTTTTAATTTGCATGACTTCCACAACAGAATATAAACTCGTAGAAGACAGAGACCATTTTGCTTTTGTATTTTTGTTCCCAGCATATAGCTAAGATTTGAGTCACTGTGGCCTAGCTTGGCACAGAGAAAGCACTTAAGAAACATTTGCTGATTGATAGAATATTATTAGCTATTTGAAGCATTTTCTCTCATGGTTGTTAATAGTTTGCACCTATTGTTTTGAAAACTATTTGTTCCTTTTTTTTGACAATGTATCTTTTGGGGATTGATTCTTATTTGTTTTTAAAATATTTATTTATTTTAATATATTTTTTTAACTTTCAGTTCCAAATGATTTTCCTCCCTCTTAATCCTCTCCTCTTCTTGGAAATGCAAGCAATTTGATTTTGATTATATATGTGAGATTATGCAAATCATATTTCTATATTAATAATATTGTCCTCCCCCCAAAAAAGCTAGAAAAATGAGGTACATATTTTCTACTTTCTACAGTTGTCTCTCTGGAGGTGGAAAGCATTTTTCATCATGAGACCTTGAAATTGTTTTAGAACATGTTTTGATCAGGGTAGCTAAGTCTTTCACAGATGATCATCTTTATAATATTGCTGTTACTACATACAATGATCTCCTAGTTCTGCTCACTTCATTCTGCATCAATTCACATTAGTCTTCCCAATTTGCTCTAAAATCATCCTACTCATCACTACTTACATAATAGCATTCCATCACAATCATGTACCACAACTTCTTCATCCATTCCCCAATTAATGAGTATTCCCTCAATTTCCAATTCCTTATTACCTAAATGAAAAGATAATTTTAAAAGATAAATTGAGGAAATGTTTTTAATCCATTATCGTTAGGACAGTCAGAGTTTTAAAAATTCTTGTGATGAAGAATTTAAAGATGGGAAGACAAGAATATGACATTGAGAAAAATCCAGGAAAATTTGGATTGGAAAACTGATCTTTGATGAATCTCCTAACATAGAAAGCTAAAAATGTAATTCCAAGGTGTTAATGAATATTGAGCTATTATTTTATTTTATTTATTATATCTCATATCTTTAGGAGTTTTTCTTTCCTTAGTTATTTCTTTCAGTATCTCTGCTGTTTTTGTTTTTGTTTTTGTTTTTGTTTTTTTTTTGGAGGGAGCAGACTTTTCTTTGCTACTCTTCTAGTTGTCTTTGCTTTTATTGTTAGGGCTCTCAATGTTCGAAGATGAATGGGAAAACAGGTATATATCCAAAGTCTCATGCTATCACAAGAAGTTTTCCATAAAATCTCTCATAAAATGATCTATTCACCTATTAGTTATGCATTTTATTTTTAATGAGTGCATAAGTAAGTAATAGGCAGGTTTTTACAGAAAAAAATTACAGCTATATAATTGATTCTTGTTGTACAGTCAAGTCCAACTCCTCATGACCTCCTTTAAGGTTTTCTTGGCAAAGATACTAGAGTTGTTTGCCATTTTCGATTTCCAGGCAATTTTACAGATGAGGAAACTGGGGCTAACAGGTTTAAGTGACTTCACACAGCTAATGTTTGAAGTTATATTTGAACTCAGAAAGAAGAGTCTTCCTGACTTCATGTGGGGCACTTTATCCAGCACCCCACCTAGTTGTACTCATACAATTGATATGAATAGTAAAGAATACAAAATGTTTGCATTGTTCATTGTTTGCAAATATGTGTGTTATCAGTGTGTGAGGAGAGGGGGGGATATTTCACGAAAAAGCAAAGTTCAACAAGCTATCTCACAAAGATACCCTGATAGATAATGATATAATACATTATATATAACAATTATAGATTTCCTGTTACAATTACAGAGATCACTTTATTGAACAATCAATTTATTTAAAATACCAGGAAGCATGAAATGGGGAGATGTACATTCATCAAAGACATTTACCACTATCATGCAGGTGTCCTGAACAAAGTTCAAATAAAAGGAGTTAGGGTGGGGGAAAGGGGAGAGTATGGGCCCTGTCAATAGTACAATTCTCCTGACAATATTTGTCGCTAACATCATGCTGATTATATTAAGTCACAGAACACACAGAGCTTCAACAATTAAATCAAGCCTAGAAATCCAGAAAAGAAAAATCAAGTAAATGAAGAACATATATTTCCCAGATTTTTACTTGTACTATATGGGAAATCTATCAAGTTAATCTATCTTGGCTGTGTGATGTAGAGATATAATGATCTGGGCTCTGAAATGAATAACAGAAAACTGGTATTTGCTGAGAAATTATTCAACATTGTTGATGACCTCAAGAGATACATTCCAAAAAAACCCATATCTTTTTGAAGGTTATTTTCTCTTGGTAACACTATAACCCTGTGAATTATGGAATACCATGATTTTGGAAGAACAAAGATTGTCACTGTGGCACAAGAAAATGGAAATATGCATTCTGAATTTATGTAGATAACAGTATAGTAATAAGATGATTTTCACATGACAAATGGTGTAAAAGATATCATCAAGGTTATATAAAACTTTTTTTAAAAAGAGTTAAATTAATCACATCAAAAGAACAAGGAATAACAGATAATCTGATACCTTGTATTTTTATTGATATAAATAAAATATTTTTAAAACACTACCAAAGAAAGTTTTTCATGGACTGAGAAGAACTTCTATGGAAGATTTAATTGTTCTGATAATTGTTCAGGAAAATGAGACATGGATATATTGCAATCTGTACCAACAGAATAAATAGTCATATTGATGGGCTCACAGATCTACTGAGGAAAGAACATTAGCTACTTTGGCTACTGTATCAGAGTGTTTATACTAAGCTTCAAGCAAATCTATTATGCACAACTTATTATTCCTTTTAAATATATAATAAGGTTATCATATACCTTTTTCCCCTTTTTTCTTCTGTCTTCCCTCACTAAAAATGGATACCATTAGGCACAAATATTTATGTATGCATGTATGTATTTATATGGGATATACATACATGTGTATGTAAAATCATTCTATACATACTTCTATTTATCACTTATTTCTCTAGATGCAGATTGTATCTCCTTCCATAGATCCTTTGTAATTAATTTAGATATTTATAATAATCAAAATGACAGTTGCCAAAAGTTATTCTTCAAATAATATTGCTGTGAATATGATATTCTCTTGTTCATTTTATTCTTTTTCATTTTGTTCAAGCTTATCTATGTTCTTCTACAATTATTGAGATAATCATTTCTTATTGCACAGTGGTATTCCATCACATCATATACAACTTGTTCAGCCATTCCTCAATTGATAAGAATGCAAGGATTACATCCTTGAAATTTGCAGTTCTTTGTCATCACAAAGAGAGCTGTTATAAATATTTTAGAACATAAAGGGTTTTTTTTTCCTCTTTCACCAATTATGTTTGAAAACATATCTAGTAATGCATTGCTGGGTCAAAGGGAATCAGCAGTTTAATGATTATCTGACCACACTTTTCCCATCTCATATATGTAGAGTTGATTTTTAAAAAACCCAAGTGAAATCTTTCTTTGAGTTAAGCTAAGAAAGAGCTCCAGTAGATCTTCAGATAGTCATCACCTTCTTCTATTTTAGTGCCAGTTTTCTGGTATATAATCAGGAATTCATCATCCATCTTTCAAGTCATTCTGTGGCATAATCCGAGGACAACATCACAATCTGTTTCTAATTTCTTTAATTTCTAAACAAATGGTGTAATAGATTTAGAGCTAGAAGGGATTTTAGATACCAATAAACCTAATCTGCTCATTTTGTAGATGGGATTTGTAAAGAGATTAGGTGACTTACCCAGAGCATGATGCTATTAAGAGTCTAATTTGAACTCGGATCTTATTGACTCAAAGTTCAATGTTACAGCCACACTATCATACTGCCTCTCAGATGCCTTTTGCCATGCTTCTCTTCACACCCCTCATATATCAGAATTTATTTTAAAATATATTTTAAAATAAATTTTCCCTAATTACACATAAAAACAATATTTAGCATTCTTTTTTTTAATTTTGAGTTCTCAATTCTAGCCTCCTCTTTCCTTTCCTCATTGAGAAGGCAAGAAATTTCATGTAGTTTATATTTGCTATGAAAAAATATATTTCCATATTTGTCATATTATAAAAGAAAACAAATCAAAATTTCCTGAAAAATAAACCAAGAAAAACATTTTTTAAAAAGGGATTTTCCATTCTGCATTTAGACTCCAGCAGTTATTTCTCTGGAAATGAATAACATTTTTCATCCTAAATCCTTGGGAATTGTCTTAAATAATTTTATTCCTGAGAATAGCTAAGTCATTCACAGTTTTTTATCATACAATATTTCAGTTATTGTATACAATGTTCTTCTTTTTCTGCTCATTTCACTTTGCATCAGTTCATCTAAGTCTTTCCAAGTTTTTCTGAGAACATGTAATAGTATTCTATCACAATCATAGAATACTATTCTACTACATACTACATAGAATACTATACATAGAATACATAGAATAGAAGATAGGCATCTTCTCAATTTTCAATTCTTTGCCATCTAAAAAAGAGCTGTCATAAATATTTTTATGTGTAAGTCCTTTTCCTTTTTATTTTTTTTTTTACCTCTTTGGAATACAAAACTAGTAATGATATTGCTGGGTCAAAGGTTATACATGGTTTTTATAGCCCTTTGCAAGTTACTTTTCAGAAGGGTTGAATCAGTTCACAACTACATTTACAAGACATTAAATTTCACACATGCTCTTGAATATTTTTCATTTTCATTTGCTGTCATATTAGCCAATCTGATAAGTATGGGTGGCATCTCAGAGTTGTTTTAATTTGTATTTCTTTGATAATAGTAATTTAGACTATTTATTCACCTGACTATAATAGCTTTGATGCCTTAATCTGAAAACTCCTTTTTCATATCCTGTGACCATTTACCAACTCGGAAAAGATTTTTATTTTTTATAAATTTGACTCAGCTCTCCATACATTTTAGAAATGAGGCTTTTATCAGAGAAATTTGCTGTAAACATTTTCTCCAGTTATGATTACTGTGTATTTCCTTCCATCTTATCCCTACCATTCATACTACGCTCTCTATCTCTGTCTCTGTCTCTCTCCTTCTCTCCTCTCTCTGTCTCTTATCTATTTCTCTTTTCTCTTTTTCTCCTTCTCCACTTTTTCTGAGTCCATATGCAAAGTGTTTTACTTTTGACTACCGATTCCCCCAATCTGATCCCTCCATTTTATGTCACTCTACTACCTAGTGTTCTCTCATTCCATTTTCCTCCTATTTTCTTATAGGGCAAGATAGATTTCTATACTTAAGTGAGTGTTTGTTATTCTTTCTTTGAACCAACTTCAATGAGAGGAAAATTCAAATGCTGTCTGCCTCAACCTCCCCCATCTTGAATTCACACTCATATTCAATTCATATGTATGTCTTCTCTCTATATACATATACTCCTAATACCCCTAATAATGAGAACATTTTTATGAGTTACAAATATCATTTTCCCCTTTAGGAATGTAAATAGTTGAAACTTATGGAATTCCTTATAATTTTTTTTTCTTTTTTACCTTTTTATGCTTCTCCTGAATCTTATATTTGAAAGTCAGATTTTTGGGGCAGTTAGTTAGTGTAGTGGATAGAGTACCACCACTGAAGTCAGGAGATACTGAGTTCGAATGTAGCCTCAGACATTTAACACTTCTTAGCTGTGTGACCCAAGGCAAGCCACTTAACCCCAATTGCCTCAAAGGAAAAAAAAAATTCAGCTCTGGTCTTTTTATGAAGAATGTTTGAAAATCCTTTATTTCACTGAATATCTATTCCCAATTCCCCTTAAACCTACTCCACCTCCTGAAGGATTATACTGAGTTTTGCTGGGGAGGTAATTCTTGGTTGTAAATCTGACTTTCTGGAATATCATATTCCAAACTATGTGGTTCTGTAGTATAGATGCTGCTAAATCTTATGTTATCCTGACAATTATTTCATGATATTTTAATTTTTTTTTCCTGGCAGCTTACAGTATATTCTCCTTGGACTGGGAATTCCAGAATTTGCATATGATATTTCTGAAGTTATCATTTGGGATCACTTTTCAAAGGTGATCAGTGGGTTCTATTTTCTGTTTTCAGAATATCAGGGCAATTTTCCTTGAGAATGTCTTGAAAGATAATACATATTTTTTATCATGGCATTTAGGTACTCCAATAATTCTCATAGTATCTCTCTTAGATCTATTATCCTGGTCACTTGTTTTTCCAGTAAGATGTTTCATATTTTCTTCCTTTTTTTTTTATTCTAATTGTCCAATTCTAATGTTTTTTTCTATTTTTTATTTTCAAGACATTTGCAAGAATAATTTTTTTGTCATTTACCCTTGAAAAACCTTGTGTTCAGGGCAGCTAGTTGGTGTAATGTGTAGTCTTGGCTGTGTGACCCCAGGCAAGTCACTTAACCCCAAATGCCTCAGCCAAAAAAAAAAAAAGGAAAAACCTTTTATTCCAATTTTTCTCCACCTTCTTCCCCACCTCCTCCCTTAGATGGCATGTAATCCAATTGTAATCCAATATATGTTAAACATTATAAAAATACACATTAAATCCCAAATAGGCATACATATTTATACAATTATCTTGCTGCACAAGAAAAATCGGATCAAAAAAAATTTTTAAATGAGAAAGAAAATAAAATTCAAGCAAACCATAGTAAAAAGATAAATTAAAAAATGTTTTGCACAAGCAAAACCAATGCAGACAAGATTAGAAGAGAAGCAGAAAACTGGGGGGGAGAGGGAATCTTTTTATCAAAAGGTTCTTATGAAGGCCTTATTTCTAAAACATAGAGAATTGCTCAAATTTATAAGAATTCAAGCCATTCTCCAATTAACAAATGATCAAAGGACAATTTTCAGATGAAGAAATTGGAAACCATTTCTAGTCATATGAAAAGGTGCTCTAAATCACTATTGATCAGAGAAATGCAAATTAAGACAACCCTGAGACACCACCTCTGAGATTGCCTAATATGACAGGAAAAGATAATGATGAACATTGAAGGGGATGTGGGAAAACTAGGACACTGATACATTGTTGGTGGGACTGTGAATGGATCCAGCCATTCTGTAGAGCAATTTGGAACTATGCTTAAAAAGTTATCAAATTGTGCATACCTTTTGATCCAGCAGTATCTCTACCGGGCCTATATCCCAAAGAGATTTTAAAGAAGAGAAAGGGACCCACATGTGCAAAAATGTTTGTGGCAGCCCTTTTTTAGTGGCTAGAAACTGGAAACTGAGTGAATGCCCATCAATTGGAGAATGGCTGAATAAGTTAGAGTATATGAATGTTATGCAATATTATTGTTCTATAAGAAATGATCAGAAAGATAATTTTAGAGAAGCCTGGAGAGACTGATGCAAAGTGAAATGATCAGAACCAGATCATTGTACATGATAAACATCAATATTATATCATGATTAATTCTGATGAACATGACTCTTTCCAACAATGAGATGATTGATGCCAGTTCCAATGATCTTGTGATGAAGAGATTCATCTATACCCAGAGAGAGGACTATGGAAAATGAATGTGGATCACAACATAACATTCTCATTCCTTTTGATGTTGTTCGGTTGCATTTTGTTTTCTTACTCATTTTCTTTCCTTTTTGATCTGATTTTTTTGTGCAACAAAAGAATTGTATAAATATGTTTACACATTTTGGATTTAACATATATTTTAACATGTATAACATATATTGAATTGCTTGCCATCTGGGGAGACAGTGGGGGGAAGGAGTGAAAAATTAGAAACACAAGACTATGCAAGGGTCAATGTTGAAAAATTATCTATGCATATGTTTTGAAAATAAAAAGCTTTAAATTAAAAAAAAAAGAAATGAAGCCTTTATCAGAATCCTTGAATGTAAAAATACTTTCCCAGTTTATTGCTTCCCTTTTAATCCTTTCTTTATTAATTTTGTTTGTACTCAATTCTAATTTTTAAGGAATTATTTTCTTGAGTGAGCTTTTGTACTAACTTTTCCATTTAGCCAATTCTATTTTTAAGGGGTTCTTTTCTTCAGTGAATTTTTGTACCTCTCTTTTCATTTGGCTAATGCTGCTTTTTAAGGAGTTCTCTTCAGTGGGGTAGGGTTTTTTTGCCCTTTTTACCATTTGGCCTATACTTTTTTTAAAAAGTGTTGTTTTCTTATAAGCCTCTTTTACCAAACTCTTGACTATTTTCTTTATTATTATTTTCTTGCAACAGCCTCTTTTTCCAATTTTTCCTCTACCTCTCTTATTTCATTTTTAATATTTGTTTTGAGCCCTTCCAGAAATTCTCTTTTCTTGAGGTGAGGCGGCGCAGTGGATACAGCACCAGCCCTGATGTCAGGAGGACCTAAGTTCAAATCTGATTTTAGATACTTAACACTTCCTAGCTGTGTGACCCTGGGCAAGTCACTTAACCCCAATTGCCTCTGCAAAAAGAAAAAAAAAAAAAAAAAGATTTTATTCTAAAGTTGTGTTCTGTTTCCAGGTTAAAGAAAGCATTGTTCAAATTTCTAGAGTTTTTATGTAGCTATTTTCAAAGCTAGTTCTGTAGATTTCTAAGTTTTCCATTTTTCCAAGATGGTATGATCTAAGGAGAGTTGTGTCACGGATATTACTTCACCTTTTTTTGTGTGTGTGTGGGTTTTACCACTAAAGAGTTCATTTTGAGACTTTAAAGCTATTTGAAGGGGAATTTGGGGGAGTTCAGGTTAGTTTTGCTTTGCTATCTTGGCTCTACCCCTATATATCAGAATTCCAATAGAAAAACAGGGATATTCTTTCCTCTTTACTATTTATTTTGGACAAGGGCTCATTCCACTTTATCTAGTCTTTCAGAAGAGGAGCTGATTTCATGTAATGTTCATTTCCAAAGCTGAGCCTTTGAAATCATGTTTGCCCCTCTTTATTAAGTTCTCAAGTATATTGTTACAAATACTAGATGCACTTGTATAAAGATCCCAAATGCCATGTGACATTTTGCTTCTTTTTCAAGTTATTGTCCTTTGTGACAATATATTACTTCATTTTTTTTTCTGTTATAATGGTTTTTCCTTCCCCCTTCCATTTTCAGTTTCAGTCTATCATGATCATATTAGTAAATCTCCAGACAAATGTTACCTTTCTGGTCCTTTTAGGGCACAATTAGTCCCTGGTCAACCTTAAGAAAAAGGTTTCTTAAGCTATATCTGTTTTTTTTTTTCCTCTCCTTTTAAAGTCCCTCACTTCAAATGGAATTAGTGATGAGAACACCACCACACCTGAAATGGCTTTGCTTTTATGCCTAAAATTTAATAATCTCTAAAAATTCATTTTAGGTTTCTTTTTAACAGGATTTCTTCATAAAGCATTAGTAGTGGTTAAGGAGGCCTATAAAGATTGGTTCTCCTGAGGTAGCTAGGTGGTACAGTGAATAGAGTATCAACCCTGAATTCAGGAGGACCTGCATTCAAATTTGACCTCAGACACTTAACACTTCCTAGCTGTGTGACCCTGGGCAAGTCATTTAACCCCAATTGCCTCAAGGGAAAAAAATTGTTTCTCCAAACAGCCTTAGAAAGTGGGACATTTTAAAAACTTATATGGGAATGATATTAGGCTGTTTTTGCTCCCTTAATAGAGTATTAGTGAATCATCATGACACATCTTTCCTGTGTTTTCCTCATATTTGTTGGCACTTTGAAAAGAACAGAATTACACACTCAATGCAAATATATGAAGAAATCAAAGAAAGAAAGAAATTAGCATCCTAAATTGATATTAGGAAAATACTTTGGTTCAATAGCAGACAAAATGCAAGAATCATATCTATAACTTCTTTGTTGTTGAGATCAATATCCAAAGCACTAAAAATCATTGAGAGTGTAGGTTAGTGGTGAGTGAATGGATTCTTTTCAATTTAACTATGTTCTGGATTGGCAGAGTTTTAATATATCTCTCACAGTTTTACTTAGTCTCAAGTAGGAATTTAGCAATACTGGAAGTAAAATTGTAGAAATTACTTTTTTCCTGCCCTAATACCAGTATATCACCAAAACTTCAAAATTTAATTCTCAGTATAGCATTTTCTCTCTCCCTCTCATATAGTATTTATGAAATCAATTGATTTCATCCAACAACAATACTTTACATTTATTCCAATTAAGTTAGATCTGACCTTTTGAGGTTATTTGGATTTTGGCTTTGTCATCCAAGCTCCATTTCACCTGCAGTTATTTCATACTAATATACTTATGTAGTGATAGAAGTGAGCTCCATATATGTTGATAGGCTCATGTGGCTTCTCTCACTTCTTCTCCCCACATCCTTCCCCAAGGGGACTTTCATTCCTTCTAGGATGGGAAGTAGGAGCTTGGAACTGAAGGCCATCACTGTGCTCTACTCAAAGTAAGGCTGAATCAGATAGAAGTATATTTATCTGCTTCCTTAAATATTGGTCATCCAGGGGATTATGATTGGGTTCCAGGGGAATATAAGAAGGGAGGTAGGAGACAATCTCAGGGAAAATGAGATAATAATTCCTAGATTCAAGTCTTGAGTTCTTGATTCCTTTCCCACCTAATATCAGTTCAACAACAAACACATGAGAATATCAGAGAAACTCATTTAGCCAAATTTTAAGGGAAATCAGAGAAGTTATGCATGGAATATATGCCAGACATAACAAAATGAAAGGGCTCTCCCCTTAGGAACAAGATAACTTAGCTTAACCAAGTCTCTTGGATTTCACTCAAGGGAGAAACTCCCTGAAGTCTCTAGAGAAGCAAATTTGGTATAAGGATATAAACACCCAATCCTCTCATGTCTTCTCAGAGTCTTTTCTTTCAGCAATATGAAATGGGCTTGGCTTCTTCCATCTTTTCTCTTGAAGCTGAAAGCCAACTCTATGCTCAGTTCAAAGAAGACTTTCACTGGAAGAGTCTGGAAGAAGGAGTTGCACTTGAACAGTTCCCAGAGAAGATTTGGCTAGACCTAAAGTTCTATCCTCTCACCAATTCTGCCTCCGCTCTTATATTGGGCAAGGTCTTCATCTCCACCAATAAGGAAAAATACCATTTATCTCCAAGGAAGCCAGTTTCACTTGGTCAGAGTATGTCTGTGGAAAGTGATGTAAGTTATGAGAAATAGAAAGGTAGGGTGGGGAAGTCAGATTATGAATGGCTTTGAATGCTAATAGATGATTATATATTTGATCCAGGAAGTTATCAGGGTTCATTGGAACTTAATTAGTAGGGAGGTGACAGATCTGTTCTTTAGGAAGATCACATTGACAGCTGAGTGGGGGATGGAGAGGAGTGGAGAGAAATTGTTGGCAGACAGAGCAAGGGTAGACTATTGTGCTAGTCCAGGCATTAGGTAATGATAGCTTTCCTCAAGGTGGTAGCAGTTTCTGAGGGGAGCAGAGAAACATTATAAAGATAAAATCAACAGTCTTTGAAAACAAATTGGATATGGGTACTGAGAGTAAGGAATTAAGCAAGACACTGAAGTTGAAATGGGTGACTAGGAGGATGGTGATACTCTCAACAATAATATGGAAGTTATGAAGAAGGGAGGGTTTCAAACACGTCAAATTTATCATGACTACAAGACAGAGTTTGAGTTGTCCAATTGACAGTTTGAGATAATGATACTGAAGATCAACAGAGAGGTTAGGATTGGATAAAAATAGATAAGAGAATCATCTATACAGAGAAGATTATTGAATCCATAGGAGCTGGTGATATGACCAAGTGAAATAATACAGAAGCAGAAGAAAAGAGGTCCTAAGACAAAGAACCCTCTGAAGTATAGGCTTGGCCTGAATGAAAACCTTGCAAAGAGGTTGAAAAGGAGTTGTCAAACAGGTGAGTAGGAAGCAGGGTGAATAATGAAAACCCAGGGAGAAGAGATTATCTAGGGGAAGAGAGTAATTAACACTGTCCAGGACTTCTGAGGAGTCAAGAAGATTGGAGATTGAGAAAAAGTTATTATATAGATTTATAAAGAATTAAGAAGAGAGTGAGAGAAAGGGAAATGGAGGCACCTCTGGTAGACACTATCCCTTGTGACAAAATCTTTTACCCATTCAAAATACTCTCAAAGCACAAACAAAACCAAAAACCAATATTATTTTCAGACTGCTTGGCAGGCTGGTGAGGGAAATTTTTTGGTTACAGAAAATTTTACTGACTGACTCCCCCACAAAACAAACAAACAAACAAAAACATAACACATTATTGCAGATGTGTCGGTTTATATTACCTAAATATAAGTTCAGTTCTGACTATAACTAGAATTCAAGTTTTCTCAGCACTACCTTCTTCTTTACACTTCTAAGAAATGCTGCATTATTCCCACCCTCCAAAATCATTCTTAGTTTCTCTTTCCTCTCAACATTTCCAAACTTTCTTCTCCTTTGTCTTCTCATTTAAAGGTGCTTAAATTCACCTTAGTTTGAAACAGCCAGTCCCAGAATCCTGAAGGAGTCACCCTGACTCATCTATTTGCTAATGTATTTTACAGTTGAAAGACAATAATTTGAATCAGAAATCCAAGATAAGCTTTCCTAGAATGAGCAAAACTGAAAAGAGGGAAATCTTTAATCACTCCAACTACTTGATTAAACTGCCTAAGGGCAAAATGTTGCTTTATAATCTGTGATTTAGCCAACTTGAGGCTAACTTTGAAGTATATTGAAGCTCTATTAAATGAGGTGAGACTACAATTTTTCTTTTTTAAAGTTAACCTTTTCTTGGGGGAAAAAACAATAATGTCAAGGTTGGTGGTTAATCATGCTCAAAGGTAAATAATTAAGTAGATAGCAAAATGAATACAAAAATGAAAAACAAAGCCTGCCCAACAAAATGGTCAGTGTTGCACTTATTTTAAAAAAAAAAAAAAAAAAAAAAACATTAAAAGTGTAGAAAATAGAGAATTTTTTAAAAATTAACTACATGTATTTGTTCATTCAACAAACACTTGTTGAATGCTTAGTGGTAGGTATTACAGGAATATGTGTGTATGTGTATGTGTACATATGAAATTAACATACCAGCATAACACAGTCATTATCTACATTACCATTACAATCTTTCTTATTTCTGGAGTTCCTGATAGGAAGTTAAATGCTGAAATAGAAAGCCCTTGCTCTGCTCTTTTTTAATAGTGAGGACTTGGGCAAGCCACTTGAATTCTATGCCTCAATTTCCTTAACAAATTAAAGAATTCAATTATCTCTAAAGTACCTCTAGTCCTAACATTGTGATTCTTCCAAATTCTTCTACTTATAAACAATTATGGAAATAAGAATGACTTTCCTATGTGGTTTGGATAACTCATTTTCATATGAAATCAAGAATTTGAAAGAAGAAATCAACCTTCCCATTACTCTTCAATATTTAATGAAAACTAGATAAGGTAGCATTGAACTGTTCTAAATTGTGGTAACAAAACATAGAGAAATTAACATATTTTCCCCTCAAGGAATTTACAATCTATAAATGATACAAGTACAACAAGTTTTAACAAAAGATTGCCTATTGGTTTTTGTGGCCCTCTGCTAAAAATAAATTGGCTTTATCAGCCTAGAATTTTAATCTAAAATAGAAAATCATCAGTGTTTTAATAGACACTTATTCACCTAAAGTAAATGCAGGAATCATTTACCAATCTGGGCAATAAAATGTTAAAACAAGTCTTATTTAAGCTACTTTAAGATATTTTATATGACAATCCATTATCTCTCAAAATAGCTTTCTATTCTTTATATGTGTTTGCTTTGGTTATTAGGCTTCTTCAAAGTATATGCCTCTTCGATGGCAATAACAAAGATGTTAGATAAAATCTGTAAGCTTTGACTGTTTTCATATTTAGCTCTGTTGTCGAATCTTTCTCTTCTCTGGCTGCTGTGGTTCCATATTTTTGACATTCTTCTGAGATCAGTGAACCATTAATATATATCAGCAGTACTTGTCAACAAGTCAAAGAACTAATTGACTATTCTATTATGTCCCCAAAGAAATCTCATGTGATTTTCATATTGAAGATTTCCATTGTGCTCATGTAAAGATTTAATGAACTCACATCTAGACTTATTTAACTTGGGCAGTTGAACAACTATGGAAGTCATATAAATGAATAATACAAGCAAAACTTTATGCATCTTCCATCAAGGCTTTTTAGATGCTTTCAAACAAATCAATGGTAACACACACAATCTGCAATTTCTCTATAATCAAAGGTAAGGGGAGAATTGGAGCTACCTAGCTTAGGTAGTTCAAGCAAAAATCTATTTTCAGTTGAATTACCTATTTCAAAGATGTACAGGTCAAAAGAGATATCTCCCCCCTCTCTTTCCTTAAACTATATTATTTGACTAATTGGTTCACTTTATTTGTTTCAACATCTGAGCCTTTCACAGCTTGAAATATCTTTAAATTTTCCCTCTGGCAACATATTTTTCCCCCTTCAAGATTCATTTCAAAGGTCATCTCTACTGAAAGAAAAAGTCATCTTCCATGACTATAGTCAACCCTCCTACCCCTCCTCCCTCTGTCACTTCCTGTTCTGTATCTCTAAATATAGTACATGCTATTTTGCCTTTTTTTTTTCTTAGCTGATATCCTTTTCTTTTCTTAGCTGATATCCTTTTCTTTTCTTTTTTAATTTTTTTTGGGGGGTAGGGAGGAGTTGTTTATAAAAGTATCAGAGACTGGAAACTTGTTCCAACTAAGTCCATCATTCTTCATACACATTATTGTGCTCAGTACAATATTATATACACAATAGATGTTTAATAAATGCATGCATATGAATTAGGGAATTTTCAGTTTTGACTAAAGTCTTACAGATGTAAAATAACTTTTCATCTGGATGTAAGATTTCTGAACTATTAAATTTCTTTCCAGAATCTCCAAGGTTACTGAATAATATAGTACTGAACTGTATAAAAGAAATACTTTGCTGGATAACAATTATAGGATTAGAAAAGCCTCCTGTGTTTTAGTGCATTTGTTTTATGTGTTTAGACTAATCTCTTCTTTACCATTTGAAAACTGAAGTATGAAAAAAGGGGGGGGGGGAGGAGAGGGATTGAATAGACCTTGGCTGGTTGTGGAGCAAAAAGCACCTTAATAGAAAGAAGTAAATTTTTAAAAGTTCTTCTCTTTTCCTTCTTCTTAAGAAAAAGTCCTTAACTAAGTCTACATTATCAGAGGACTTTGGATTTAACAAACAATTAAAGAAAAAGTCTCTTCTTCCTCTCTCTCCTCATATAAAGAAAAGGACTTCAACTAAGACCAACAAAAACAGAAGAAAAGTGATGACCTGGTAAAGAAAAAGCCATAGAATGAAATTTTAATCCTAGGAAAGAGAGAGCTTGGTTTAAAGGAGGATCTCTGGAGCAAAAGAAAGGGACTCAACTTGATTTGTGCTTTAGAATAGGGAAAGGGGTTTAGAATTGATATCTGAGGCATCTGCAATAAAAATAAGAAGACAACAACAAAAAGAACCTTTATTACCTCAGGAAAGATTAAGATATAAACCTGAAAGAGGACTTTTTAAAAAAAAGTCCAAGAACAGTTTCTTCATAAGTTTTAGGATTCTTCAAACAAATGGTGAGTATTTAAAAATATTAAAAATAAATGAGATTTATGGAGAAAAGGCAGTGTAACATTTGAGATATAAAACTTTATTCTTGTAACAAAATCCCTAAAAATCAAAATGCATTAAATAGAAATGAATGACTTTATAATATTAAAAGAATATTTAAAACAAATCCAAAAGAATGAGAAAAAGGAGGAACAATATCTCATATCAAAAACAACTGACCTGAAAAAACAGGTTAAGAAGAGAGAATTTAAAAAGCACAATTACCTTACCTTCCCCCCCCCAAAGATATACTCTGAATATCATATTTGAAGAAATCATTAAAGAAAAATTGTCTAGTCATATTAGAAGAAAGAGAAAATTGTAAAAAAGAGAAAAAACCTACTGTTTTCAGAAATAAAAAATATCTAAATAATGGGGGAAAATATTCATGGTTCATGGATAGGACAAATCAATGTAATAAAAACAACAATACTTCCTGTGTTAATTTACTAATTCAATGTCATATTAATTAAACTCCAAATATTATTTCTTAAAACTAGAAGAAAGAAAAAAAAACAGAATTCATATAAAAGCAAAAAAAATGTCAAAAATCCCAAGGGAAATAATGAAAATGAATGAGAAGAAAGAGCATCTAGCTAAACTAGATTTCAAACTACAATAAAAAGCAGTAATTCTCAAAACAAATTTATACTGGTTAAAAAATAGACATCAATCAATGAAATAGGTTAGGCATATCATATACTTGTGCAAATGTATATGATAAAAAATAAAAAATCCCAGTTACTGAGAAAAAGGCTTACTATTTGATTTAAAAAAGAAGAAAAGAAAAAAAAACTGCTAAGTAAATTGAACAGCAATATTGAAAAAAAATTAGATTTAGGTCAATACTTCAAAAGTAAAATACAGGGCAGCTAGATGGGGCAGTGCATAGTGTACTGGCCCTGAGGTCAGGAAGACTTGAGTTTAAATTCGACCTTGGACACTTAATACTTCCTAGCTATGTGACTTTGGGCAAATCACTTAACCCCAATTGCCTAAGCAAAAATAAATAAATAAATACAGATAAGCTTCAAATAAGTATATAGACATAATATAAAAGGTCATATAAAATATTTAAAAGAATGAGGGATAAGGAGAAAGTTCATGACCAAATGAAAGATAGGGATCAGAGAAGATATAATGAATAATTTTGATTACATAAAATATAAAAGTTTTTACACAAAGAAATCAAATAGCTCTAAGATTAAAAGATAAATAATTACAAAAATATTTTCAGCAAATTTATCTAATAAGGGCTTTATCTTCTGGCTATTTAAAGATCTGCTTCACATTCAGAAGAATGAAAGCCATTTCCCAGTTGATAAATGGTCTACTAATATGCACAGACAATTGTAAGAAAAAAATTGTAGTCTATCAATAATCCTATGGGGGGAAAAAGTGCTCTAAAACATGACTTATTAGAGAAAAAAATTAAAGTAATTATGAGATTCTATCTTACACCCAGCAAATTGTCAAAAATGACCAAAAAAAAAAAAAAATGATAAATGTTGGAAGGGCTATGACACTGTGATGCAGTGTTAGTAAATGTGTGAATGGATACAACCATTCTGGAAAAGAAATTGGAATTATGTACAAAAAAGTTACTCAACAATCCATGTTCTTTAACATTATATCTCTGTTAGGCTGATCTCTAAAGGTAAAGGAATTTATAGTTACTTTATATGTGCTGGCAGAAAAAAAATAACCTGAAAGTTTGAAGGATGCTTATCAGTTGAAGAATGGTGAATAAAATGTGGCATATGGATAAGAGGAAAGAGGTTATTTCAAAGAGACATGGAAAGACTTTTTTGAACTGATGTAGAGTGATGTAAATAGAACCAGAAGAATAAATCATACTATTATCAATATTATACAAACCATAATTGTATATCACAATTACACAGTAGTATACAATTTTACAATTAATATTATACAAATTAAGGGTTTTTTTTATAACCAATGAAGAATGAAATGAGCAGAACTAGGAGTACAATTGATAGAGTAACAGCAAATATTATACAAAGCAAATAACAATCACTTGTCCTTGTTAAGACAAACCACTTTGGAAGCTACAAGAATAAGATCAATATAATAAAGACCTTTGATTCCACAGGATAGATAACAAAATAACTATGTATTTGTTGACATAAAAGTGATAGCTTTTGGATGCAGAGTAAGACAAAAATATTTTTGTATAAACCCAACAAGGTATTTTTTCCCCTTTCTGCTTGATAATGCATACTATTATAAGAAATGCAGTTTCTTTTCTCTTTTTCATTGAGGTGAGGTTGGGTGAGAAAGGAAATAGATTTATTTCAGTCAAAATTACATTAAAAATAAAGAGGGGACACTACAGACGAGAAACATTACATGCATTTTTAGATGAGATCATTGGATTATTTATTTTGCTTAAATGTTTACTTTGTCCCAAGAAATTTCTAGAGGAGTAAGGATAATAGATAAATGTTTGTAATGGAAAAACAAAACTAAAAAAAAAAAAAAAAGTAATGAAAGATAACTGGATCTGCAAGAGACCAAATGTGAGGCTAATCTCCTTATACTCTTTAGGAATAAATGGAGAAGGGAAGGAGTGTAAATATTTAGGAGTTTCTGTTTCAAGTTTTAAAATTATCTTCATGCTATAATTTGAACAAAATGAGCTCTTAATTTAGAAGAATCTTTTTAGGAGACTTGAAATCCTTAATTTTAAGTTGTCACTTTTTCTAAACAACTAACTTAAATTACTGAACAACAAACAAAAAAGATAATTAAATGAAAAACTTCCCTTTTATGCTAAAGGAATGCTAATACAAAACAATAGGAATGTTATATGACCTTATTTACCTCTCAGACTAGTTGTTATGGTGAACCAGAATAAATATATCCCCCACCCCCTCTTTTGATGTGGAAATAACTCACCAGTAAAAGCAGTATTAAGATATCTTTTAATTACCTGGAGGAAGTAATTTATTAAATACATACTGAGGTATCATGGATTCCAAACTTTTCTAAAAGATTTTTTCTCAGTCATCAAAATATTTCACATTTTTATTGGATTTTGAGACCTGCAAACCACTTACAACCCTGTGAGGTAACTAATGTATTATTACTATATTTAGAGATAAGGGGGGGGAAAGAGTCAGAGGTTGTCAGAGAAGATACTGAAATCCAGAAGGAAGAGTTCTTAATATTGTATCAGATTGTTGTCAGACTAGATCTTTGAAAATGGGTAGGTATTTCAACAGGAGCAGATTAGACAAGATTGAAATATCAGTGATATAATTCTTTCTACCCTCAATGCAATTTCCACTTTTAAACTTAGCTTTCTTTTCAACCAAACTTGTTAATTACATCAAGCTGTAAGCAAATCACTCTTCCTAGTTAGCAACTTAGAATCTTAGAATGTTCTCATTTCTTTTCTTTATTAAAGCTTTTGTATCATTGTACTCGGTCTTTCAAATTCAACAAATATTTATTGAACAGTTATTGTGTGCAGAATATGATGCAAGCCACCAGAGAAGATAAAAAGTTAAGTTGACTGACATATTTCCTGTATACATAGAACTTATGGGAGACACAAAGTGATAGAAAGAAAAAAAATTGAGCATTCTAACTATTGTGCTAAGACCTTTTTTCTTTTTTTTCTTTCTTTTTTTTTTTTTTTTTTTGCTGAGGCAATTGGAGTTAAGTGACTTGCCTAGGATCACACAGCTAGGAACTGTTAAGTGTCTGAAGACACATTTGAACTCAGGTCTTCCTGACTTCTGGGCTGGTATTCTATCCACTGCACCACTTAGCTGCCCCCTAATAAAAACTTCTTAAAAAAGCAAATATTATCTCATTGATTCTTCCAACAACATTGGGAGTTAAGTACTATTATTATCCTCATTTTACAATTTAGGAAATTGAGGTCAATAGAGGTTAAAGTGTCTTGCTCAGTATCACATAGGTAGTTAATGTCTTAGGGCCCATTCAAACTCAGGTCTTCAGGAATTCTATCTACTGTGCCACTAGGTGCCTCTGATGCATTAGGCACAGATAATAAATACTAGTTAATGATTTGTCAGGGATTGTTGTTGGGACTCAAGGTACTTCATGGAGGAATCACAAGAGTTATGAAAGACTAAAATCAATAGCCTCTTTGTTTTTGGCCTAGTCAAAATAAGGTCTTGTTGAATTAGAGGGGATGGCAAGGGCAATACTGCCAATCTTTTCCTGTTGATACAGGTGGGATTCACATTAAGAGAAAGGGAAGGTTTGAGAGACAATCTGAAATGTAATCAGCCTTGGATACCCTAGTTTTCAGTCCATAGATGGTAAACAAAGTCCAGAACGGTTTTTCAAATCGTTGCTCCCATTATAAAGCAACAAATTCTCAGCAAGATTCCTAGTTTCATGTATCAGGGCAGTTTAGGGGTTAGGGCAGTTGTGTTTTTAAGGGAGAAAATAAGTCTGATTTTTTTTTTTATATCAGAAATCATAATAGGGAGGAACTGATCATCTAAGAAACTGGAAATTTTTAGATTGGAATAGATAATTCCAAACAGTGGAGAAAGGACAGAATGAAAAAGATGAAGTATCAAGGAGGATGAGAAGGTATGGGTAAAGCACAGACAGTTTGATGGATCGAGAAGGATTAAATATGAAGAAAAAGGGAAAAAAAAGCCCATACTATAATAGGAGATGGAGAAAATGGAAAATAGTTACTGTGAAGTAACATTAGGAAAAGCCTGGTTTATGCCATATTGCCAATTTCTATGTCCCCAAGGATTTCTTCCTCAGACCCACATGGGAATTTACTTTTAGCACCTTCTCTCTTTAGTCCCATGTCAGATACACATATACAGATAATATAAAGGCTTAAAAAGCAACTCTTCATCACACAATGGTAGAGGGGACTCTGGCCTAGGGTAATGTGCAGTGACACTTTTGAAAATACACCTTTATTCAAGAGAGTTCAAATTAAAGGACTATTGTCATGGCAGCCCATGAGTAAGTTTTCAGTAGCAAAGAGGATAACTTTTTTTATTCTCTTTTTAAAGAGAAGCTCTTTTTCATCATCCAACCCTGTAAGCTTTGCCTAATAATTTGGTATTATAGATTTTGTCACTTGATTATGTTTTGTTTTGTTGGAGGGAGGGGAAGTAAAAAAAAAAAGAGGAAGGGAGAAAGGAAAGAGATTGTGGAAAAAAGGGAAATGGGAATTGTGGAAATGTCTTGTCTAGGATGACTAATTGGAATCACATTCTATTTACCTATGTTCACTGTGAAGTAAGGTTCATTTTTAGTGACTAAACAAATAAAACCCTGCTGCTAGTTACAGAAGTATAATTTAAATTGGCCAATGAGGAACCAATAGGTTATATAAACCTATAAATGGAATGTTGCATGAATGGCAGTTGTAAAATTGATGTTTCCTTTGATGTCCTTTTTTTTTTTCTCTAGTCAAATTCACTCTTTTTCACTTTCAATTTGTAAGAGAAAACCTGTATTTTGCACTTTCTGTCTTTTTTCTCTTGATATATTTCTAAGAATTCATTACAGATGAGCACTGTATTTACTTTTATATTTAATGGGTGTTTGTTGGTCAGAGAAGTTGAAGCATCAACATGCTGCTGGGATAAATCTCTTAACTACTGAACTAAGGAAAGAGAATGCTAAGAATTCTGTATTAATTTATGTCTACATCTAAATAACATGTTTTAAAAAATTATGTTGGAGTTTGCTTCCAGTAAAGAGATGAGAAAATATAACTCCCTCTTTTCCTTACAGAAGTGAGTAACTAAGGTCTGGAACAATGTATATATACTGTTAGCTTCTAATGATATTGATTTGTTTTGTTGAACTGCTTTTTTCCCTCCCTTTATTTATTTCTGTTGTTACAATTATCCACTGATTTGTGGACCAGGGAGAGATTTAAAGTGATTTAAAAATAAAAGATATAAATAAAAATAAAAATACTAAGTCACAAACACTCTTTTCTCATTTTAGCTGTTCTTTTCCCCTGTCAGTAAAATGGCTTTATAAATTAAAACCTATGAGCAATATTAACTGGGGAATGGTTGAACAAATGATGGCATATGAATATAATAGAATATTATTGTACCTTGAGAAGTGATGAAAGGGACAGTTTCAGAGAAGTCTGAGAAGGCTTGTAGGAACTTGTGCAAAATGAAGTAAGTAGAACCAGGAGAACAATTTTACAACATTGTAAAAACAAACAACTTTTGAAAGATTTATTTTTATTTTATTTTATTTATTTATTTATTAAAGCTTTTTATTTGCAAAACATATGCATAGATAATTTTTCAACATTGACCCTTGCAAAGCTTTCTGTTACAAATTTTTCCCTCCTACCCCCCCATCCCCTCCCCTAGATGGCAGGAAGGAAGTCTAATACATGTTAATTATGTTAAAATATTTGACAGATTGAATATGTGTATACATATTTATACAGTTATCTTGCTGAACAGGAAAGGGAAAAAAAACAAACCTGAGAAGGAAGACATAATGCAAGCAAACATCAATAGAGAGTGTGAAAATGCTATGTTGTTGTCCAGACTCAGATCCCACAGGCCTCTCCCTGGGTGTATATGGCTTTGTAACTTTGAAAAATTTAACTCTGATAAATGCAATGACCAACAATGACACCAAAGAATAGAAGAATTGATCAGGAAGCATGCAACCTATCTTCTGGTAGAGACCTGATTGAGTAAAGGTGTAGAATAAGATATAAATTTTTGGACATGAGCAATGTTGGAATTTGTTTTGCTTGACTAAGCATATTTGTTGCAAGCTTTTTTCCCCCTATATATTGTTAACTAGGTGTAAGAGGGAAAATAAGGAAGGGGTTGTTAAAATGAAAGAAGTAAAGAGAAAGAAAAATGTAGAAAAAGAAAACATGAGTGAGAACATTGCTGACGTATTTAAGAAAGATATATTTAAGAGAAAGAACATGAGAAAGAACCCAGACAAGCAAGATAGCTTTGAAAGTTACATGCTGAATTTATTATATACTTTAAAAGAAAAACAAGCTGTACATAGTAGAGATTCATTTCATGTACATTCTTTTTTTGTCCTATTATGCATGTAGAAATTATCATTTTATTTGGTATTTGAGTTCAGAATTTTAAAAATTGAAATGAAAAAATCTAACTGCTATGTGAATGTGACTTTTGTGTTTGGCATTAAAATAATGGTTTTTTTTCCTTTAGAAATCTCAACTAAAACTTATAGGAAAATGAGTCCATTGAAGCTATTAGCTTCAATGAGACTCTCAAATGATATGGGGATGCTCTAGCCAGTGCAAAATTTGATTGTAAATAATGTCAAAATTAAACTTTTACCTGGTACTAGTAGTACTATGGGGACAATGAGTTGGAAACAACCATCACCACCAAAAAAATGTATTGTACTCTAGAGAAAAAATTAAGCTAAACTGTATTGAAGTGTGTTAGGTTAGTCAGTATGTTAACAAGTGGTCTATACAGCTCCAGATTCTGAGAGACTGTATTTTCCTATCAAAATTTTACTGACAATGTCCTTTTCTTCTTTCTTATTTTTTTCTATCACTGTTACTTTGGTCTATAGGTTCTGTCATTTACTCTCTGATACTATTTAATTTGGCTAAAGGAAAGGTCCAGATATAAAATGTTAGCCAATAATAAAAGAATTAATAGAATTTTAAGGCTGTTTTTTTTTTTTAAACGTCTAAATGCCTTGTGTGTCTGAATATGTGAGAGAGGTCAATATATATCACCTCATTCTCCTAGAGTTATATTAAACCTATTTAGGTCCATCAGAATATGAAAGAAAACAGTTAAACTCTCTTCAATATATTTATGTTCTTTTTTGCAATTTCTTTCCATACACTGCAATACTGAGTTAGCTCCCCACTATACAGGTTTACCATGAAAACAAGTGATTATGGTATTTGGTGAAATACTTGAGACTGCTGAAGAGGAGTAAACTGTCAAGAATTCTTATTATCATTCGTCTCCATTTAGATGATATATCTATATCTATATCTATATTTTTTTTTGAGGAGGAGGAAAAAATCTTGCTGTTAGGTCTTTCTTATATTACAAATAACTACTCTCCTATTGTTATTGACTGGTAACTTAATTATTTCCAAAGAACGCCGGTTTGGGGTCTTAGGTCCTGATTTCAAATTGAGTTCAGACACTTATTATCTTTTTTACCTTGAGAAAAGCACAATGTATCTGGGCTTCAATTTCCTCTATTAATAACGACGTAGTTGGACTGGGTCACCTCTACAGACCATCTCTAAATCTACCCTCCTACTACTTCCTTTTAAATCTCTACAAGTCGAGATCCACCTGAAATATGATACTTTGCCTTCTTTGGACAGGGAAGAAATAGCAGCAGAAGGAAGATTTCAAAAGTTCTAGTGCAAAATAAATAATGTCACACGGTATCTGGCAAGTGCCCAAAGCGAGCAAAACAGAAAGGAGACGAGTCAGCTTCCCATGCTAGAAAAGTTGTGTTGCTTTGTCACAGCACCATTCATTTATTTATTAGGCATTTTTAAGATGACACAAATAATGAACAAAGAGTTGAAGGAGGAGGTGGGTTGGTGAGTTGGGAAGGTGGATCATTTTCTCGTCTCCCTTCTTTTCCTTCACAAACTGCTTCCATTCCCCTGCTCTCTCTCCTTTCTCATCTCCGTCTCCTTGCTTTCATACAATCTCAGTTAAATGCTCACCTTCTGCAAGGTCTTTCTCAGTCTTCAATACAACTTTCCCCCTCTGCTTAATCTCCACTTTACGCAAAATATAGCTTGTTTGTACAGAATAGTTTGCGCATAGTCTCTCCCCTTCAGTAGAATGGAAACTCCTTGAGGACAGGACCTTTTTACCTCGGCGCATCGCACTGTGTCTGGCACATAGTAGGCCTTTAAGAAATTGCTGACTGACATGCAGCAGGACTCCTTCTCCGGTCTAGAATCAGGGGGTGAGACATTCAAGGACTACCTTTTCTTTAGTCCAATCACCGCTGTCGAGGTTAGAAAAGACAGGCTGCCATTTCTTCCCCCTTCTGTCTCCAATTCAACCGCGCCCCACAAACACAAGCATAGATCCAGGAAACCAAATAAAAGCGCCCGGGAGCCAAAACTGCAGCCGCGGCTCAGTCAGACAGACCGGCAGACAGACCTCCTAGACGGACTCCAGGACCTAGGCTCCAGGACCGCGCCACTCCGCCGGCATGCTGGGCTTTGGTCTCTCCGGCAGGAGGCGCGGGCGTCCGGGCAGCTTGGGCTATTGAGTCCCACATTCCTGGGAAGGGTTTGAAAACGGAGGAGGAGACGTCACCCCGCGGGGCTCCTCCCCTCTCCCCTCAATCCCTCCCTCCCTCCTCCTTCCACCAAAGTAACTCTGGACTTAACAAGAGTCGCCGCCGCCGCGGAGCATGGCGAGCAGCCGCGGTCGCAGTGGGACTAGGTTCACCCCTGCTCTCCGGAGCTAGTTGGGAATCTGCGAAGAAGCACAAAGAAAGTGATTGCGGTGGGGCTATTGGAGGCCGGATTTCGGCCCGTAAGGTCTCGCCTCGCCTGGATTCCACGGGGGAACGAGAAGGTGTAATTTGCGAAGCGGTTGGAAAACTTCTCCCCAACTCAACATGGATACAACAGCGTGGGCGCTGCCTCCCTTCGTGGCTCTAGTGCTCCTTGCCCCATGGCCTTTCCCGGGAGTTGCCCGAGCCCAGTTCTCCGCAGGTAAGTTGCTTAGTGGCGGCGCGAGTCTCTCTTCTCCCTCTCGCCCCCTTACACTCCCCCCTCTCCTCAAGCAAGAAGGGATTTGTTTGTAGTACTAGGGGAGAGGAGGGGAAGAAGTCCCCAGGTCGGGGAAAGGTGCTGGAGAGCGCTGGACTCTGCTTGAGTTTCTAGTTCTCGGGAACCGTGGGGCAGGAGAGGTCTGGTCACTTGCGTTATAAAAACCTATTGTTTCGTTTCGGACGGTTTCCTAGTCCTGGGTTCAGGTCACTCATGGGTGCTGGCGTCTCGGTGTACTTGTGCTGAAGTATTGCGGTTGCCTAGTCTTTCCTCCACGGATTGTTAGCAGCCGAGTCTGGCTCGCTCTGCGTTAAGGGGGAGCAAAAGTACTTAGGACTTCTTCAAAGCATATTCTGCAGCTCTTGTTGATAATTGGTACTAGTTCATTTTTTTTTTTCCTTTAAAAAAGAAAAAAAATTTACTCTACCCAAAGCCGGCCTCCTAATTGTTGTGGACGAAGAAATGTCGAGCTCCCTTCCTGGCCAGGTAGTTTTTGTCCCGGGAATCAAAACCTGCCACAGTGTCTAACTTCGTTCTTTTCTTCCTGTTCGTTCTCCCGCTCCTTCCTCCAGTCTGCTTACTAATATTAAACTATTCCTCTTCTTTGTATTGTTGATTTGTTCACCTGGACTTACCGTATGAGCAAACCATGACTTGAGGAAACTATATTCATATTCCTTGGAAGCCAGGTTTATACAAGGTTGAGCCATTGCAGAAACGGGGAGCTTGAAGTAGGTTTTAGAAACCTGGCTATTGCTGTGCTAAGGTCAAGTGGAACTAGGCAGAAGGAGGATCAAGGTGATGGGGCTGAGGGGAAGGAATGGAATGAAACTCCTCTCGCCAGGAAGACAAACATATTGACTCATAATTCAAGCCAAGAAAAGCCCTTGAACTCGGTCCCTTTCAGCGGATCTGGTCCCTGTTCCCTTTCCCGCGCGACTGGCGCCTTCCCAAATAAAGTAACTTTTGTCGGTTGCCTCTCGTTTCTTCTCTGAAGCTTTTTAAGTTTCACCTGGTGAATGGCGGTGTGCACTGGGGCTCTGTATCTCCTACCCGCCAATCCTAGCAACTTGGCTGGCCAGGCTCTCACAGCTCCACTTCGCTGGGAACTGCATCTGCTGCTTTGGTTGGTTGTGCAGATGGAGACACAGAGGTGGCCAAGTTATTATGGAGAAGATAGAGCCGGGAAGAAGCTTCATAGCTATCTTAGCTATCTAGGTTATCAGCATGTCTATTCTGGAGATGGATAATTAACTTAGTTTATAATTGGTGGCTTCCTCACGTGGCTGTGATTGTTCAGTTTTCTGGAGGGTAAAAAAATCTTCTGCCTGCAGGTTTCCCGAGTATGGCTTTATTGTCCCCTTCTTCTCCCCCGCCCCCCTTCCCTTCCCAGGATCTATAAAGAGAATCAGGCTGGAGAAATTCAGGTAGTTCCATGTGCTGTGTATGCAGTGCAGTCAGGCAGAAATTATGAAATACAACACTTGCAATAAAAGCTGTTCTGAATGTTAGCCATGTAGGTGATATATGCAGAATGCATTTGCTGCTTGTGATGAATAATCTGATAATAGAATTTAATTTTCCTTATAGTAAACATTACTGCATGCATCTCTGACTTAGTATGACTATTGGTATTGGAGTTGTTCATGATTTGTAAGGCATTCTATGCTGGCAAGTTGGAGGGAGTATTGATTTCTGCCAGTTTGTTACTGCATTGAGTGCCTGAGCTGGAAAAGACAAGGAGTTTGTTAATTGAAAGTTTGAACTCCTGGCTAGTAGAGTGATTAAACTACATGTAGTCAAGACTTGTAACTACCATTGCTACAGCAGCTCAGGATATAGTCAGTAGTAAAGAAAACGAACCTTCCTTCCCGGCACATTTCTTCCAGCATGTAAATATTACTTTTTCTTCAGAAGAATGCTTTTAGATCAAGGGAGAAGATTGTCTACTGTAAGCAGTTTTGGTATCTCAAATATCTACTAGACGGCTTCCTATAAAAGTTTTGAGATTAGTAAACCAACCCCAATGTTATCCTAATTTTCTCTGTGGTGTCTTTTATACCAAATAATTACTTATTCATTTGTGATTTATATCTGGCCTGCTTCCAAAAATAATACTTCAGAGTAATGCTCTCTATATTGCTGTGCTAGGGGACAAATAAATGGTGAAGCAGACCAGTTAAAGGCTAGTTTGTCTAGGAGGTAAAAGACAGTGAAACTCAATAGATGTTTTCCATCAATATGTAGACTGAGTGGAGTCTGGATATGACTGGATAATTATCTGGCTAGAGTAATAATAAACATTTAACTGACCCCATCTGACCTGAATAGATGTTCTTTGCTTTTCTTGTATTCTCTTTATCCTTTGTATGTTTTTGCATGTCAAGTCTTCTTTATGAATAAAAGGTAGAATAAGTTGTCTTATACAGTGAACTCCAACTAGTAGAATAGTTATAATAGGATATTCCCAGATGTTCTTTTCTGATTAAGAAAAAAAAAGTTTGTATTTATATTGAACTAAAGTAAAATGTTTCCTTACTGAATCTTCACAGGACTGTGAAACATAGGTTTTGTGAATAAAGACAATTATGCCATATCTGATATAAGATTGATTTACATATAATCTGGTACTTAATGTCAGTCTTGGAACTGTCCAGTTGTAGAAATTAAAATTTTGTTTTCTTAAGAATGGTTTTAGTTGAGATTATCAGAACACTGGTATGGGTTATTGCTAATATTAATTCCAAGTCTTGTGTCAGGCTTGATACAAAAATATAGCTATTAGAAACATAGTAAGCATATTAGTTTTTTTTTTTGTTTTTATTTGATTTTTATGCCAATGTGGAATATTTCCCTATAGTGTTTTTCTTGACTTGATTTTTAAATGGTAAAGCAGCCAATTCTTTTGGGAAGCTCTTTAGAAAAGCACTTTATAGTTTCTGAAGTGTTCCACAGATGTTAGGTGGTGTTAGTGTTATAGAAATTCCTTACTATTGTATATGCATTTTAAATTATATACACAAGGGTCAACTTGCCACTTCCAAAAATTATAATGTGTGGCTCATTTCAAAATAGTCTTGTTTTATGCAGAATACCCTGAGGGCCACTGGAAGGTTTGATATTCTGAATTATTGCTCTGGTAGCTGCCAGTCTGTTTACATTTTAAAATGTGCTAGATGTAAGTTTAGTTGTTTCAGTATTGAAGAATTGTGTGATTGGTTGAAGTGGAGATATCTATAAATGAAGTTCATTTAAAATAGATCTTCATGTCAAACTCAAATGAACACATACTCTCATTTTTCTATATTTTACTTAAAACAGCAACACCTGTTTCATAGCTAGAGAGATTAATGTGTAGTAAGTAAAGTGACTGGTTAGATTATTCAGTGAATCAAGGATGAAACTGTACATAGAAAACAAATCTTCTCATATTAGGTTCTGTAATAGAGTGATTTTTGTGGACAGAAGAAGTAGTATTCTGGAATTGCCTAGGCAATCATTAAGAACTCAGGTCTTAATCACATTTGGCCACTTGCTGATTCTGGATAAGTCACTTGCCCTTTCTGTATCTTACTTTCTTCATCTGTTCAATGGATCCAAATTAATAAAGTACAGTATTGGATCCTAAATGTCACGTTATCTCCTGGCAATAAAATTTTTCTGTCTTTCACCTTTATCTAGTTCCTTTTAATCAGCATTACCCATAAGGCTAGACCTCAATTTTTGTCTTTTCTAAGAAAAAAAGAGATTAGTATTCTTTTGTACTTAATAGCCTTGTGTAAATCACAGTGTTCAACAAGTGGGTGAGTGTTTTATTGGCATTTTAAGTACTCTACTGGAATTGATTATATTTTATGTCAATTTCTTTTAGTAGTTTTTATTTTGAATTCTTGTTGGTTCACTTTTCAATATTTGTTGTCCAGAGTAATAGGCAGTATTTTAGATGCAATCTTATCAGTGTCCTAGAGAGGGACTATTGTCTCTCTAGCGTGATGCATGTCTTCATGCAGTTATAGATACTACTTTGAATACAGTTTCATGTCATATTACAAGGCAGATATGTATTCAGTTGCTATCGTCTAGTTCTTGTATCTCATTTAGCAGTCTTGCTTCTAAATATTTTTGGTGCTGTTATCTTTCCCTGTTTCATCTTCAGAAACAAAGATAAAAATCCTTATTTTAGGGTTTGCCTTGGTTTTAATTTTCTGCACATCTTTTAACACTCTCCAATACATTAATTTTATAAAATCAAAACAAATGTCACTAAAGGTGCTGCCACAGGGTGTTTTCTGGGAGTGGCTCATATACACTAACTTTTAATTTCTCCACATGCTTTATGTGACAAAAATTTAGTTTGTTGATTTGTCTTAGTTCATGTAAGACCTCATTTTGCGCCTGGTCTAACCAGATGGGGAGAAACAGATCTGGCTGGTGCTGGGGCATTAGCTTGTATGGTGCTGACAGCTCTTTCTTTTCTGTTATTGAATACATTTAAGATTTATCATTAAGATGAAAAAAAAAATTACCCTGTATTGTAACCAAGAAAACTTCTGGTGTTGGGCACATTTTTTTAAAACAGAAAATGAGACTCATACCCACTACTAATGCTAATCATGTTCCCATGGAACTTTGTTTCTATCTCTATCACATTACGCTTGGCTTATCAACTTTTACATGCATAGCCATCATATGATAGTTACATTTAGGGAAACCTGCTTTGTTGCTTAGTATTATTCTTAGTCCCAGTATCTTCTTGGGTTATTGAAAGTATTAGTAAATGCATAAGAAATAATATTTGCTGTGGTTTTGAAGCCATAGGAAAGCCTTGACTACGTTTATAAAAACATGAATTTGAGTTGAAAAGGACTTTAAAGATTTTTCATGTTTGGGGTGTTGTGTTTTATTTTCCTGTTCCTATTCCCCTTGCTTTCTGCTCTTCAGAAAGGAATGCAGGAAGACTGACAGACAGGAAACAGCCTAGAGAATTTATAAATTCTTCTATTTTGTTGTTTATAAAGTACACATAAGAAAAAAAAGTGGAATTCTTTGAGAAGGCATGTTTAGATGTTCTTTGACTTTTTTTCCCCCTAAAGAAGGAAGAATTCTATGCTTATCTCATTGTTAGCAATCTTTCTTTAAAAGCTATACTTCATCCATTAAGTTGATCAACAATTTCCTCTTGGTGTATTCCAGCTGGACATTGTCTTAAAGTTAGATTTGTCTGATCAGCTTTCTTTTGTAAGATTCTTTCTTGTCTCACTCCGTATACTAAACTCCATATTACTTTTCCTTTTGTCTCAAAATCTTGTAATGCTTTTAGTACTTCATTAAAACACATGTTGGATATCATGTTACAAATATTCTATTCATAAGTTCATGATATTTTCTATTTCATATCAAAATATAAATTGACATAATAAATTAGCATTGGTACCATTGACTTTTGAAGTTTATGTTGTCTGGTCTTTTGCCTTTAATAGAATAGCTATTTATATTTATATTTCATGCAAGGTGAAAAACATGGAGTCACTTATTAAAATCCTTTTTTCAAAAAAATAAAGGTAGTTTGAAAAAAATTCTATTTGTTGAAGCAAAATAAATTTTAAAATAGTTTTCAGAAAATATTGCTATGTTTGAATATTCATTACGTTCATTAAACAATCTTTAAGAAATCTGATTCTGAAGATATTTAAAGACCCAAAATTCATTTCCTGACTTTTTTGGGGGCAGGAATTGGTCTAAAGAAAATGGGATTTCTTTAATGTAAAATGGTTTGATAGCTATATAAATAGCTTTCCTAAAACCATGTTGTATGTTGGTAGGTGTGGCATCTTTATGCTCTTTTAACATTTTAGTAAAGTTTTTGGGGAATTATTTTGATTTATAGTCAGTTTCTCCAGTATTGAAAACAAAATTTGTGTGATGAATTGTTTAAAAAAACTTGTCACTTTCCTTCCTTTTCAAGTGTTGAGATTCTGGGGAGTGAAAGGGGGGAGAAATAAGCTTTGGAATATAAGCATCATAGGAACTGAATTATGGAATATCGCCATTAATCCACTTAACACTGAGGGAGTTGGGTTTTTTTTTTTTTTTTTTTTTTTGCATTCTTCATTGCCAAATTGATAATCCAGAAAGAAAAAAAAAAACCCACACTTGTCTTATTTTGTCACTTGTAATTATTTTAGGAACAATTTTAGCAGTTCTGAATGAAATAATCCATGTTTTTGTTTTACACTACTTCAGAATTGTTAAAGGAATTAATAGGGTACCATAAACTGGAGGCATTCTAGTGTGGTAGAACGATACCTGGATCCAGAAGCACAAGACCTGATTAACCCACTTACTAACTGAATGACCATAGTTTCTCGAACTCATCTCCATAGGCCTTTTCTGATTTCTTAAATGAGGAGCCCTTAAAACTCTCCATGTAGGATCCTGGATTCTAATGTGAGTGTCATTATAATATGTTTTCTTATCAAGAAAAATTCAATTTGAAATAAATCCAAACAGAATTTATACATTCTCAGTTAATTATTAAAATTTATCTTTATCAGCAGTCATTATTCTATTTTGTGAAAAATGCATTAGATAAGTTAATTGGGTGTGTAAATTTTTTGTTGTTGTTTTTTGGGCCTACTCTTTATGACCTCATTTGGGATTTTCTTGGCAAAGGTACTTGAATGCTTTGCCACTTCCTTCTTCAACTTCTTTTATAGATGAGGAAATTGAAAGCAGCAGAGTTAAGTGATTTGCCCAAAGTAAGATTGCTGGTAAGGGTTAAAAGCCAGATTTCAAGCCAGATAAGGGTTAAAAGCCAGAGGAAGATGGGTCTTTCTGACTCCAGACTCAGTACTATCCATTCTGCCACCTAGTTGCCATATAAATTATTTTATTTGAGAGATAGTATGTGATCATAAGATTCATAGCTGGAGAGGGGAATAACTACTTCTTGCCATGTAACCTGGAAAACTTCACTCAGCTTTTGTAGGGGCAATGGATCCCCAGTCTTGTAAATCTGACCAGGAGTATAAAAAAGTACCAGGTGGTTTGCCACATGAAAGTAGATGATAGCATTCAGAACCTCTTCTTCAGTTGGAACTTTAGCTAGGAAGTGATTGATTTCCACTTGAAGTAAACAGTCAGTGGCTTCAGCATTGATTGATGATGGTCTGTTGAGGACACTATGGAAGTATTCAGCCCATCTCTCAAGGATCATGTCTTTATCACTAATCAACGTGGCTCCATCAGCACTGAGTAGTTGAGACACCCATAAGAGTTCAAGGATGTCTCCATTGTACATCTCTATAAAGGTAAAGGGAATAGACTGGCCTGTAACAATTACAGGAAGAGAGCTCCCTCTTAGTCATTGCTGGCAAGATTCTTTCCAGAGTCTTCCTTAAAAATCTGATCCTACACCTAGAAGAAGGTCATCTACTTGAGAGTCATCATGGCTTCATGGTATTTTCTATGACATTTGCTACATGACAACTATGGGAGAAATGCCAGGAGCAGAACAGAGATCTGTATATAATATTTGTAGTACTGACCAAGGCCTTTGATGCTGTCAGCTGAGAGGGCTTATGGAAAATTATGTCAAAATTTTGTTGCTCAGAGAAGTTATAGTACATCAGTTCATGAAGACATGCTTACCTCAGGTCCTGGACAGTACTCTTGAGTTGTCCCAGTCACCAGTAGAGTGAAACAAGGCTGTGCACTTGCTCCTGCTCTTTTGCATGATGTTTTCAGCCATGTTGTCAAACTCTTTCAATGAGAACAGACATGGCATCAAAGTCAGCTACTGTACTAATGGTAAATTCTTCATTTTGAAAAAGCTATAAGTCAAAACTAAAGTAGAGGGAGTGCTGGTACATGCTTTTTTGTTTCCAGACAATTGTACATTCAGTGCAGCCTCTGTAGCTGAGATGCAGCAAAGTATGGATTAAGTCTCTGCTGCTTGTGCTAATTTTGGCCTAACAACACTAGAAAATACAGATTCTCCATCAGCCAGTACTGTATCATTGGTATGTGGAACCATTGGCTACAGCATATGGAGAAGTTTTGAATGCTGTGGATAAGTTCACCTACTTTGGTAGCATATTTTTCAGGAATGTCCATCTTGATGATGAAGTTGACACACGCACTGCCAGAGCTAACCTGGTGTTTGGGAAGTTCCAAAGGAAAGTGTGGGAGAGGAGAGGTATTACACTCACTAACAAACTGAAGATTTATAGAGCTGTGGGCTGACTTTTTTGATGTATGCCTGTGAAACCTGTACAGTATACCAGAGTCATGCCAGGAAACTGAATTCCTTCCATAGGAATTATTTTAGGATGATTCTGAAAATGACTTGGAAGGATAAGATCCCATTCACTGAGGTCCTTTCTTGAACTAAACTGCCTAGCATTCAAACTGTGTTGGGCTGGCCACGTGTTTGAATGAAAAATGTATGTTTGCCAAAAAGAGTATTTGATGCAGAACTCACACGGGGCTCTTGTGGTGGTGAGAAAAAAGATAAGGGCACTCTTGAGGTCTTTCTTAAGAACTTTAAAATTGATTGTTTGATATGGGAAACACTGGTACAGGACCACTCAGCATAGTGTGTCCTCATCAGAGAAGGTGCTGTGCTCTGAGCAAAACAGAATTGAATTAGTTCAGAAGAAATACTAGATGCACAAAGTTAGAGAAGCCACCCCAAATGTTCATAGGGACTACTTGTGTCTGACCTGTGGCAGAGCACTCTAAGATCATTTTGGTCTGATCAGCCAGAGTTAGACACACTAATTTGATTCTAACATAGTAATGACATTTTGGTTCTCTTTGAGAACAAAGAATAACAACCAACTAGCTGGAAAGGATCTTAGAGATTACCTAACCTAACCCTTTGGTTTATAGGTGGGGAAGCTGAGGCTCAGAAAGATGGAGGTTTTGCCAAGAAGATGTCAAATAATAATGATTATCCATGGATGATAACCTGATTCATATCAGTGCATCCTGGTAGAAAGGTCATATATAATATAGTGGATAGAGAGGAGTTAGAAAATCTTTAGAGTTTCATATCCACCTCAGATCCATAGATCCTGTATGTGACCAGGTGATGGGATGCTGAGCAAATCATTTCACCTGTTGTCCTCAGGTTGCTCCCTAAGATTTTAAATTGTTGGACAGTTGCTGAATCTGCATTGATTGGGAGAATTTGCTGTCCTGGAGTGTCCTAAACAAATAAAATCATGGTTTTGGGTTATCCTCTAAAATCCCCGCACAGCTTATTTGAAGGGAAAGTAATTATTTCCCCCATTTTGTGTATGGAAAAACTGAATTGTACAGAGGGTTCTGTATATGCATTGTGATTTATAATTTAATCTTTTGAGTTTAAAAGAATCTAACATAACATAAATATAAGCTCAATGTTTCTCCATCTATCATTCTGCTAAAAAGCAGCTGGTAATGGGCCTTGCTTTCCTAAAGCCCATTCTTGTGTTGCTTTGCAGAGTAGCAGCTGACTGGCCCCAGAAATTCCCCTCAGTTAGAATTGAACAATAGAATAAAGTGTAGCAGTTCAAACAGAAGTTTGAGGGAATGAAATTCCTTGACTCAGTTTGAACAAACTGACTCATTGAACAAATACACATTTAGATGCTGTCATCCTCTCAAGTCTACCTATTGCCTCTTGAATCACCAAGTGATTTCTTTATATTAAGCACTGCCTTACCAAAACTAGTGTTCCCAGGGTATATGCTGTACATAAAGAGTCTGCTTGAAAAGATTTGCTATGTGGACTTAAATGTAAAGAGAAAAAATTTTCATAATGAATTAATTGGTGACTGCAACATAAATGTGATTGTTGGTTTAACAAAAAATATTTGTCTATTGATAGCTTATACTCAGCTATATTAAAGCAAGTACAAATTCAAGAATTAGAAGAAAAATGCTTTTAATGGGAATGAAAAGAATATGGGGGGCTCTATTTCATTGTTATTGTTGTTACACTAAGTCTAGTAAGGTAAAGTCCTGGGAGGGAAGGAGTGGGAAAAAAAGGGAAAAGAAGAGAGGAGGGAAAGAGAAGCAAGAAATGAGGAAGAGAAAGAATAAGAGAAGGTAAAAAGAGAATGAGGAGGGGAAAAGAAGAAAGTAGTCAAAAAGAGATGAGAAGAGGGAAAAGGAGGGAAGAAGAGATGTGAGGGGAAAAGAATAGAGGGGACGGGAGTAGCAAGGAAAAGAAGAGAGGAAGAAAAAAGGAAGCAGAAGGAGAAGAGGGAGAAAATAGATGAAAGGAGAAGAGGCGAGGAGATGAAAGGAGAGAAAAGAGAAGAAAGGGCAAGGAGGAGAGAGAAGAAAAGAAAACGGGAGGGGAGAGAAGGTTAGCGGAGAAGAGAGGAAATGATTGGAGGGGAGAGAGGGAAATAAAAGAGAGAGAAAAAAGGTGAGCAGGGGAGAGGGAAGAAAAGGAATGTAGTAGGGGACAATGGCGAGAAAAAGAAGAGGAGAGAAGAGAAATGGGGGGTATAAGGGACAGAAAGAAGTGAAAAGAAGAGAAAAGGGAAGAGGAGGTAGGGGGAAGTGAAGAGAAGGAAAAAAAGGAGAGGGGAGAAAAGAGAGAAGGAGAGGTAGATATAGAGAGGAGAGAGAAGAGAGAAGACAAAGGGAGGGAAGAAAAGAGAGGAGAGTAATGGAGAGGGAGTGAAGAGTAGGCGAGAAGGTAAGGAGGGACGAGGAGAAAAGGGGAGATATATATCAAAGTTGATGTGACAAAAACAAAAGGCATCAATTAAAAATAAAGGATTATATCTGATTCCTAAGAATCAAGAGCAATATAAGAATGAATTGTACTTAATACATTTTTGTTGGTAACATTGATATTGGAAGCTAAAATGAAATAACTGGTATTTGTTTAAATTTTGCCAATGGTATTATATTTTCTTATAAATTCTTAGTCTTAGATGAAAACTTTGAATCATCTTACATATTCCTCTACCATCCACCCTCTTTAAGAATTCCTGCTGCAATGTCCTAGATGATGTTTTTCTCTTCCGAATGTATTTTAGAATGTTTGTGATGAGCTTACTTTCTTAAGGGACAGTAATATTTAATGAGTGAAAGTTCACATATAAAATGTATTAAATATTGCTAATATCTTTTTGTTGCTGTCTGTACTCCATATTAAAAAAAAAAGCTAAAAAAACCAAGCTGTGAGATTCTTGTCAGTTTTCTCAAAAGAGAAATTATGATGCCATATATAGTGTATAGTATTGGTGTCAAAACATAATTTTACTTGAATTAAATAGCTTAGTTTGGCATTCTTTTAAAAATGGATTTTCCCAGAAGACCTAATTGTCTTCTTATTAATGAGCCTGTAAGTGTTTTTCTTGATTCATTTACTATTCTAAGTGTGTCTACTTTTCCTGACTGTTTCTGCAGTGAAGTCTCTGATTAAATCATGACTGCTGTATTTGTTTTTTACTGCTCACCAGCAATTTAGAAAATATCTAAAGAATGGTAAGGTTGTGACAGAGGCTAATGAAAAACAAGAAGGGTAAATTAATGTTAATCTCTAGTGCTCAGACATAACTTGGTAGCTTACATGAGTATAAGAAATATTTTGTATAAATTATGGTAGGACCTGAAGGGGGCAGCTCAGTGTCATTATGAAAATATACTTTGCATATATTTTAGTCTGCTCTCATTGTCACCTTCAAAATGAAAGTTTCAGAAAACCACACTTTTCAGAAGTGATAATTCTGTTCATTTCTTCTTAAAGTGCTGGAGTTCACTCAAGCCACTTTTTCTTTTATTTCTTCTTTCCCTCTAACATATTTATTTTTATACACATCCAAGGTTATTTTATATTTTATAATGTATTTTTATTTTATAATGTAGCTCAGAAGAATGTTCTCAGTTAACATGACTGTAAAAAAGACAAAATCTGACTTGTATAAAGCATGTTTCATATTGGTATTTTTGTGGGGGAAGGAGAGCAGCTAGATTGAGCAGTAGATAAGAGTATCAGGCCTGAAATTAGGTACTTCTCTTCATTAGTTCAAATGTGGCCTCAGACATTAACTGTGATACCCTGGACAAGTTTTTTAACTAGTTGTTTCACTTTTCTCTTCTATAAAGTGAGCTAGAGAAGGAAATGGCAAATCAGACTGCTATCTTTGTGGAGAAAAAAAGCATCAAATGGGGTCATGTAGGATTGGACACGACTGAAAATGAAGGGACAATAACTGGTATTTTTAGTAAACAGTAATCAACAAAATGAAAACAAATAAGGAAGTGATGATGAAAATGAATAAGGGCAATTACTATGTATTTTTTAAAAAATCCTATAATTTTGTGTATTTAGCCTTTCATTTCATAATTCAATATTTCCTTATTCTTGAAGTATATTCCTGGTGCTGCTTTTATTCTCAGCCTAGGATTGGCAATATCTATAATCTAATTTCCTAGTTTTCCAGATGAAGAAATTGAGGCTCAGAAAGGTTGTGGCTCACTCATAGTCAGAGTTAGAATAAGTGGCAGATCTGGGATTTGAATCTAGTTTTTCTGGTGCCAGAGTCAAGCACTTGCCACTGTACTCAATGCTTTTTAAGTTTCTTTACTAGTTCTCATGCAAAATAAAGGCAGGCAGAAAAGATTTTCATAGTATAATTGTAAAAATTGTAAGAGATACAATGGTAGATAAATATTATTGCAGTATAATAAATATGTTAATAAATAATTGAAATAATGATGCTTCTTTACATTTGTGCAGCACTTTGTGATTTACTAAGGGCTTTAATATACATAGATGACACATTAGATAGAATGTTGGCCCTGTGATCAGGAGGACTGAGTTCACATTTGACCTCAAACAATTACTAGTTGTATGATCCTAAGCAGGTCATTTAATTCTATTTGCCTCACTTTCCTCACCTACAAAACAAGCTAGAGAAGGAAATGGCAAACTATTCCAGTATATTTGCCAAGAAAATCCCAAATGAAATCATAAAGAACTGAACATGACCATTTGATCCCTCAAATGGTTCCATGGAGGAATAAGTCAGAGAGCCACAATTAGGGCTGTAAAATAATGACTTACTCTATGTCACACAGTCAGTAATAGAGCCAGGGATGGAAGACAGGTCTTCTGACACCTAACTTTAGAAGTTTTTCAAATATCTCACATTTTCATCCCCAAAGAGAGTATGTTTATGTATAAGATTTCAAGTTGGAGCCAAGTTAAGAAGGAAAGATAGCTGATGAATAGTCTAGCTGTTCTGGGTCTGGGGTCTCCCCCCCCAGGATCCCTCTAAAAAAGATGATTAACTTTTATCTGCTCTTGGTAAAAAAGGGCTGTGGATTCCTTGCTTATTATTCAGAGTGAATGAATTAGCTTTGGGAAGTCAAAATGGGTTTAGAGTGTGCATGAGATGTGGAATGGAGTAGATAAGAGTTCTGGACTGCAAGTCAGGGGATTTGAGTTGAAATCCCACCCCTGAAACTAGCTGTGTGATCTCAGGCAAGTCACACACAGCCTCAGTTTTCTTATCAGTAAAGTGGAGATTAATAATGATTATGTAGAACATCTCAGAGAAGTTTGATAAAAGCAAACTCTTTGAAACACTATGTAAATGTGTGGTATTTGGCAACATTTTTGCTGTTTTCCCCCTTGACTGGCTTGGGCTAATTTAAGAGGCTTGAAGTAGAAAATCAAAGTTAGATTAATTTAATATTGATACAGAAAATGAGAGTTTTTTATTTTTTAGAAAAGTTTTTATTTTTTAGCTTTCTTTTAGAAATTGATGACAAAATTTCTAATTTTTCAGAATTTTTTTTTTTTTTTTGTACAGGTTAAGTTGTAGCTTTATTGAAAGACTGAAACAGGAGCACAAGAAAATTGTCTCGTCCCATTGGTCTTAAGGTAGTATTAAACATAAGGTGATCAAAGTTAAGGATCTTCACTCATGATTTTAAAGACATTTAGTTTGAGAAAAAAAATTAAATCTTATTTATTTATTTTGCGGATGCAAGTGGTGTTAATTGATTTGCCCAGGGTCACACAGCTAGGAAGGGTTGTGTTTGAGATCAGATTTGAACTCAGATACTCTTGACTTTAGGGCTGGTGCTCTATTCACTGCACCACCTAGTTGGCCAATTTTCATACCTTCCCCAGGAAGATCATAGCATCACTGGTTATATCTAAAGCTGAAGGAATCCTCACACGACATCTAGTCTAGTTCTTATTTTACAGCTGAAGAAATTAAGGCCGAGGAAGATTGTTACCTGCCCAAAGATGAACACAGGGGCAGGGAGTCATATCCAGCTCATATCTAGTGCTCTTTCTACTTGTCCATTCTTTTTTTGGTCCATACCTAAAAGAAGCTCCTGTATCTTGAAGACCAGTGACACCTGACTTCCTATCTTGTTTTTGTTTGTTTCCTCAATAGGATTATGTTTTGCTTCTTGAATCATTCTAACTAATTTAAAAAATATTAAGTACATGGATTAGAATATACTCAATTTGTTATTATTCTAGGAATCTTTTTGATTTGCCATATTTCTGAATCTGACTTCATGAGTTGGATGAAAATCAGTTCAGTTAAAATAAATTCATTGTTTTTTCCTTTTCCCTTTTCTTCATCTTTCCCCTTCCTCTTCCTCTTTTTCCTTTTCTTCCTTCTTCACCTTCTCCCCTTTTCCTTCCCTCCTCCCCTTCTTCCTTATTCTAATTGGGCTGGGGAATATAGTGAAGTAGATTGTGGATTTCATTTGGCTATACTCTGTCTTAAATAGAATAAAAATATATGATTGGCTGTAAATTTTTCTAACTGGCTTTTGAGGTTAACTGCATTGAGAAATGAGAGTTTTAATATCTACTTACTTAACTGAGAACAAATTGAGAGGTGAATAGCAGGAGGACAAAGTTTTCTTTCAGGCAAGCCTTATCTTATGTATGCCATTGAGAATAAAATAAATCTTTTTAGGAGCCAAAATTTTAAGGTATACTGTTGGGAATTAAAAAGATTTAAAAATCAAATAGAAGAGAAATTTGTCTCTACACATGTATTGAGTTTACATTTAATATCTGTGATATTGGTGACATCAAGAAGGTATCAGAAATCTGATTCTTATAACCGGGCATACTATAGCATATTGATTAATAGACGTTAGCAAACAGTAGTGCTATTCAGATTTTAATGTTGAACAGAACTGAAAATATGTGTGTTTCAAAGTTGGTATTTTCATGAAAGTAACATGGTAAACCCAGTCAGCATGTTTATTGTAATTTCTGGGTAAGTGCTTAATATATTATCAAGTTCTTTAACATTGTACTATTAGAGCATTTATTTAAATTTGGTTGGTTTTTAACCTTAACAGTTTTTAAAACTACAAATTAGAAAATGTTAAAATCATGTATTAATCTAAGTATGCAATACCTCTTATATTTTTTGGTACCTTTAAGATTTTTTTCCTCAATAGCTTCTGTAAAGAGACCTTTAAAAACCATTACTAAAAAATCATAATAAGAAGCTATTTGATTTGGACAGTTTTGCTTGGATTCCTTAACCTAACATGGTGAGGTTTTCACAGCTTGAACTTAAGCCCTAAAGGGTTTAAGCAGCAGAAAGCCACAGAGCTGAATAAAGGAGGACTAGAAGAAACTATGAATAAAGAGATGCATCAGGAGGTGGGTGTTGATGAGAAAGGAGGTATAGGGCCTTTCTACTGGCAACCACTCTACCTATATCTATCTCATTGCTGTGAAAGATCTTGAAAGTGAAGATTATTTATACTATTATAGTGATATATATGTATATATATAATTACACTATTTCCAACTAGATTATTTATACTATTTATACTTTTCTGTGTCATGGACTCCTTTGAGAGTCTTGTGAATCCTTTGCATCCTTTCTCAAAATAATGCTTTTAAATGAATAAAATAAAACACCCAGGGCCACAAATGAAACCAATAACTTCAAAATACAATTTGTCCAAATATTAAAAAAGATTTCCAGATCTCAGGATAAAAACTACTGGTTTTCCAGGAATTATGATAGTTCAAAATCCTTTTCAAAGTTCTGGATTGATATAAGTAATTGAAAGTGCATGAAGTAAAAGTATTGGCATATTCTTTTGTTTTAAAAAGTAGAAGTAAGCTCAGTTTCCATAAATTTTACCAGAAAATTTGAGAATTTGGGTGAGTCTATGAGAATGTCATATGGTTTAGGCATAAGATGGAGGAAGGCCCTGAAATTGATTGTTTTTTTGGTTGAGGCACTTCAAATGCTGATCTTTCTCTTAAGATTTTGTAGATGAGGGAGCAGAAGGAAATATGTAGGCATTTATCTCACAGGTAGTAAAATAAATTACTCTTTATAATGTACTATCTAGATGTTATTCCATTTTAAAAAATCTATATTCACTTTGTTATTTTTCTTTTAAACATACAACCATCTTAACAATTTTTCAAAGAATGTATTTTTAGAAGATTTGTTTGGGTCTTTGCTGAAAAGTGCGTATTGAAACAAAAGTGTATCAATAAGTAGAACAGCATAAAAAACATCCTAGGTAAAACATTGAAAGAAGTGATTCAACTCAGAACACAGGCTGTCTTGTTAGATCAAATATTGCTTTAAATATAACAGAATATTGTTGCAAAAGAGAAGAAAAAGAAATAAATACAATCTTCATCTATATGGTGCTTGGAGATTGGCAAAAGCATCCTGCAAAATGTGCCCATCAACAGTAGGAAATGTGGAGGTTCTCCATCCCCCGCAAAAAAAAAAAGGCCCCAAATCATCAAATCCTTAAAGCTGGCCTAAAAAGATGGGACATTCAATCTATTAAGAAAAAAGCAAACAAACCTCGTAAATCTTGATACAGTTGAATTAAAATTGGTCAGCAAAGATTGGGGAAACAAGAACTATGTTGTCTATATGAAGTTGCCCACCTTTGTGGAGATTTAATCTTAAACAACATATGAAAATTAGTTTGAAAATGAAATTAAAACTAAAATTGGCCAGAACAGAAGAATAGGTCAGACTTCTGGCCTAAGTGTCTGCTCCTGTGGAGACTAATATCACACCAAGGAATGGCAATTTGATTTGGAAATAAGGGAATTAAGAAATAGCTAGAAAAGAAGTTAGGCCAAGGGCACCTAAATGATGATTTTGTTTCTTCCAGGTTCCTAAATCAGAAGGAGTTTTTGAGGATTTGTTGCCTTTTGTATTTGACATATTTGCTAAGAAAATAAATGATTTCCATTTAAAGATGAATTTTGCAGATGAATTTTGGCTTAGCATGTCAGTATTTTTTAAGTTATCAGTTTTAGAATCTTCCTAATAAGATGATATCTTTGAAAACAAATTTAAATTTCATTTTGTTTTCTAAATCTTCTTAGCTAGGGGTCAAGCCATTTTTAGATAGATGATACAGATAGAACATTTATTAAGCACATATTGTGTGCCTGGAGCAGTTTTTCTTAGTATACAGTTTAAGTGTACTTTAGAGTTTATGTAAAGTTTCTGACAATTGCCTAATCTCACTTGTGAAGTTGCTCTTTATCATTCAATGATCTAATCTGCACTTTTTATCAGGAATTTTATATTTGCTCTGGTATAGATAAAGCTTTAGTTTTTCACCCTCCCTTCAGCTTTCCAACTGTGTTTTTTGGTTTTAGTCCCTCTGAGCTCTAGTGTTTTTTACATATTATGCCTTTTTACTTCAACTAAATATTAGGTAAGATTCTTTTTGCTATACTTGATATAAATCAGTTTGGTAATGAAGTCTAGTATTTTTTTTTTTAAAGGAAGAACCCACCGCCATCTCCTCCCCCCCCCCCCCCAAAAAAAAAGAAAAGAAAAAGAAAACTAAACAACCTTCCTGGTAAATTTATAATCAAAAAGGATATTTAAAAAAAAAAACAAGTAAAAAACTATTGCATTTCTTGTACCACATAAAAAGATAATTTCACGTTTAAGGAACAGCTCAGATTAGCAAAAACTGTTTTACTGATCTAGTTATGAGATACTTTCACAAAGTCTCCATTTATGGTAATGTGGTAGAGAGTTGGATCTGAAGTCTGAAAGATTTGAGTTCAGATTGTTAGCTAAGTGAGTCTAGGCAAGTCATTTAAACTTTCTCAGCCTTAGTTTCTTCATTTGTAAAGTGGTTCTAAAAATAGTACTTATTTCCCAAGATTCTTGTGAGAGTCAAATGAAATAACATGTATAATGCTCTCTGCAAAAAAGATATAAATACTCTCTATTATTTTAACTATTTCTATTAGGCATTTTCTTCATGGTGTTTTCATTTTGGTATGATATTTAGTCACTTGCACACTTGAAAATTATTAATAAAATTGAACATTCCTTCTCTCCATATTCTGAAGTATGATAATACAGTCTTTGTGAAGCATATTGAATTGCTTTTCAGGAATAGGGATAAAGTTGAGAAGAGATGGTAAAGGCCTAAGGCTGAGATGACCAGATGTCTTGGTTTGACTGAGGCAATTTTAATGTTTTATTGAGAATAGTTTGTTTGCTTGTTTGGGACTGGGCAGGTGAGTTTTTCATAGAGTCAAAGAATTTAGAGATAGATGGAATCTTTAAAAATCATCTCTCTTCTTATTTTTAGTTAGGAACTTGGCTCTTAGCTCTCAGGATTACCAGTACAAATACTCTTAGAATTACAAGGATTGGAGGGTGAACTTTGCTAAGACAGTTTTATATACCAAGGAAATTTGTCTCAGGCAAAGTGATATACTACCTTGGGATCCATTTTATCATCAGTTTACTTAGCCTAAATATACTTACTTTCTCTCTCTCTCTCTCTCTCTCTCTCTCTCTCTCTCTCTCTCTCTCCCTCTCTCCCTCTCTCTCTCTCTCTCTCTCTCTCTCTCTCTCTCTCTCCAGAAATATTTGAGAACTCCATATGTATTTTATCTCAGGGTGTCAATAATTTGTTTACAATTTCAGGTGTTCTAGAAAGACTTTGGTTATCCCTTTCCCCTCCCCCTCAACTATAGTTCTTTCAAATCACCAATAATTTTAAAGAAAAAAAAACTTAGTTAATTTTATTTAGAATATTTCACCATATTCCCCAAGTAATAAACTCTAGTAATTCTTGCTTGTTTCTAAACACATATAGATTCCTCCAAGTTTTTTTTGTTTGTTTGTTTGTTTACAGCCTGGCCTTTCCCTATCTGTCCAGTCTTCCATTCTTTATTGTATCTGTATTCTTCATGTACTCTGTGATTCAGCAACACATAGTTCTTCATTGAATAGGATTGAATTAATATCCCAAGCCCTAAATCTTCTTTCTTATCTCTCCTCCCTCAAGACTCAAGCTAAAACCTCAACTGCTGTATAAGGCCTTTCCCAGCTTTTCCCTTCCCTAAATTTAGTACCTTCCTTCCAAGATCTTTTTTCAGTTACGGATTTTTGTTGTTGTTGTTACCATGTGGAATCTCACTGTCATGTCAAATAGAGGAAAATACATTGGAAAGATAATGAATCTCTTTTTGACTCCATCACATAGAATTTGACCAAAATATATTTAGTTTCATAGACTCTATAAAGCACAACACTTTCACTCTCCCTTGATGGATAGAATTAGAAGTGTCAATGTGTTAAAGCCTTGGAGAAGGTTATTAGATCTTCTCTTATGTCCCAGTACTTCTTTTTTCTATTCCCTGCAGTTAAATAATAATCTTCTAAATGCCTTTTTCTTTTTGGTTTTAAGATTACTTAGACCTCTTTAAAGAGTTTTAACCTCAGTAGGTTCTGTGCTAAGCCTGGCAAGAGAAATAATTTGTCTCTTTGAATCATGAATGTGTTTTTATGTTAAGCATCATTGACTCCTGAATATTGCACAGTAGGTGGTATATCCCCAAGAAATATGGCCTGCAAATTACTGTGCACTTCTGGTTGCTTACTTCACTGATGAAAAATAGGAACATCCAGCATTTGACATGCATATGGAATTATGCATGATACAAATTCAATAAAAAAATTATATCTGTATTTCTCAACACATTATTCACTATATTTTTTTTCTGTTGTCTATTACATTTTCTTAATCTAGCAAGACTTTTTATTTATTATTTTTTCCAGGTAAGTTTTTTATTGAAGTTTTTTATTTTTTTCAACATTGATCTTTGAAAAACTTTGTGTTCCATATTGATTTGTCAAGTATTTTAACATAATCAACATATATTAGACTTCCTGCCATCTAGGGAAGGGGGTGGGAGGAAGGAGGGAAAAATTTGTAACAGAAAGCATTGCAAGAGTCATTGTTGAAAAATTACCCATGCATATGTTTTGGAAATAAAAAGCTTTAATAAACAAAAAAGAAAAACCTTGTGTTCCAATCCCCCCCTTCCCTCCATCCCCTTTCCTAAATGGCATGTAATCCAATATATGTTAAACAAGGTAAAAATATGTTAAATCCAAAATAGGCATATTTAAACAATTATCTTGCTGCACAAGAAAAATCAGATCAAAAAGTTAAAAAAAAATGAGAAATAAAAGAAAATTCAAGCAAACCACAACAAAAAGAGTAAAATGGTATGTTGTAATTCACCCTCAGTTCCCATAGTCCTTTCTCTGAGTGTATATGGCTTTCATCATCACAAGATCATTGGAATAAACCTGAATCATCTCACTGTTGAAAAGAGCTACGTCCATCAGAATTGATCATATAATCTTCTTGTTGCTGTGAACAATGATCTGGTTCTGTTCACTTTACTTAGCATCAGTTCATGTAAGTCTTTCCAGGCCTCTCTGAAATTATCCTGCTGATCCTTTCTTATAGAACAATAATATTCTATAACATTCATGTACCATAACTTATTCAGCCATTCTCCAACTGGTGGGCATCTACTCAGTTTCCAGTTTCTTGCCATTATGAAAAGGACTGCCACAAACATTTTGGCACATGTGGATCCTTTTACCTCCTTTAAGATCTTTTTGGGATATAAACCCAGTAGAAACACTGCTAGATCAAAGGGTATGCACAGTTTGATAATCCTTTGGGCATAGTTCCAAATTGATCTCCAGAATGTCTGGATCTGCTCACAATTATACCAACAATGTATTAGTGTTCCAGTTTTCCCCACATCCCCTGTCTATTACATTTGTGAGCTATAGTAATGCATATAAGAAATATATACATATGTATATCTTTTTTTTTAAAGGAAAAAAGAATACTTAGATTTCTGCTTGCATGTGTTTGAAGAAAGATCTATTGCTTAATTTCTGGTTTGATGATCTCTAATTTCTTAATTTTACTCAGCTTCATTTACCTGAATTTTAGTTTACAGATTATTGTGTTTTTCTTTGTTGATGGTCTCACATCCCTTTTGTAGAAAATGTAGATGCTTGTGAGTTATGTTAATTTCTCACGGAACATTTAGTTCTTTTTTTTTTTTCTTAAAGCTTTTTATTTGCAAAACATATGCATAGGTAATTTTGCAAAGCTTTCTGTTACAAATTTTTCTCTCCTTCCCCCCCATCCCCTTCCCTGGATGGCAGGAAGTCTAATACATGTTAATTATGTTAAAATACTTGACAAATCAAATATGTGTATGCATATTTATACAGTTATCTTGCTGTGCAAGAAAAGTCAGATCTACAAAGGGAAAAAAAAAACCTGAGGAAAACAAAATGCAAACAAACATCAATAGAGAGCATGAAAATGCTATGTTGTGGTCCACACTCAGATCCCACAGGCCTCTCCCTGGGTGTGTATGGCTTTCTTCATTACTGAACAACTGGAACTGGTTTGAAACATCTCATTGTTGAAGAAAACCATGTCCATCAGAATTGATCATCATATAGTCTTATTGTTGCCATGTATTACTCCTGGTTTTGTTCATTTCGCTCAGCCTCAGTTCATGCAAGTCTCTCCAGGCCTCTCTGAAATCATCTTGCTGGTTGTTTCTTACAGAACAATAATATTCCATGACATTCATATACCATACATTATTCAGTCATTCTCCAATTGATGGGCATCCATTCAATTTCTAGTTTCTAGCCACTACAAAAAGGGCTGCCACTACAAAAAGGGCTGCCACAAACATTTTTGCTCAGGTGGGTCCCTTTCTTTCCTTTAAGATCTCTTTGGGATATAAGCCCAATAGAAACACTGCTGGGTCAAAGAATATGTGCAATTTGATTACTTTTTGAGCATGTTTCCAAATTGCTCTCCAGAATGTTTGGATTCATTCACAGTTCTACCAACAATGTATCAGTGTCCCACCTTTCCCACATCCCTTTCAACATTCCTCATTATCTTTTCCTGTCATCTTAGCCAATCTGGCAGGTGTATAGTGGTATCTCAGAGTTGTCTTAATTAGAACATTTAGTTCTACTAGAAATGGGTATTGCTGTGTCCTAGAAAAATGATTCATAGGAGCTGGTGCTTTGGGGGTTGAAAGGGAATGGAGAAGTGTTGGTATGTGGTTATCATGAATTACATTAAGTTAAAAAATTTATCATAGTTCATACCTGTCTGATGATTCAGTGTATCACTTTGGGCTTATTTGTGTTGAATTCCTTTTTAAAAAAAAAATCATAGCTATATAACTAATATTGCTTACTTTGTCATTTATGGTCCTACTCTATTTTCAACTAAGACTTTCTTAAAATTGACAGGATTTGCAAAAACTTATGTTTATTCAGGGGGCCCTTTGTGAGGTCAGGTTGCATCAGAATGTTGCCCCCAGGGACTATAAATACAGAGTGAACTATTTTTTTTTTTAAAGTTGTCTGTCTATATCCATTTTATATATTGATAGTCATATGGGAAAATTTTCTACCATTTAACTCATTCCATCAGAATCTGGCATGGCTTCTCACCTTTGTATCTAAAAGCCTGTTTTTATCACAAAGTATCTATTGATTGGACAAAAAGAAGCAAACTACCCAATTTGCCTTTCATTTGGTGACAAATATTTTGTTAGTATCATCATCATAGAGAAGCTTGTCTTTTATTTGTATTTTCTTTTTTTTTTCTTTTAACAGTTTTGGTATCACTTATTGATAAAAGAATAGAAAGCTGAAGTTGTTTAGATATTTCTATACAGCTTGTTATACAAATGTGCTTTCAAGTAAATATACATTTTAAAATTAAACACAGAAATCTTTATGAATGATGCATAGTTTTTTTTTTCCTGATAATCACTTATGTGAAGCAAAAGGGGAAAACTTAAGTCCTCTGATTTAGAATACATTTCATATATCTCAGAAGAAAATTAAACTAAATTCAGAAAACTGTATTTGCAGATATTGTGATTATCGCAAATAGCCATTTCCTTTTTTCATCAGTGATATGCCTTAATTATTCAGTAAATATAGTTGCCAAGATATATGTTTAGTTTTCATTATATTGAGTAATTGAAGTTCAAAATGCATATAAAAGTTATTAGCATTTATGTGAGGTTGAATGTTTTGAGCCATCTATTACTATGATAAAATATTATGGGTTTAAAAGCATTCTTTGAATGTTGATTCACGCAGAACTCTTATGTTTGACTAAAGAGATCCAGGCAGATTCAGGAATGGTGGTGCCTGGCTTTCTTTACCACCTGAACTCTGTCCTCTTCAGCTGTGTCTCACCAGGTAGCAGACTCTAATAATGTGTTGTGAGAAATGAGATATTATTTTATTTTGCCCCCAAATACACAAAGCTTGCCAATTTTTGGTCTTTTCTCAGTCTGTTGCCATGTAACTCCCTTTTATGTGTTGTTACTTTGGTAGAATGTAAGCTGCTTTAGGGGAGGGACTGTCTTTTTTGCCTGTATTTGTATAGTAATAAGTACAGTTTTATTCATTTCTTTTTTCATAAATAAATATGTTTGTGATCAGGGAAGGGATGGATGGGGAAAAGGCATGGTTGATCTTAATTTATATGGAGACTAGCCCATTACAGTTTAACTAAGTCATTCTCTTTTCCAGGAATCTAGGCTCTTTCTACTGGATAGAAATGGTCTAGATCTGCATAGTAGCTATCTGGATAGATTTCTTCCCCTCCCTCCCCCTCCCCTCCAATCCAATGTTAAGATTAAAAGAAAGTACCTTTTATGAAAGAAGGGTGTATATGGGAAACCAATATGTATTTTTATTCAGTTTTCCTTTGTGAGTAATAGTTCCCTTAAAAAATCTCTAGGTGGTAATATCATAAAAATATAATTTCTCCATGTATTTAAAAACATGCTGTAATTCAAACTTTTCATTGGTTCACATACTCATTTTTCAAGCTGTGATAATTAGTAAGCACTTTATATATGTTAGTCATCATGTGATTGTAAGAAAAGCTGTTTTATAGTCACTTAGTCTGTGTGCTAGTATATACCAATCACTAAGCATTTATTAAACACCTACTATATGCCCAGAACTGTTGGATTCTTAAGTAAACAAAGTCAATAATTTAAAAAAAAAAAAAAAAGACCAAACCTATTTACAAGTGCCTTATATTCTAAGGGGATATCTTATATAAACAAGAATGAAAGGTAAATTGCTTTTGAATTTAGATTTAACAGATTGGAGATTAATAGTTAATAATAACTGACCCTAAAAAATCACTTTAATATTTTTTATCTTTTCCTTTCTTTTTTTCTTTCTTTCTTTCTTTGCTGAGGCAATTGGGGTTAAGTGACTTGCCCAGGGTCACACAGCTAGGTAAGTGTCTGAGACCAGACTTGAACTCAGGTCCTCCTGACTTCAGGGCTGCTGGTCTATCCACTACGTCACCTAATTGGCCCCACTTTAATATTTCTGAAGTACCATATTCATATTATTCTACTTTATTCTCACAGTAACCGTGAGAGGGAGGTGCTTTTATTATCTCCAATTTTACAGATTAGGAAACTGAGACAATGAATGTTGGGTCAGATTTGAATTTGGATCTTCCTAACTCCTGGTTATAGATTTCAGCCATGGCACTACACATCTGCTCCTTTTAAAATAGTAATTGTCATGCATAGAAGGGTATATATCTTCAACACTTTTGGTAGTGTGGTGAAACCTATGGAAGCCTTCTCAGAATAATTTTTTAAATTTATAAAAGAAAATATGCATGATTACAGAGGAAAATATGTTGAAACAAAATTATCAAAATCTGTAGAACTTGTTAACAGACCCGAGGTTATAAATCCCTACATTACAAGTTGTTAGTCTCACACATCTGAAAAATATGTTTTCATATCAGTCTTTAGCACAATACCCTTCTGCATAGATGTTATGAAAATGTTTGTGGAATTTGGTTATATCAAACTATGGATGAAAGAATAAAATAAAGGCAATAAATTGACATTCATTTCAAAAGGTACAATAGACACTTTAAACTTGTATATTTCCCATTTTTGTGTGCTACATTGGAATGGACTAACATTTTACAAATTTCCTTTTCAAAACCAAGGATTGAACCACAAATATTTTGAAAGAGTTTTATTTGTTTGTTTGTTTTTATTTTATTAAAACTTTTTATTTGCAAAACATGCATGGGTAATTCCTTCAACATTAACCCTTACAAAGCTTTCTGTTACAAATTTTTCCCCCCTACTCCCCACCCCTCCCCTAGATGGCAGGATATCCACTACATGTTAATTAAAATACTTGACAAATCGAATATATGTATACATATTTCCACACATCATTTTTGTGCAAGAAAAATCATATCTACAAGAAAGAAAAATCAGAGAAAGGAAACAATGCAAGCAAACATCTATAGAGAGCATGAAAATGTTATGTTGGGGTCCACGTTGAAAGAGTTTTCTTAAAAATATCTTAACAGTGTCTAAATTTAAATTTTCAAAATGCATCATTACTATGTGTAATTAGGTTTAGTGGTATATTTTTTATAATTTCTTCTCTTTTTTAATACTATTGATTTTCTCTCTGGCATGAGAGGACAATAACGTTAGTGTTTTGCTATTTATGTTAGTTGACATGGACATTTTATACCACTATAAAAGAATTCCTATATTGTTAGAATATAATAGTCCTCATTCTTTTTTATTACTAAGAGTAAAAATGGAATTTTATAAATAATTAAATTATTTTCCTTAGGTTAACCTGTTGCTCATGCTTTGTGATGTTCTGGTCATACCTTATATGGGCCTGTTAAAGACCTACTGTTTATGCTTTTTGCAAAATCTAGAAAGAGTTTTGGGATTTTTGAAATACATTTTTCTCTCCAGCATTCGAGGTTTTAGGATATAGTAATCTTGAAAATTATTTTAATATATTAAATAAGTAAAATAATTTTATGCATGTGTCTGGTGTTTAAGCCAAAGAACATTGTCACATTCAAATCACCAATAACTAGCATACATGTAATACTTTGAAGTTTGCAAAATACTTTATAAATATTGTCTCATTTTTTCCCCTCACAATAGCCCTGTTATTACTCTTATTTTATAAATGAAGAAATTGAGACAGGCACATAGCTACTAAGTGTCTGAGTTGGGATCTGAGCTCTGGTCTTCTTGACTGCAGGTTTAGCACTGTATTCACTTGACACCTTGGAAGGAATGTTTGAGGGCTACTCCTTCATTTTGTGGATAAGGATCCTGAGGCCCAGTGAGGTTAAGTACCTTATTCAGGGTCACAGAGGTAGCTGGTAGAAGAGCTGGCTTTGAAATCAAGATCACCTGAATCAATACTCTTTTTTTTTTTTAATTAATACTTTTTATTTGCAAAACATATGTATGGGTAATTCCTAAACATTAACCCTTACAAAGCTTTCTGTTACAAATCTTTCCCCCCCTACTCCCCACCCCTCCCCTAGATAGCAGGATATCCACTACATGATAATTATGTTAGAATACTTAAATCGAATATATTATTATTAGTTATTGCCACACATCATTTTTTTGTTCAGGAGAAATTGTATCTATAAGAAAGAATAATCCCATAAAGGAAATACAATGCAAGCAAACATCAATAGAGAACATGAAAATGTTATGTTGTGGTCCACATTTCACATCCCTCTCTCTGGGTGTATATGACCTTCTTCACTGAACAATTGGAATTGGTTTGAAGCATTTCATTGTTGAAGAGAGTCATGTCCCTTAGAACTGATCCTCATATAGTACTGTTGTTGCCGTGTACAACGATCTCCTGGTTCTGCTCATCTCACTCAGCATCAGTTCATGCAAGTCTCTCCAGGCCTCTCTGAAATCATTCTGCTGGTCGTTTCTTACAGAACAATAATATTCCATAACATTTATATACCATAATTTATTTAGCCACTCTCCAATTGATGGGCATCCATTCAGTTTCCAGTTTCTAGCCACTACAAAAAGAGCTGCCACAAACATTCTTGCACATGTGGGGCCCTTTCCTTCTTTTATTATTTCTTTGGGATATAAGCCCAATAGAAACACTGCTGGGCCAAAGGTATGCACTGTTTGATAACTTTTTGAGCATAGCTCCAAATTGCTCTCCAGAATGGTTGGATCTGTTCACAGTTCCACCAACAATGCATCAGTGTCCCAGTCTTCCCACATTCCCTCCAACATTCATCGTTATCTTTTCCTGTCATTTTAGCCAATCTGACAGGTGTGTAGTGGTACCTGAGAGTTGTCTTAATTTGCATTTCTCTGATCAATAGTGATTTGGAGCACCTTCTGAATCAATACTCTTTACATTAAATAAAAAAAAATTAGTTTTATTATTAGGTTGTTTCAGTCCTGTCAGATTCTTTGTGACCCCATTTGGGATTTTCTTGGGCAGAGATACTACAGTGATTTGCCATTTCCTTTTCCAGTTTATTTTACAGAAGAGGAAACTGAGGCAAACAGGATTAAATGACTTGTCTAGGATCAAATGAGACTAATAAGTATATGATACTGGATTTATACTTAGGTCTTCCTGACTCCAGGCCTGGCCTTGAGTGTACCACCTAGCTGCCTAGAAGTAGCAGTTAATAAATGAATCTAGTCCAATCCTCCCCCATTTTACATTTCAGGAAACTGAGGCCCAGTTATGATAATGACATGACTAAGAACACAGATTTAGAGGCAGGTTCTGAATACAGATTCTCCAACATTAAATCCAGACTATTTTTTAGTGTACTGTACTGCCTATGAAATGTCACCTTTCTTCCTTCCCAGTTTTTTCATACATTCTTATTTGGTTGATAAGTATTAATATGGATTTGGTCATCCTTTTCACACCATGTCAGCTTTGTCTTCTTTGATATATATAAACTCACTTTCCTTTCTACTTAATAGTTTTACAAAGTTAGTGCAGTATGAAATTTGAATTATTAAGAACTGGTAATTCACCTTTACAATTTATCAAGTTTCTTGTAAACAAAGACATCTTGGAAAATTGGTAAAAGAGAGATCTAAGTGTCTTTTGTCTTGTGAAAAATTGTAAATGACAATTTTTGGATGTGTATTGAAATCCAAAAAATAGCAAATTGGGTTTTATTCTTGCAAAATATTTAGAGATTGGCAGAAGACTTTTGGCAGAGTCATAACATTTAGAAGGTGCAGGATAATTCTTTTTTCACACACAAATTAAGTTGCAATCCCTTTTGGAAATGTTTACTGGAAAACATCACGAGCAGTTATAAAAAAAAATTATTTTTTTTTTTTTGGATTGCAGGACTGTGTGGTGCCATTTCTATAGAAAAGACTTGTAAGATTTTCCTTTCTTTTCAATCACTCAAGATAAATCTTGTAAACATTTTCTCTTGTTTTGTTGTTGCTTTTGTCCTATTGTGTTTTGCTCTAACCTTTTACCCCATGGAAACAAAAGTCTTTTTTTTTTTTTTTTTTTTTTTCACATCAATGCTCCTGCTGTGTAGACAGCCTAGTGTCCGGCAGCATCAAAGGTACACTATACCTTATTTATACAGTCAATTCAGTCCTGATGAAAAGTGTTTGTAATGATTTAGCTGAAGATTGTTAAGATATAAATGCTAAAAGGAAAGGCTTGTCACAAAATAATGGAATGTAGCTCACATTTATAGCATTGTAAGGGTCACAAAGCTTTTTATACACATTTTTTTCATTCAAACCTCAGTAGTACTCTGAGAGGTAGTAGGTGCTGTGACTATCACCCCCCTTTTACAGGTGAGACTCAAGCTCATAAGGTTAATCATTTAGGTAGAGTCACACAGTTGATAAGTGTCCAAGGTGGGATTCAAACCCAAGTCTTTTTGCCTTCGTGCCCTATGCTATAGACTATGCCATGATACCTCTCCTTGAAACTTCTTGTATTTTGAAGTATAATAGATCAAATCTTTTGTAGTTTTTCTAATGGAATATTGTAGTGAATATTACCTTTGGGTCCAGATAACATAATACACAAAGTGTCTTCATAAAACACAAGGTTTTATGAGGGTTATTGAGAACACCAGTTCATACCAAATCCAGGTATTTCTAGAGTTCTTTCAAAAGTAAAGGGGTAGGGGAACAGGAATGGAATGCAAAGAGGTCCAGAGAATTTTTTATTTTATTCATTCATTCATTCATTCATTTTTGGTTCGGAGAATTGAAAACGTGGTGTGAGTTAAAACTTCAATGGAATAAAATGTAGTGCTAATTCTAATGATCCAACTATGACTTCTTGGATGTTCTTACATATAGAAGCTATATTCTGTAAAGAGATATTTCTATTCATTCTTCTCAGATGTTTTGGCAACAAGGTAAGGATGCTTGACCACTAACTAGTTAAGTATTCATGAGCAAATCATAGAATTGCTGGGTTGGAAAAGAACTCTTTAGAGGGCATGACATGTTTGTAGTTGTTAAGCCCATCAACTAGGGAGCTGCATAATACTAGGCTTACAGGAACATTGAACCTAGATTGTTTCCAGAAATGAATGTAGGTCTCTTCACCTTTATTTGGTTCATGGTAAGGAGTTCCAAGAACTACTACATTTATGAGACTAGGACCAGGCATAAAGGGAACATAAAGCTGGAACTAGAAATGACTTCAAAGGCCATATCATCCTAATTTCATACAAATTGCAGCTGGAAGCTGACCAAACTTGAGTTGCCTTAATTCAGATGAAAAGGAATATGATGTATGGCAGTGTTTATAAAAGAAAGGGGAAGCAGAGGACTTTTGTCTTTGGCTACAGCTTAGGGAATGGGAAAAATAAGATATAGTCCTAAACACATTTAAATGGGATTGAGACATAAAAGTTAATGATAAAGGTTAAAGGAACAAGTCAAAGTGTCTAGGCTTTGCCCAGATTTGGGGAAAGTGTAGTGCACAGACAGGTAAAATTATATGGGATGTGCTAAAAACTGAAGGAAAGACCCGACAGTTTTCAGGTGGAAGGAAATGAATGTGTATTGTTAAACCATTTTGGAGTTCAGAAAACAAACAAAAAAAGCATCTCCTTTCCTCATATTAGAGGTAACAAAACCTGCTGTTTGAAGAGCTGTTGGCTTACAGTGCTAGAGCAATCCTCAGCTCTTTTGACCTATATAAATTTTTTTTTCTGAAAATAAGGAAAATAGATGCTATTTTCTTCCAAAATTTCCTTTACTTTTTAGGTTCACAGATTTGGAGCAATGTAGGACTTTGAAAGGCAACTAGCAGGGAAAAGACTGTTACATACTCTTGGCCCCCCACATCAGCACTGGATGTTTAAATGAGGCAGAGCATCTTCAGTCATTGAAATAATATGGCAAAACAAAAATGAAGAAGGCTAGTGATGACCTTGAAGGTAACATCATAGAGTTACTGTAACACTCAAAGAGTAGAATGTATGCCAGTCATTTTGCAAGTATTAAAGCCCAATATAAATATCAGTCACTACTTTTACCAACACCACTACTGTCGTGACTGCTATGACTACTATTAAACCTTGCAATGCTCCTCCCTTGATTTTACTTGTCAAAATTTTATTCTTCTTACACATTTGCCTTGGTACTGTGTCCCTACCTTAAGATTCCTTTATACTTCTCAATTTTTCTCTTGTATAGATTCTGTTCCATTGATTGGAGAGAAATATATACACACAAAGTTGTCCTGACCAAGGATTTATAATTTAACTTAGTTATTTTTTGCTTTTGTTTATTCCTTTTTAGTTTTGTCCAACTTCATGACCCCATTTAGAGGTGTTTTTTTTTTTTTTTTTTTTTTTTGGCAAATATGCTGAAGTGGTTTACCATTTCTTTCTGCAGTTCATTTTACAGATGAAGAAACTGAGTTAATAGGATTAAGTGATTTGCATAGTGTCACATAAGAAGTAGGTACCTGAGACCAGATTTGAAATCAGAAAGATAGTCTTTTCCATTCCAAGTTAGGTACTCTATGAACTGTGCTATCTAGCCACCTAACTTTGTTATTATATCATAGGTAAATCCCAGTTTACATTTCCAAACCCTGCCAGTGACTCATTTATGACATTCCTATAAAATTACTCTCTTCTTCCAAAACTCTCCTTTAATGTATGTTTTCCTAGAATTAATAACAAACATCAATCATGTAAGGCAGAGAAACTTGAAGAAAGTAGAGTAGTAGTAAACTTGGGTGTTATCAGTAGTAGGTGGTGATCTTTCAAGTTTGTATTAGAGCAGTGTGTATAAACTTGGGTGTTCATGGAGTGAAAAATAATTTGCAACATTATAACAATGAGAAGAAGCTTCATTGTTACAATTACCAGATGTAGAAACATATGAGCCAGCTGGGAGATTTGGGTTTAAGTCCTATCTCTTTTCCTGGCTGTGGAATGTTTGAGTAAGCCTCTTTAACATTTTGATATTCTGTAAAATTAAGAGGTTTGACTGGATGACTGTTAAGTACATTTCCTTTTAAATATGACATTTTACAGTTATATGCTTTTCACTGCTTTACACATATACAATCTGTGTTTGTCTCTATATGCTTTTTGGTATCTCTCTTTCATGCATGCCCTAACCTTAATGGCCACATTTGAAAATGCTGGAAAGATCATAGAAACCAGATTGATCCACAGTCTAGTCATTGGGGATAACCATGCATAAAGTGCTGTCAGTTGCTCACGTTTCCTTGTCCTGTTATTAAATATATTTTTTCTGTTTTTTTTCTTTTGCTTTTATATCTTCTTAAAATGCCTTCTGTTTGGATTATAAGTGATAATTTACTGAGATTTGAGTAGTTTTATGACATAGTGGAAAGAATCACAGAAGAATATTAAAATTTTCATGTGATTACTTTTCAAATAATAGTAAAAATTTATTCCCAGTATCAAACTTATTGTTCATCCTTAGCAGTATATGTGGAGAATGACTATACTATTTTTTAAGGACTAAACTATTCTAAAACATAAAATATAAGTTATTTCATTATATTTAACATAATTTGAAATTAGTATGTAAAAGTTTGGATTAAATCTAATCATTAGAACTTCTGGGGTAAGGACTTAGTATTTTAAAAAAAACTCAGAAACTGGGAAGCATTTCAATAAGAATAGGCCAGCATATCATATCATATATTAAGATAAAATCCAGGGATACATGATTTAATTTTTAAAAATCATATCATAAACATACTTGAGGAAGAAGGAAGAAAATACTTTTTAGGACTATGACTAGGGATAGAGAGGATGACAGAATATAACATTGACAATTTTGCTTACATAGAACCGATTTAATACAAATCATACCAAATAAAGTTAAAATCAGAATGAAGACAGTGAAATAAATTTTGTTTTTGCAGACTATTTCTCTGATAAAGGTCTCATATTCATGATTTATAAAGAATGGATTCAAATGTATGAGAACAAGTGATCAAAGTGATCAAAGGATATGAACAAGCAGTTTTAAAGGTAGAAAATCCAAGATATTAACTGCTCTATTAAAAAAATGTTTTGAATCACTGATAATTAGAAAAATACAAATTCGAACATTTCTGAGATTGCTCTTTATACATTTACTGTTAGTAGATGAAAAGAGGAAAAAAGCAGTTGTAGAAGGATCAATAGGAGGTTAATTTGTAAATTGGCTTTGCCACTGGAAAAGTTAATAAACAATGAATAGCCTTCAGTCCAATGATAAAACTAGTAGGACCATCACCCAAAAAGATCATAGAAAAGGGGAAAGAACACATATGTACAAATACAATTATAGCAAATATTTTTGTGGTGTTAACAGAAAACTAAGGGGGTTCTGACTTCAATTGATTAATGCTTAACTGTATGGCATATGAATTAATATGAAACCTGGAAAACTTTTATGAATCAGTGCAGAGTAAAGTGAGCCAAATCAGAGAACTAATTATATAGTAATAAGCTGTAAAGACAAATAATTTGAACTCTAATCAATGCAATGACCAACCATGATTCTTGAAACTATTAATGAAACATGATTTGAACTAATGTGACTGAGTTGATTCTTAAGTGGACAGTAAATATAAATCAGGACTAGATTTTTTTTTTTTAAATTTCTAGACAAGTGATGGAGAAAATGTTAAATAGTGCAAATTAAACTTAAACGTTTGTTATGGATATTTATAGGATTTTTGTTTTGTTTTTGTTTTTAGAACATTTTAAAGAGAGTTTTAAAATTAAACTGCATATTCACCCCTGCATTTTACATACCTGCTGACAAAGAAGTGATGAACTCAAGTAAGATACAGAATGAAACAATTTTTGATGCAGCCAATGTGGAAATTTGCTTTGCCTGGTTATGATTTTTTTTTCAACAAAAATCTTTCTTGATTTAGGGGAAATACGGGGATGAAAAAGGGAGCTAAGAGTAGGATTGGCAATCAAAAAAATAAAGAAAAAAAGAGAGGAGAAAATAAGGTTCATTGAAATGTTTTGTTTTCTTTTTAAAATTCACAGTAGAGGAGTGAAAGACAGCTAGAGGAAACCACAGACAGGAAGGACAACTTTGAAAATTACATATTGCTTTTATCACATACTTTTAAAACAAACTGTATAATAAACTCATAGTTTTAAAATATGAGCATAATGATGTATTAGATCTTCTTAACCTGAACTAACCAGATTAATTCATTATTTTAGTCCAAAAGTTTTAGATTGTCTTTGTTATCTTATTTCCTGATACTGATTTTAAAGTTTACAACAAAAATATTTCTAATTTTGCTACCTGATATCTTGGGTAGTCAGCATAAGGTGAATGAGCTGAAAAAATGATTGTGAGATAAAGAAATTGAACTTTTTTTCCCTGAAGACATCTTATTCAATGTATTTCAAATGAGTTAAAGTTGAGAGTGATTTTATGTATTTAAAATGATATTTAGAATTGTGCTTGAAATACTACTGATATATATTCAAATAGCTGGAAACCATTTCATTTTAATGAATTTTGATAAGACAGATTTTGTAGCAAATGGGTTATTTCTTGTAGCAGCCCCATAAAGATATTTATTTTCAAGCTTATTACAAAAATGTGCTTCATATACATTTATAAAAAGATTTTAAATTCAGTGTGTGTGGAAAAGCAAATTTCTAGTGTATAACTGAATGGTCTTCATGAATTCTCTTGTGATTTAGAAAAATGAAAATCTCATGTACTTTATAGATAATATTGAGGTAGCATCTGTACATGCAAAATTAAAGGGAACTAATTTCAGTGATATAGGGAAACCTCAGGTGAAAAAACTCCCATTACTAATCCAAGCTGGTACCTTCTATTTGATTTCACATAGTACTGGTTCTTAAAGAGTGGTTCCTATTTCAGGAAGTTCTCTAGATCGAAACAATTTTCATAACAATATTAAGATGTTTTATTTTCAAATGTAGCCAGTATTTATAACTATAATCCACATAAAAAACTTTGAGGTCCTCACTAATTTTTGAATTGTAAAGGTTTCCTGATATTAAAAAGTGCTCTGGAGCACTGAGAATTCAGGTGCTTAAAGATTGAAGCTAGCATGTGGCTTAAATTCAAGTATTCTTCCAGAGTGTTTATGCCATACAACCTCTAAATACAGATGGAAATATATTGTTATTTGTTGAATTATTGAACGTACCTGAAAAAATAGATTAAATGAACAAAAGGGGTGAACTATATATATATATATTTTTTTTCTTTATTAAAGCTTTTTATTTGCATAACATATGTATGGGTAGTTCCTCAACATTGATCCTTACAAAGCTTTCCATTACAAATTTTTCCCCCAGTCCCTTCCCCTCCCCTAGATGGCAGGAAGTCCACTACATGTTAATTATATTAAAATACTTGACAATGCAAGAACAATCGTATCTACGTGAACAAAAAATATCTGAGAAAGGAAACCCAATTCCTGACTTTTGTCTTTTTTTTTTTATCAGCTTATTTACTACCTGAAGGTATAATCTTCTTGTTTATAACCCTGCATTTGGTTGTTATGATGATCTTTAAACCTCAAGATTATGACTTGTGAGGAAAAATGCTATAGAATAAAAGGAATGGATTTTTGTCATCTTGCATAAGTCCTCTTGTATCAAATGAGCAAAGAATATAAAATTTTAAAATAAAATAAGAATTGATAAAATGATGTGCTTCTTAAAAGTTATATTTTTCATTAATTGTCAGTGACTTTGTATTTTAGAAGAAAATGCTTTTTGGAGTAATCTAATTCTAGGCTTATGCCTAGAGATAAAATTTGGGGTTTTTCAGCATAAAGTTATCCCTTCCACATGGAGAGGGTTAGAGGTGTGACATCCCCACGGTCATCCAATTTTGCTTCCACAGAACTCCATTTAATTTCTTTTGCTGACCCTCAATATATTGAAACTCAGGGGGAGAAAGTTGTGATGTAGAAGGGATAACTGTGGAGATATTAGCAGTTCACATATATTTCAGAAATGGCTTTATCAGCTTTTGAAGACCCATTTGGCACTGAACTTGATTAATTCTTTTCAGAGAAAAAACTAGTTAGTAAATACAGCCTATCCAGTGCCTTACGCATAGTTACTTAATAGAATATACATCCATGTATGTATGGGCAAACCTGAACTTTAATGCACTTTGACATTTTCAAGCAATTCTAACACAGCAGCAGTCCTCATTGTGTAGCTTTTAGGGTACAAAACATTGCTGACTCCAGTGAACAAGGTTGAAGTCCACTGTCTGTGTGCTGCTTATTGTCTCTACAGGATTTTCAAAAACAAATGAGCTACTACCAAAGCACATTAATATGAAAAATATGTAGTATTTAGACAATCACCAAGTCCTAGTTTCTTCCTCTCTTGCAGTGTCTCCCTTCTTTTCTTCTGTATGATCTCTTTCCAGTCATACTCTTAATTATTCTCTGGTTTCCTTCCTTACTCATTTATTGTAATAAACAGTGTCCCAGGCCTTCCTCCAGTTCAGTCTTGCAAACTCTTGCCAGATTGATTTTTTTCTAAATTAAAATGTTGATCATATTGCATAGAGACCTTTAAACCTCACAGCTCTTAGAGAAAGTCTAGATTCTTGTGCCTAGCCTTTAAAGCCTTCTACAATTTGGTTTCAGTTCATTATTTTAAGCTCTTCTCCTCCTCCATTCCTCTTATCCCCCCCACCCCCTCATGCTTCTAAAGAAAACTCAAGCTCCAGCCAGATCAGTTTACTGCAAGTTCCCTTTACATCTCATTTGGGCACCTTTTTTTTGGGGGGGGGGCATGACAGTTTTGCACAATTAATAATGTTTTTAAATTTTATTTATTTATTTTATTAAAAAATTTATTTTCAAAACACGTGCAGGTACTTTTCAACATTTACCTTTGCAAAACCTTGTGTTCCAAATATTTTTCTCCCTCTTCCTCCCATCCCCTCTCCAAAATGGCAAGCAATCTAATATATGTTAAACATGTGCAATTCTGCTATACATATACTTTCACAATTATCATGCTGCACAAGAAAAATCATATCAAAAAGGAAAAAAATGAGAAAGAAAACAAAATGCAAGCAAACAACAACCAAAAAATGAAAATACCATGTTGTGATCCACCCTCAGTCCCCACAGTCCTATCTTTGGGTGCAGATGCCTCTGTCCATCATAAGACAATTAGAACTGGCCTGAATCATCTCAATGTTAAAAAGAGCCACATCCTTCAGAATTGATTATTGTATAATCTTGTTGCTGGGTACAATGTTCTCTTGGTTCTGCTCACTTCACTTATCAGTTCATGTAAGTCTCTACATCTGAAGTCATCCTGCTGATCATTTCTTATAGAACAATAACAATGAATTATTATTTTTAAGGACATATCATCTACCCTGGCTTTTAGCTTTCTTGTTCTCAGAGACTTTTTTTGTTCCCCAGAATGCCAAGCAATATGCTTTGCAAATTAATAATAATTATTAATTTGATGAGCCAATATTGTAGACATTTGGTGATCCTTTTAAATGTGTTTCAAAAACACACAACCCCCCTCCACAACTTAAATACTAATAATTAGATTAATGAAAGTTAAACTTTCTTAAAGTCCTGTATTGGTTAATGTGGAAATGATCAGATATACAAAATGTTCATTCTGAGAAACTTCTTCAAGTTGATTAATATAATTTGAATATGACCATTTACCCTCTTTCCAAATTCTCTTTTCCATTATTAATGATAATTATAAGGAATGGGTTTGACAGCCACAGTCTTGTCAAAGTTAAGTAAAATAATAACTGCTTAATTGCTTAAGACCTGATAATTAACTTAGAATGTTTGCCGTAACAAATTACCTGTATCTATTAAAAAGGCCATTGCTCACCTGATTCTTGAATGTGATGATGGACAGAATTTGAGGAAACTACAGGTTACCATTTTCTTAGATCAATGAAAAGGCTGCTATTTCTGGCAATTTTCCTAATTATAAGCTTATGCTGTAATTATAGAGCTCCTATTTATTATTAGATATCATTAAAGTTCTAAATGATTACATTTATGATCTACATATCATTTGCCCTTTTTAATTAAAGTTTGGGACCCCCTTAATATCTAAATTCTTGATCCTATCAGCATTCTATTGAATCAGATTACTTATTTTTAGTTGCACTCTAATTTTTAATGAGGTTTATGTACATTTGGAAACAATATCTAGCCAGAATAAAAATATGGTATTTTTGGTTGATTTATGTGTTCTTTTATTTATTAATTTAAATTTTCTTTTCATCTGAAAAGAGACAGAAACATTGAATGGTATCAGGAATATTTCCTTTGACATTTTTGATTATATACCATTTTGGACTAGATAGAATAATTTGGAGAGCCTATTAATAAAAATATTGCAGGGGCATAGTCTGATGCTGCCTTTCATTGTTATCAAAAGACATTTCTTCCATTCCTGTCCCACTACATTTGTGTTTCCTGTAGTCTTTTAGAAAAGTCATTTACCATTAGTAACTACTTTGGCCTTTAAAGTTTCCTTCACAAAAGATTAGTCTGGAAACAGCTTCATTTACCAATTAAAAATTGACCTTGGGAAAAATAATATATATTAATATTTTCTTTGATAATCTCAGCAGCACTTGAATTTTTTCAGCCTTTGCCTTTTCACTCATATTTGTTAGAATTAATTAAAATCTTGTGATTGACATTTATTTTGCTAAATATCAGGACTTAATTTTAAAATTGAACTATATATTTGGAGATATAAATAAATCAACCATAGATAGTGTTCTTTAAGGAATTATCTTTAATTTAAGAGTGATAATGCTTCTAAATTTTATGTTAGGACTTCTTTAGAGCAGAGTAGAACGATTATACTGAGCTCTAAATTTTAGAGCTATGAGCAGCCATGTACTACTATAGCCTTTTTACTTTACAAGTGTGGATACTGAGACCCATTGATTAGAAATGACTTGCTATTAAAAAAAAAACTCTTGAGGTACTAACTCACACCTTTCAGATTGGCTAAAATAACAGGAAAAGACAATGGTCAATATTGGAGGGGTTGTGGGAAAACTGGGACACTGATGCCTTGTTGGTGGAGTTGTGAAATGATCCAACCATTCTGGAGAGCAATTTGGAACTATGCCCAAAGGGCTATCAAACTGCATACCCTTTGACTCAGCAGTACCATTACTGGGTCTGTATTCCAAAGAAATCATAGAGGAGGGAAAAGGACCTACATGTGCAAAATGTTTGTAGCAGGTCTTTTTTGTGGTAGCAAAGAATTAGGAAATAAGTAGGTGCCCATCAACTGCAGAATAGCTGAACAAGTTGTGTTATATGAAGATGTGGAATATCATTCTATAAAAAATGATGAACAAGCTGATTTTGGAAAGGCCTGAAAAAATTTACACAAACTGATGGTAAGTGAAACAAGAAGAATTAGGAATATATTGTACATGATAATAGCAAGAATGTATGATGATCAACTATGAAAGACTTGGTTCTCAGTGGTTCAGTGATCCCATCCCAATAGATTTTGAACAGAAAATATACCATTTGCATCCAGAAAAAGAATTAAGGAGACAATGTAAATCAACACATCCCATGTTCATTTTTTTTTTTTGTTGTTGTTTTATCTCTCCCATGGTTTTTCCCTTTTGTTCTGATTTTTCTCTCCCAACATGAATCATAAAGCATTAAAAATGTGTATTAAAATAAATAAATGTATTGGAAAAAAAGAAGAAATGACTTGCTGAAGTAGCAGAGCTGAAATGAAAATCTAGGTCTGCCAACTCTAGTCTAATACTCCCTATGATACCAAGCTTACTATTATTTGTGTGTGTGTATGTGTGTGTGTGTATGTACATAACAACTTTTTAAAATCTTTTTTCTCCACATGTAAGAAAATTTAATGGAAAAAGAAAAAAAATTGATTTGTTAAGAATTTTGTTCAGATTATCTAATCATGAATTAATGAAAAAATCCTTAATCAATAGTGGCATTTTGATAAACCTAATGACAATAAAATATATGGATCTTGATGAAATTATTTTAAAATATGTTGAGATTTTAAATAAGGTCCTCTAAATACTTTTGAGTATTGAGTGGAGAAATTTTAAGGAGGTGATTAGTATATTGGTTCTGAGGAATCCTAGGAAGCTACAGTCAGAATATTAGGGTAAAGGGAGAAAATGGAATTGGAAAGGAAATGACCAAACCTGAAAATTACCAGTGGAGAGGTATCCTCTACTATAGATGTTATTTCCATATATTTTAAAAGAATAAAAATCTATATGTAGCTAGAAAACTGCTGCATTTTCAGCTATCATTATTGTGGAAGGGCAAGGCAAATTAAAGCAGATAAATTTGGTAATTTTAATTATGCTTATAGTTTATTTAGTTATATTGTAGTTTATTATATTCATTATATAATGATTGAAAATTAAGGTAGATTTGGGTTATGAAATTTTTCATAATATGCCCAATTACATTGCATAGACAACCTAAATTTGACCTATATTCTATAACCAGCCAGATTCCAGGCTTTCATCAACCTTTCCTTGTCTGATCAGCAATAAACTATCTAGCTCCTCTAACCCTTCTCCACCTTTTACTGTGGGATTGCTAATCAGATATTCTTTACCATTGCTCTTGTGAAGACTTTAACAAGCTTCCGCCTTAAGACTGTACTTGAATTTTATTATGAATTGTAAGTTGCCTAAATAGAAACTCCTTGCTTCCAATTCTCTCACTCCTTTATTATCCATTTGTTGGCCTCCATTTGTTGGCTTTCCAATTCCCACTCTTTTATTCTCATCCATGTCACCCTCAACTCTGCCAATTCTATCTTTCTGCCTGTCCCTCTGGAACCCCTGTTTTATTAACTTATCATTCATAGATTTGTACCCTCCTCTAAAAATTATTTTGTGTGTGTATATCTATTTCTATATCTATATCTACATATACATTTATATTTGATTTTTGTGTGAGTTCATGTTGTCTTCCTCTTTCTCAAAAGAATGTTGTCTAACAAGATTGTTACCTAAATTAAAATTATCTTCTCCTTCTGTACTATTTTACTTGATGATCTTTTCAGTTACCATGGATTTGTTGTCTCCAAGTTAAGAGGTAGAGATTTATTACATCACTAACAGTGGGCTAAATTCCAAAAGAAGTTAACAAAGAACTAGAAGCAAGAAGATGAATTTACAGGAAAAAGTTGAGAGAGACCAGGTACTTCATGTCACTGACATGTTAATTTTATGTCTTAGAAGTAAAGTTGAGAAGTGGTTTGGTATTGAATAGGACTGATTGGATGAAGTTTTCTCAGTATTGAGACTAAGTCACATGATTCCCATGCCCAGAGAGGGAAGATGTAGTCTTGGGCCTCAGGTTTCAGGAAGTCACATGATCCCTATTCCCAATCTTGAACCCTGGGATTCAGGGAGTCACATGGTCTCTAAAGGTTAGACCTTCAAGAAGTGCCACCCACAGGAAGTGACATGACCCACAGGGAACAGACAACATTGGTGACCATTGATCAAGGATGATTATTTCCTTTTAGTTTATCCAATGAAAAAACTTGGGTCTTTTGCTATTTAAACCTGAGAAGGCTGAAGTTGGTCAGGTTCCAGGAGCGCAAGGCAGGTGTTGGGATGGCTCCCAGATGTGTGTCTGGGCCTCTCCCTGCAGTGTTTAAATAAATGCTTTCTCTTTGTACCTGAAGATGTTTCTGATTAGCTAATTTGAGAAAGGGGTCTAGCACCAGTCCCACACAGTTTGCACCTCATTATTGTCTCAGAAACTTTGTTAGCAATGACCAACAGATTGTTATCTGACAACTCCCAAGACCAGGGGGACCCTAGGGTTATTGTTAAATCTTCCCTAGAAGCTAGGGGAAGAAATAAATAATTTTTAACTGTATCACTTCCAAGGCCAGATGCCCTTAGGATTATTGCTACATCTCCCCCAGAAACTATACCACATCAGATTTGATGATCATTTCTATACAGATGATTCTCAGATATACTTAGTTATCCCTAACACCTTCATGACTTCCAGTTTGTCTTCATCAACTGACTGTTGGTCAGCTGGAAAGGATGTCCCATAGATATCTTTGACACAGCATGCCTCAAAATTTAATATTTCCCCCAAACTTTCCATTCTTTCTAACTTTCCTGTTACTGTTCAGGACAGTGCCATCCTAGTTTTTCATTTGTTCAGTTTTGACCCCACAGACCATACCAGGCTAGGTCCTTCAATTTGTCACTATCTCCTGAAGTCTGTCCAGGCCCCATTTTTTATGACATTACCCATCTTTCTCTTCCTCTGCTGTCCCCTTCTCCCTTTGTCTTCAGTGTTTCTCAACATCAGAGTCTTTTCCATTGAGTCTCGCCTTCTCATTATTTAGCCAAATTATTTAAGCTTCAGCTTCAGTTTTTGTCCTTCCAATTAATAGTCTGAATTAATTTCTTTAAATGTTACTGATTTGGTCTTTCTTTCCAAGGGAGCCTCAAAAGTCTTTTGGAGTATCACAATTCAAAAGAATTGCTTCTGAGGCAGTTAAAATAACTGATAGGGAAGGGGTTCACATGACACTCTTTATATATGTTATCTCATTTTTCACTTGAACACTGTGAAGTGGTTCGTGAAAATATTATTATTACCAGATTTTTTTGTTGATGAAATTGATGCTCAACTTTTAAGTGATAGAGCTGAAACATGAATTCAGCTCTTTTGATAGTCCAGAATTTGGGTGGGGGGAGGAAGGAGCCCTCTGAATTAGAGGAAATTACTGAATTAAAGATTTTAAGAAAAGTATGCTTTTATTACTTTCAAATACCATAAATAGTATGAACCAAGTTTTAAATGAGTACTGATAAATTAAATGAGGCTGATTGTTAGAAAAGTTACAATTCACAGTAGACCCTGATTTTAATGCCTCAGAAATTTGTCTTGTAGTATAAATTATTTGCGGCACTTAAAATGAATGCACTTTTTATTAAATAATGAAAACAGCACAGAAGCTCTTTGGTGCCTGAATCATGACAAAAATGTCAGGAAGGAAAGCTTGAGATAGTGAGATTTTACTATAATCATCATATTTCCAGAGAAATTGAGAAGAAAAACTCTTAGTAGTCACAAGTAGGCAAACAAGTGTTAGGCTAATGCATTAAGTGGCTTTATGAGCAGGAAACCACCTGGTTCCTCCTTGCACTGACTTCATTTGTTTTTGTCTGAAATAATGAGTACTGTTCATTGGCCTAGTGCCTCTGTTTGTAAGAGACAGATGCTATCTGATTCCTCCCTGTCAGAGGAATTCCCAGAATAAGCCATTCAACCAAGAACAATTGGTGGTTTGTTGAGTGCAAACAACCAAAGAGGGAATTCTTTGTAATCTTTAGCACCTTGTTTCTCTATCCCAGGATATAGACTGATCTATCACTAGCAAGGAGTAGGTATTTAGGAAAGTGAGACATTGGTTGTTCTAAAACTGCACTTCTTTTGGGGAGCTGGCATTTTCTGCTAAAATAATCCATAAAATCTTTCACATGATTACTCCGTGTTGACAATTATAATGCATAATAATGTGCTGTGAGAGGAAGAAGCATGGCTCAGATTGAAAGCTGACTAGGAGGATTGGGGTTCAAATGTTGCTTCTGAACCGTGAAATCTAGTAAAAGGCTTGTGGTTTCCAATCTCAGAAAATAGAATGTACAAACACCTCATCTAGTGTATAATTCCTTTCTACTTTGGAAAAACTCTGGTTAAAATGTACATTCTTGTACATTACAAGTCCTTGATGCTAAGATATTTATTTTAGTAACTAGACAGATAACAAGAGATATCTAGACAGATAACAATTACATTCTGGATCCTTAGTTATTTCAGTCTCTTATCTCTTGATATGAAATTTTCTTTGTTGCCATCATTTCAGAAATGAACTAAATCTTGTGTTTCTACATATTTCTAAACAAATTTTGTGACTATCTCCATTTTCAAAGATATAGCTCCTTATTATCCATTGTATAGATGGCTTTTCTAGGCTGCCCATATCTGCTTGCAAATTCACCTTTTTTTATTCCCTTAAAAGTGAAGGACACCTTATTTAACATAGGAGATAAGGAAGTAAACTTAAATCCATCTGCTTTCTTGGTCACTTTATTGGGGGAGAACTTTGTAATTTTTTTTTATTAAAAGCTTTTTATTTACAGAATATATGAGTGATTTTTCTACATTGACCTTTGCAAAACTTTTTTTTTGTTCCAAGCTTTTCCCCTCCTTCTTCCTACCCCCCACCCCTAGAAGACAGGTAATCTAATACATGCTAAATATGTTAAATTATGTGACAAATCCAATATATGTATACATATCTATACAGTTATCTTACTGCACAAGAAACATCAAATCTAGAAAGAGAAAAAAATAAAACAACCTAAGAAGGAAAACAAAATGCAAAGAAATATTCACAGAAAGCGTTAAAATGCTGTGTTGTGGTCCACACTCAGTTCCTACAGTCCTCTCTCTGGATCTATATGACTATCTTCATCGCTGAACAATAAATAGGAACTGGTTTGAATCACATCATTGTTGAAGAGAACCATGCCCATCAGAATTGATCATCGTATAGTCTTGTTGCTGTGTATAATGTTCTCCTGCTTCTGCTAATTTCTTTTTTTTTTTTGAATAAAACTTTTTATTTACAAAACATATGAGTGATTTTTCTACATTGACCTTTGCAAAAACTTTTTTTCCCAAGCTTTTCCCCTCCTTCCCCCCACCCCCACCCCTAGATGACAGGTAATCTAATACATGCTAAATAGGATAAATTATATGACAAATACAATACATGTGTACATATCTATACAGTTATCTTACTGCACAAG